>JAHZTW010000001.1:187055395-187076285 GCA_020283515.1 Alliaria petiolata
GTGTTTTGTTTGGCACATACAGAGCCTCGTCTATGAAGCAATAAGTCTTTCCGCTACGAATGATTCCAGTTGTTGTCCAAAGTTTCCCTCTTTTAACCTCAACTTGAGCCATTCCTAATTCGGTAATCCAACGGGCCTTGGAAGATCCTACTCTACAATAATGCAAACACTCGTAAAGCGACAAAGAATGACTGTAAGAGACAACTAAATCCAGAAACGAGTTGCTGAAGCTAATCTACCTGAATTGTAACTTGGGTCCTGAACCACTAGAGTTAAATTCTTCGTCATCATCGACTGCAAAATCAGCTTCGTTTTCGCTCGAAGAGGAAGCTTCTCAGTCTTTTCTCTCCATAAGCTTCCGTCGAAGTAAATCGCGGGGGCAATCCGTCGAACAGTTGGCGTACAACTAGGTCCGTCTCTTTTTAAATTTCGCATTCCCTTTCTCCTCCTGCAGAGCTCGAATCCATTATCAATGGCGAACGACCAGGAGATGAGTGGATGGACTGATCTTCTCCATTCTTCGACGAAGCTTCTCGAGCTTGAATCGAATAATCCCATTTCCGTGTAAGATCCTTCATGTATTTTTCCAATCGACAGAAGCTATGGTTCCACTAACATCTAAATTTTTGTCATATTTTTGGCGAAGACGATCCTAACCTAAACAGAATTCTGAAATCAAAGTGCTTTCAATCATGGAGAAGGACCAAACCTGAAATATGGGAATCTTTAGCTGCTCGCAGAAAATGGGGAAATTTAGATCCAAAAGCCTTGAGGAAAGAGGCCGCGAATCTTTGTTCTAAGAAATATAACTGTTTACGGATTCCCCAAATCATCTTTCCTCCTCAATCATCACTATCATCGCTCGTGGATCTTTGTTCACCAGACTCCATGCTTCTCCTTCTTCGTGTTTTCTTTCTTAATTGAAGGGTAGTTTGGTCAATTAGTTATCTGGTTAGTGGTATATATGAAAATGACCAGCGTTTTGTGGTAGTTGTGAAAAGTGGTATAATCAAAGTTGTATTATTGAGATTGTCCCTTCTATAAATATGAATGAAAATAATTGTTAGAATCCATAAAAGTCTTTGAAAATTCTTAAAATCTCTATACTTTTGAAATCCACAAAAATTCTTCAAATCTACATATATCACCTTCCCAATAACCCTCCCTAAAATTCATGAAAACTTGGGGGAGGGGTTATTCGGAGAAGAATTTTAAAGAATTCATGAAAACTTAGGGGGAGGGGTTATTCGGAGAAGAATTTTAAAGAATTGTTAGAATTTTCAAAATTTCTTGTTACTCGTTAATAGATTCTGACATTCTTATTAAAATCTAGTTTTATTGGTTTGATGATTTTTAAAATCCATACAAAATTCATTGTTATTCAAAAAGTTTAGGTTTTAAGATTCTATGATTCTATTAAAATATTTGTTATTGACAAATAGATTTTAAACAAATTAACACATGAAACTCTCTCAAAATCTAACACTTAAAACTTTTCAAATACTACCTATATACCTAAAATTCTCAAAATCAATTACAATAAAACAATTTTATAGATTTTCTAAATATACAAACCCTCTCCAAATCTAACAAAACTCTTTACAAATTTAACAAATCTTTCAACTTTTAAAATCAATCAACTCTATATAAATCCATCCCCTAATAACCCCCCTTAGTATTTACTCATACTAATTTTTAATTAATAATATACATAATTGTATATATTTTAAATATGTCATATTAATCAAAATTAATTATTTGTATTTTCTTTTAATTTGATTATTCCAATCCGAATTTCAAACCAATTTTTCTTTAAAACCGAAAGAAAAAAAATTCATTCTACTTACCCGTTTTCTAAACTCTAAACCGAACCGATCAAAATGAACCGAAAAAATCGAATGTCCAAACCTATTTAATTTCAAATCACAAGGTCTCATAAAACGACGCCGGTTTGAACAGAGTAAAGGAAAAAAAAGGGTTTCGAGTGAAAGGAGATATCTTCTTCCTCTGATTCTCGCAGTTCGCCGGTATCTCGCCGCTTCGCTAGAAATTATAAACGATGGAGGAAGTTGTAGCAGAGCCGCCACCGATTATTCCTCCGGTTGTTGTGGAATACGAAGAGGAGGTCGAAGATGATGATGACGACGATCTCTCTCTTTCGTCAGATTCCGATATCGGTGAAGCTCTTGACTGGCTCGACGGTAAAGACGACGACGAGCTCATCGGTGGTGGGTTCTCTCTCCATGCGCGCCGGCCTAATGCCCACGGCGGACACGGAGCTCGCCCTAACTCCGGCGCTCTTCAGCCTCTTTCAAACAAAGCCCAGAGGCTTTCTAGTCATGTCCGTGCTTCCCCTTTGGAGGTGACGTTTTCCTCTCCTTTCGAGCTCATATGTTTGTTTCGAATCCCTATTTTGGACATTAAGGTTTAAAGTTTTGAATTTTTGTCAAAAGATTGTAATTTGAATAATCTTATGAGTCTGCTCTTAGCCTCTCTGCTCAAAATGCACACTAAGTTTATAGGGTTTATGTATCTGGAGACTGATATGAGTTGATTAGGATTTAAAGTTTGAATTTTTTTTGTCAAAGATTATCATTTGAATAATCTTCTTAGCTTGCTCTTAGCCTCTGCTCAAATGCACATTGAGTTTATATGGTTTTATGTATCTGGAAACTGATATGAGTTGATTAGGATTTAAAGTTTGGAAATTTTTGTGAAAAGATTATAATTTGAATAATCCTTTGAGCTTGCTCTTAGTCTCTGCTCAAATGCACATTGAGTTTATATGGTTTATATATCAGGAGACTGATATGAGTTGATTAGGATTTAAAGTTTGGAAAATTTTGTCAAAAAATTATAACTTGAATAATCCTTTGAGATTGCTCTTAGTCTCTACTCAAATGCACATTGAGTTTATATGGTTTATGTATCTGGAGACTGATTGATTAGGATATAAAGTTTGGAATTTTTTTGTCAAAGATTATAATTTGAATAATCTTTTGAGCCTTCTCTTAGTCTCTGCTCAAATGCACAAGTGAGTTTATAGGGTTTATATGTATCTGGAAACTGATATGAGTTGATTAGGATTTAAAGATTGGAATTTTTGTTGTCAAAGATTATAATTTGAATAATCTTTTGAGCCTTCTCTTAGTCTCTGCTCAAATGCACAGTGAGTTTATTGGGTTTTATGTATCTGGAAACTGATATGAGTTTATTGCGGACGCAGGGATGGGAAGGCAGAGTTGAAGTCGGAATGTCGAACTCTGTGACGACTTCGATTCGTGGAAGTCTCAGGGATACCGAAATTGGAAGAAGCAGAAACACTGATAAAGCGGATCGGGCAACAGTTGAACAGGTGAAGCTCTCTGATGTTTGTGTCAAAGTTTTTTTCCGCAGTGTGGTGCTGATGTCGTTTGTTCTTTCTTCCAGGCTCTTGATCCGAGGACCCGCATGGTTTTGTTTAGAATGCTCAATCGGGGTGTGTTCAATGATGTTAATGGCTGTATTTCGACAGGCAAAGAAGTATGTTACATTCACTACTTTTCAGTATTTGATGGTTTAGGATAGCACCTGATTTGGATTCCTCTGTTTACAGCGTTTCTCTTATTATCTTTCAGGCTAATGTTTATCACGCCACGAAATCTGATGGTGCGGAACTTGCAATAAAAGTGTACAAGACATCCGTTCTGGTTTTCAAGTGAGCTAATACAGGAATACATGTTCTTTTAATCTTTTGGCTGAAAAGCTTTGGCTTTGATGATTTTGTTGTTGACCCTCAAAACTCTGTTTTGAACTTTGATGATTTCAGGGATCGAGATCGATATGTACAAGGAGATTACCGTTTTAGACATGGTTACTGTCGCCACAATCCCCGGAAGATGGTGAAGACATGGGCTGAGAAGGAACACAGAAATCTCAAGAGGTAAACCCTACAATTCGTTGTGCCTAAGTGAAAATTAGAATAAGGAATCTTTGTAGTCCTCTCTGCCAAACTCTTAATACATATGAAACTTGTTTTCTAAGCAGAAGCTGGAGATGTAATTAGCTGTTTGGATTTATGTGTAACAGTAATTTTGTAAGTCCTTGGTTGTTTATATACATGGTTTCATTGGCAGGCTTCAGGCAGCAGGAATTAGGTGTCCAGTTCCTATCCTTCTACGACTTCATGTTCTAGTCATGGAGTTTATAGGTTCGCTCTCTTAATGCACTGTCTGTTGTTTTTGGTCACTGAAGTAAATGATGTTTCAAACTGACTAAGATTGCTTTATGTATGTATATATATATTTGCAGGAAGAGATGGTTGGGCTGCACCGCGTCTCAAGGATGCTGCATTATCACTGGACAAGTTAAGGGAGACGTATCTAGAGGTATGCGAGTGGTTTATATTTCTCATTTAGAGGTTCATTGAGTGTCTTATTGTAATACTTTACTTGTACAGCCACGATGAATCTCTTATGGTCTTATTGCGCTATCATATTTGCGAACCCACTGACATTTTTTGGTTTTGCTTTTCAGTTGATAATTCAAATGCGAGTATTGTATCAGAAGTGCAAATTGGTGCATGGAGATCTCAGTGAGTATAACATACTTTATTTTGAGGTGAGTTTTTGAGTTATTTTGTTCTTAAGGGACCTCTCACATGGCTCACATATTTGAAAATAAAGCCAAATTAAAGATATTGATATTATCTTGACTTTTGTTAGGGGCACCTTTATATAATTGATGTTTCACAATCTGTGGATCTGGACCATCCTCTTGCCCTCAATTTTCTACGGGAAGATTGTGACCACATCTCAGTAAGTGCTTAAGGCTGTTTTAACAATGCTTGATTTGAATTGGAAAAAATGGTTTCTTATGTATGGATTATTTTTGACAGGATTTTTACAGAAAACACGGTGTAGCCGTTATGACTATACGGGAGCTATTTGACTTCATTGTTGACCCGTCAATTTCAGACGAAACTGTTGATAGCTATTTGGAAGAGGTATGTAAAAATACCTTTAAACAGAGGCAGCTTCAGGTTTAAAAGCTGTAATGTTTTTGGTATTGGCAAGGGTCAAATTGATCAAGGGTGTGGTAATGGCAGGTCCAACGCAAAGTTATAGAGCGAGGAGAGATATCCGTAGAAGATGAAATCGCTGATTCGGTATTCATGAAGGTTAGTGAAGTATCTAGTCTTTATAGAACTGATGTCTCTCAGACCTGTTATATGAATCAATGTGTCTTATTGGTTTGTTATGATGATCAGTCGTACATACCGAAATCTCTGGACGCTGTGAAGAACCCGGAGGCTGATGTGGAGAAGATAACGAGCGGGCAGGACACAGGAGATATGTTGTACCAAACAATAACAGGGCTTAAGGATGCTCTTCCTAAAGTAGATGAGCACCAAATAAAAGTGGATGTTGAAGAGGCAAAAGAGGAAGAAGAAGAAGAAGAGAGTGAAGGAGAAGAAGAAGAGGAAAGTGAAAGTGAAGAAGAGTTGGGTCCTGAAGACAAGAAAGCTGCAAGGAAAGATCACAAGAAGAAAGTGAAAGAGGAGAAGAGAGAGGCTAGGAAGAACAAAACACCCAAATCTATCAAGAAGAGAAAGAAGAAAATATCTAAACCACACAAGACCCGTTAATTTCTTCTTTCTTCTCTTTTTCAAGATTTTTCTACCTTTTGTTTTTGCCAAGTTTTGTTATTTATGAGCTTTTTTGGTAGTCTCTAATATAAGAGCAAGCATTTTGTGTCAAATTCTAGAAAATTGAGTTATAAACTTGGGATCATTAATGATTCTCTCTTCTTACATGTGGTTAGAATATGTTAAAAATAAAATAAGACACTAGAATCAACACATGATAAGACGGTACAGTGTTCATTAGAAAGCTAGTTCCCACATGTGGTTTCTTTGGACAACAAAACAAGCTTACAATACATAATCCAAAAGCAACAACAACTCCTTAATCATCACAACTATCTGATGAGGACCAAGTTTCTATATAGGTACATGGCTTGATTGATGAGGACTTCAAGTGACGAGCATTCTTGATGATATAACTAACGAAATCCCTCTCTTCTTCACTTCCCCTGTACTCTGCAAACTCAAAAGTTTCAAGGCTCTCCAACAAACATTCAGGAACAGAGCTCTCGTCATTTTTCCAGCTAATCGGTTCATACTTCTTAAAAATTCCATCACACTGCGATAAACAAAGGAGACAAAGAGAAAGAGAGAGTTAATATATAAGACTACACCATAGAGTGATTATAGATAACAAAAACTAGCCAAGGAACAAAACTTACAGCGACTTCGAGACTCAGAACTCGCAGCTTAGGAGAATCTTGGAGCAACCGGAAGAGTAACTTGGACCAATAATCAAAGCGTATACGTAGCTTCAGATGTTCAAGCTGACTGAAGAAAATACCATCATGATACAAATACTGCACCACCACAACCACACACATACAAACAAAGATTTCAATCTCAACAAGAAAAAACCTATTTAGAACTTGACGTTGATAGATGAAAACATATATATATTACCTCTTCTTGGTAGTTAAATAACACGCACAACGAAAGGCGTTTGACAGATGTGATTGATTCCAAGAGATTCTCGAGATGTTCCTCAACTACGATATCTGCCTCTTCCACCTTAGGCGTATGCAGGACCAAATAGGAGGACCTTCCATTATAGTCCTCGACTTTGAAATACTTCAAAGAAGTAGTAACTATCACATACTCATCAGTGCAATAGCTTCCACCATCTATCGGTAATGTTAACCTCAGCAAGGACGGGCTAATAACAACTATGGCTTTCGCATTGTCGAAACCGACTCGATCAATAACCAGATCTTCAAGAACAGGGCAAAACGATAGAAGCAGTCGAAGACAGTCTTTATTTAAGTAAGTCACAGATCCGACTCCGAGAAGCAATGTTTTCAATGAAGGGAGAGAGACCGTACGAGGAACATCCACGAGAATCTTCTGGCCGACGAGTTTCAGAGTCACCAGCGTTTCGCAGGTATACAAGCTGCTCGGCAATAACACAGCAGGTTTGTCCTCCCAACAATATTTACAGTCGATATCTAGCTCAGTGATGCAGCGAGAAACCGTAGTTGCAACCCACTGAGTAATATCCTCTGGTTGAAATGAGTCAGACGACAAAGATTTGAGGCGAAAACTTTCTATGACCGGAGCTTTAAGTAATGACAGATTCTTGTTGATAAAATCTCTAATTGCAGGTTCTGATTCATAGCGATTATTCACGAACTCGAGTTTAGGCACCCACATCCAAAGAAACTCCCATCGTTTAGACAAACTGCTCGTTGATACAGAAACTTTTGTCGGAACAAACGATAATATCTTGGCCAGTAATTCATCGGATAATCCACTGATTCTAGCTTTTTACAAGAATTCAAGAAAACACCTTAATAAGACAAAATCTAATCAAACAAGACAAAGCTAACCAAACAAAAAGATAAAACCCTAGAAAAAGCTGGAAATGTTGAAAGCTTAGAACGGGGCAAAACCCTAGAGAAAAATGGAATGTTGAATGCTTAAAGCGTGGCAAAACCCTAGAAAAAAAAAACAAACCTGTAGAGTTTAGTGGAGGCTCGATTTTTTCTCCGGAAAAGGAATGAGAAGACAAAATCAGAAAAGCTTGGAGAACTGAGAAAGCACTTGCCGACACTGTGTATAGCCACTTCGCCTACTGATTGTCTCTGAGAATCTGGAAGACGAAGGACGTGGCTTCTTCTAAATGGGTTAGCAAATGGTTTTTGATGCCCACAACTAATTTCATATTGATCTAAAACTATAGTGGGCCTGGGCCTAGGCCGACATTCATGTAAAACTCTTTCTTAAGTTTTAAGCAGTTTAATCCATCCAACTTTTTTAATAATGTTATCCAAAAACATACATACATATACAGCCAATTTACAGTATTTGTTTAAAATGAACGATATAAACCGATTAATGTATATAGAATTTATTTTTTCAATCTGACATGATTGAATCATCATTGTTAATTGAAACTCCAATAAATTTAGGAAGATGTATTCAATTTAGCATTTGGAGATTTGTATTAAAAGGACAAATTTTATGTTATTCGAACATAAATTTTTAAAAGTTTTTAAAAATTTATGTAATTAAATTAGTGATTTATAAATTTATTTTCAAATCCATTGTTATTAGAGTATATATCAAACGGTCTAACAACATATAGTTTGTGGCGAGCTCCACTATTTTGTGGGGAGTGAAAACGTAAACATAAAAATGAGTTTTAATAGTGAATATAAGACAATGAATGGAAAACCCATGTGACAAATTATATGTTATTTATAAATACCTAATATTCTAAAATTAATCATTTAAAGTAACTTTACATTTATCTAAATTTTACTTGATCGCACTAAACTTTTCAAAAACGTATAAAAACATGTTGGGAAAAATAATGAACAAACATAATTATGCTATCATTCAACTTATTCTTCCAACCACCACCATCATGATTTCATTTGTTCTCTAGATGCGTCAATGAGTGTCTAGATTTCAAGGTCAAGTCATTGAGAGTTTCAAGAATCATCTACCCAATCCAATGGGATTTGCAGCAGATATCGAGCATATGATTGAATTCGAAATCTCTAAACAAGTGAAGAAGCTAGTTCTTGATTTCTCAAACACTTTTTGGAGAACTACTTATGATGCATCGTTTCTTGACGTTGTTATTGAATTGTCGCATGCATTTATGATCTAAAAGGCCTAGAATCATTGTATATTTACGTATGCGGGTTTGACCCTTTGAGTTTCGCAATCCCGAAACTACTAAGAAGCCTATGTATTGGTTAGAACAGTCTCAAAAAGGTGACTAATCCAACCAATACATAGGCTCCTTAGCAGTTATGGGTTTGCAAATCTTGAAGGGTCAAACCCGCATGCGTAAACTTACAATGACTCTAGGGTTCTTAGACTGTTAATGCATGCGGTAAATTCAATAACAATGTCCAGAAATGATGCATCATTAGTAGTTAACCAAGAAAGATTTGAGAAATCAAGAAGTAGCCTTTTCACTTGTCTAGAGACTGCGAATTCGATCATGTACTACATATCTGCCACAAATCCAATTGGAATGCAGATATTAATCTCGGAATTTTCAATGATTTGACCTTAAAATCTAGACACCCATTGACGCATGTAATGAACAAATGAAATCCTAATAGTGGTAGTTAGAAGAATAAGTTGGATGAAAGCCGAATTATGTTTTTTCCATTAAAAAAATGTCAGCGTGTTCTTATACGAGATTTACGAGATTTCAGGCACCTATTGCAATTGCAAATGTGATAAACAAATTCTTTTTTGTCTCAACAAAGTTTTTGTTAAACATGGGTGTGAAATATGGACATATATACTAACCATAGTTTCGAGATTCAATGGCATCAGCAATATTCGCGTTGATTTGAGAGATTTGTCCGTTTTACTGTCGTCAACAATAAAAAAAAATCAGATTATTAAAAGTATGCAAAATATGCAATGCCTATCCTAAAACTAATATGAATGGAAATGGGACAAAAACTAATGAATAAATGCATAGAAGAGAGAAAAACCTAAACTAAATGCATGCTAAAAAGATGGAAAATATGGAGTTATCAATGAGATGCGTGTCATGATCATTTGATATGATATGTAAGTAAATGGTATATAATCTACTATTTTTTTTAAAGAAAGTAGCAAGTTTGAAAGTTTGTTTTGCTTAAATTGTTTTTGTATAGTTTCTCTTTATGTGTGACACGTTTGCTTTGTATTTTATTTGGAGACGCGTGTCGTGATTCGTATCAAAATAAATGGTATATAATCTATTCCTTTTTTTGTAGAAAGTAGTCAGTTGGAAAATAAATGGTCTAACAACATATAGTTAGTGGCGAGCTCCACTATTTTACATAGATGCCTATAATTTTCTCGTGTGGGGAGTGAAAACGTAAACGTAAAAGTGAGTTTTAATAGTGAATATAAGACAATGAATGGAAAACCCATGTGACAAATTTATATGTTGTTTATAAATACCTAATATTATAAAAATCAATCATTTAAAGTAACTTTGCATTTATCTAAATTTTACTCGATCGCACTGAACTTTTCAAAAACGTATAAAAACATGCTGGGAAAAATAATGAAAAAACATAATTATGGTATCATTCAACTTATTCTTCCAACCACCACCATCATGATTTCATTTGTTCCCTAGATGCGTCAATGGGTGTCTAGATTTCAAGGTCAAGTCATTGAAAGTTTCAAGAATCATCTATCCAATCCTATGGGATTTGCAACAGATATCGAGCATATGATAGAATTTGCAATCTCTAAACAAGTGAAGAAGCTAGTTCTTGATTTCTCAAAACACTTTTTGGAGAACTATTTATGATGCATCGTTTCTTGACGTTGTTATTGAATTGTCGCATGCATTTATGTTCTAAAAGCCCTAGAATCATTGTATATTTATGCATGCGGGTTTGACCCTTTGAGTTTCGCAATCCCGAAACTACTAAGAAGCCTATGTATTGGTTGGAACTCTCTCAAAAAGGTTGAATATTTGCTGACAGCAAAGACTCGACCTTTTTATGACTAATCCAACAAATACATAGGCTCCTTAGCAGTTATGGGTTTGCAAATCTTGAAGGGTCAAACCCGTATGCGTAAACATACAATGACTCTAGGGTTCTTAGACTGTTAATGCATGCGGTAAATTCAATAACAATGTCCAGAAATGATGCATCATTAGTAGTTAACCAAGAAAGATTTGAGAAATCAAGAAGTAGCCTTTTCACTTGTCTAGAGACTGCGAATTCGATCATGTACTACATATCTGCCACAAATCCAATTGGAATGCAGATATTAATCTCGGAATTTTCAATGATTTGACCTTAAAATCTAGACACCCATTGACGCATGTAATGAACAAATGAAATCCTAATAGTGGTAGTTAGAAGAATAAGTTGGATGAAAGCCGAATTATGTTTTTTCCATTAAAAAAATGTCAGCGTGTTCTTATACGAGATTTACGAGATTTCAGGCACCTATTGCAATTGCAAATGTGATAAACAAATTCTTTTTTGTCTCAACAAAGTTTTTGTTAAACATGGGTGTGAAATATGGACATATATACTAACCATAGTTTCGAGATTCAATGGCATCAGCAATATTCGCGTTGATTTGAGAGATTTGTCCGTTTTACTGTCGTCAACAATAAAAAAAAATCAGATTATTAAAAGTATGCAAAATATGCAATGCCTATCCTAAAACTAATATGAATGGAAATGGGACAAAAACTAATGAATAAATGCATAGAAGAGAGAAAAACCTAAACTAAATGCATGCTAAAAAGATGGAAAATATGGAGTTATCAATGAGATGCGTGTCATGATCATTTGATATGATATGTAAGTAAATGGTATATAATCTACTATTTTTTTTAAAGAAAGTAGCAAGTTTGAAAGTTTGTTTTGCTTAAATTGTTTTTGTATAGTTTCTCTTTATGTGTGACACGTTTGCTTTGTATTTTATTTGGAGACGCGTGTCGTGATTCGTATCAAAATAAATGGTATATAATCTATTCCTTTTTTTGTAGAAAGTAGTCAGTTGGAAAATAAATGGTCTAACAACATATAGTTAGTGGCGAGCTCCACTATTTTACATAGATGCCTATAATTTTCTCGTGTGGGGAGTGAAAACGTAAACGTAAAAGTGAGTTTTAATAGTGAATATAAGACAATGAATGGAAAACCCATGTGACAAATTTATATGTTGTTTATAAATACCTAATATTATAAAAATCAATCATTTAAAGTAACTTTGCATTTATCTAAATTTTACTCGATCGCACTGAACTTTTCAAAAACGTATAAAAACATGCTGGGAAAAATAATGAAAAAACATAATTATGGTATCATTCAACTTATTCTTCCAACCACCACCATCATGATTTCATTTGTTCCCTAGATGCGTCAATGGGTGTCTAGATTTCAAGGTCAAGTCATTGAAAGTTTCAAGAATCATCTATCCAATCCTATGGGATTTGCAACAGATATCGAGCATATGATAGAATTTGCAATCTCTAAACAAGTGAAGAAGCTAGTTCTTGATTTCTCAAAACACTTTTTGGAGAACTATTTATGATGCATCGTTTCTTGACGTTGTTATTGAATTGTCGCATGCATTTATGTTCTAAAAGCCCTAGAATCATTGTATATTTATGCATGCGGGTTTGACCCTTTGAGTTTCGCAATCCCGAAACTACTAAGAAGCCTATGTATTGGTTGGAACTCTCTCAAAAAGGTTGAATATTTGCTGACAGCAAAGACTCGACCTTTTTATGACTAATCCAACAAATACATAGGCTCCTTAGCAGTTATGGGTTTGCAAATCTTGAAGGGTCAAACCCGTATGCGTAAACATACAATGACTCTAGGGTTCTTAGACTGTTAATGCATGCGGTAAATTCAATAACAATGTCCAGAAATGATGCATCATTAGTAGTTAACCAAGAAAGATTTGAGAAATCAAGAAGTAGCCTTTTCACTTGTCTAGAGACTGCGAATTCGATCATGTACTACATATCTGCCACAAATCCAATTGGAATGCAGATATTAATCTCGAAATTTTCAATGATTTGACCTTAAAATCTAGACACCCTTTGACGCATGTAATGAACAAATGAAATCCTAATAGTGGTAGTTAGAAGAATAAGTTGGATGAAAGCTGAATTATATTTTTTCCATTAAACAAATGTCAGCGTGTTATTGTACGAGATTTACGAGATTTCAGGCACCTATTGCAATTGCAAATGTGATAAGCAAATTTTTTTTTGTCTCAACAAAGTTTTTGTTAAACATGCGGGTGAAATATTGACATATATACTAACCATAGTTTCGAGATTCAATGGCATCAGCAATATTTGCGCTGATTTGAGAAATTTGTTCGTTTTACTGTCGTCAACAATAGAAAAAAAACCAGATTATTAAAATTTAAAACATTTAGAAATCTAGATGGCATGAAAAATAAAACCTAACCTGAAACCATCGACAACATTTCCGTTGACAACATCTTATCGTTAAATCATTGATAACAATATAAATATGGTTTTATCGCTATCATTCTATTTTATCGCCAATGATACTCAGCTATAAAATGTAGATTCGAAAAGATTAGACAGTTATATAATATATGTGTGGTCAAACTGAATTAATGGTATATAAATTATTTCTTTATTTTCTTAAAAAGTTACAAGCTGGGAAAATCTGTTTTGTTTAAATTGTTCTTGTATTTATGTGTGACACGTTTGATTTTTCTTTATGTATGAGATGCATGTCGTGATCATTTGATATGATATGTAAGTAAATGGTATATAATCTACTATTTTTTTTAAAGAAAGTTGCAAGTTTAAAATTTTGTTTTGCTTAAATTGTTTTTGTATAGTTTCTCTTTATGTGTGACACGTTTGATTTGTATTTTATTTGGAGACCCGTGTCGTGATTCATATCAAAATAAATGGTATATAATCTATTCCTTTTTTTTTTGTAGAAAGTAGCCAGTTGGAAAATAAATGGTCTAACAACATATAGTTAGTGGCGATCTCCACTATTTTACATATATGCCTATATGTTTCTCGTTTGGGGAGTGAAAACGTAAACGTAAAAGTGAGTTTTAATAGTGAATATAAGACAATGAATGGAAAACCCATGTGACAAATTTATATGTTGTTTATAAATACCTAATATTATAAAAATCAATCATTTAAAGTAACTTTGCATTTATCTAAATTTTACTTGATCGCACTGAACTTTTCAAAAACGTATAAAAACATGCTGGGAAAAATAATGAAAAAACATAATTATGGTATCATTCAACTTATTCTTCCAACCACCACCATCATGATTTCATTTGTTCCCTAGATGCGTCAATGGGTGTCTAGATTTCAAGGTCAAGTCATTGAAAGTTTCAAGAATCATCTATCCAATCCTATGGGATTTGCAACAGATATCGAGCATATGATAGAATTTGCAATCTCTAAACAAGTGAAGAAGCTAGTTCTTGATTTCTCAAAACACTTTTTGGAGAACTATTTATGATGCATCGTTTCTTGACGTTGTTATTGAATTGTCGCATGCATTTATGTTCTAAAAGCCCTAGAATCATTGTATATTTATGCATGCGGGTTTGACCCTTTGAGTTTCGCAATCCCGAAACTACTAAGAAGCCTATGTATTGGTTGGAACTCTCTCAAAAAGGTTGAATATTTGCTGACAGCAAAGACTCGACCTTTTTATGACTAATCCAACAAATACATAGGCTCCTTAGCAGTTATGGGTTTGCAAATCTTGAAGGGTCAAACCCGTATGCGTAAACATACAATGACTCTAGGGTTCTTAGACTGTTAATGCATGCGGTAAATTCAATAACAATGTCCAGAAATGATGCATCATTAGTAGTTAACCAAGAAAGATTTGAGAAATCAAGAAGTAGCCTCTTCACTTGTCTAGAGACTGCGAATTCGATCATGTACTACATATCTGCCACAAATCCAATTGGAATGCAGATATTAATCTCGGAATTTTCAATGATTTGACCTTAAAATCTAGACACCCATTGACGCATGTAATGAACAAATGAAATCCTAATAGTGGTAGTTAGAAGAATAAGTTGGATGAAAGCCGAATTATGTTTTTTCCATTAAAAAAATGTCAGCGTGTTCTTATACGAGATTTACGAGATTTCAGGCACCTATTGCAATTGCAAATGTGATAAACAAATTCTTTTTTGTCTCAACAAAGTTTTTGTTAAACATGGGTGTGAAATATGGACATATATACTAACCATAGTTTCGAGATTCAATGGCATCAGCAATATTCGCGTTGATTTGAGAGATTTGTCCGTTTTACTGTCGTCAACAATAAAAAAAAATCAGATTATTAAAAGTATGCAAAATATGCAATGCCTATCCTAAAACTAATATGAATGGAAATGGGACAAAAACTAATGAATAAATGCATAGAAGAGAGAAAAACCTAAACTAAATGCATGCTAAAAAGATGGAAAATATGGAGTTATCAATGAGATGCGTGTCATGATCATTTGATATGATATGTAAGTAAATGGTATATAATCTACTATTTTTTTTAAAGAAAGTAGCAAGTTTGAAAGTTTGTTTTGCTTAAATTGTTTTTGTATAGTTTCTCTTTATGTGTGACACGTTTGCTTTGTATTTTATTTGGAGACGTGTGTCGTGATTCGTATCAAAATAAATGGTATATAATCTATTCCTTTTTTTGTAGAAAGTAGTCAGTTGGAAAATAAATGGTCTAACAACATATAGTTAGTGGCGAGCTCCACTATTTTACATAGATGCCTATAATTTTCTCGTGTGGGGAGTGAAAACGTAAACGTAAAAGTGAGTTTTAATAGTGAATATAAGACAATGAATGGAAAACCCATGTGACAAATTTATATGTTGTTTATAAATACCTAATATTATAAAAATCAATCATTTAAAGTAACTTTGCATTTATCTAAATTTTACTCGATCGCACTGAACTTTTCAAAAACGTATAAAAACATGCTGGGAAAAATAATGAAAAAACATAATTATGGTATCATTCAACTTATTCTTCCAACCACCACCATCATGATTTCATTTGTTCCCTAGATGCGTCAATGGGTGTCTAGATTTCAAGGTCAAGTCATTGAAAGTTTCAAGAATCATCTATCCAATCCTATGGGATTTGCAACAGATATCGAGCATATGATAGAATTTGCAATCTCTAAACAAGTGAAGAAGCTAGTTCTTGATTTCTCAAAACACTTTTTGGAGAACTATTTATGATGCATCGTTTCTTGACGTTGTTATTGAATTGTCGCATGCATTTATGTTCTAAAAGCCCTAGAATCATTGTATATTTATGCATGCGGGTTTGACCCTTTGAGTTTCGCAATCCCGAAACTACTAAGAAGCCTATGTATTGGTTGGAACTCTCTCAAAAAGGTTGAATATTTGCTGACAGCAAAGACTCGACCTTTTTATGACTAATCCAACAAATACATAGGCTCCTTAGCAGTTATGGGTTTGCAAATCTTGAAGGGTCAAACCCGTATGCGTAAACATACAATGACTCTAGGGTTCTTAGACTGTTAATGCATGCGGTAAATTCAATAACAATGTCCAGAAATGATGCATCATTAGTAGTTAACCAAGAAAGATTTGAGAAATCAAGAAGTAGCCTCTTCACTTGTCTAGAGACTGCGAATTCGATCATGTACTCCATATCTGCCACAAATCCAATTGGATTGCAGAGATGAATCTCGAAATTTTCATTGATTTGACCTTAAAATCTAGACACCTATTGACGCATGTAATGAACAAATGAAATCCTAATAGTGGTAGTTAGAAGAATAAGTTGGATGAAAGCCGAATTATGTTATTTCCATTATACAAATGTCAGCGTGTTCTTATATGAGATTTACGAGATTTCACGCACCTATTGCAATTGCAAATGTGATAAAGAATTTTTTTTTTTTGTCTCAACTAAGTTTTTGTTAAACATGGGGGTGAAATATGGACATATATACTAACCATAGTTTCAAGATTCAATGGCATCAGCAATACTCGCGCTGATTTGAGAGATTTGTTCGTTTTACTGTCGTCAACAATAAAAAAAATCAGATTATTAAAATTTAAAACATTTAGAAATCTAGATGGCCTGAAAAATAAAACCTAACCTGAAACTATCGACAATATTTCCGTCGCCAACATCTTATCGTTAAACCATTGATAACAATATAAATATGTCATTGTATTATTTGAGGTGTCAATCCACTTGGGAAGCTAATGACACTTGAGATATAGAGAACTCGCTAAGCTAAGCTAATAGAGAAGGGGAGTTTTCTAACAACATAGAGACAAACATAAAATAAGAGAAAGCAAATAGAGAGCAAATGCTAACACAACCTAAACAAAGACTAAGAAAGGAAGAAAGCTAGACAAGGAAAAACTAGACACAAGCTTGGACTTAAAATAAACTAATGACAAAAGGGGTTCTTAGGATGAGATATTTGATATGTTTGATGCACATGGGCAATCAATGATGACTTATAATCAACATTTAGACCTTGGATCTTAGATGGTAATCCTTAGGCATAGGGTTTCTAATCAAGACTAATCCATTGTCGTGATAGAAGTCACTTTGCTATCTCACAACCTAACCTCGCTGTCGCGTAGTGATCCATGAGAATAGCAAGCAAAAGTCCCCAACCCTATAAAGCCGAAATGCTCCCTAGGCATCTAATGTCTTAGGCTAGGATGAGCGGATCTCTTGTTTATGGGTTTGGCTAAGCAGACATGTGGTGTTCATGTCAAGCCGCCTATAGTCTTTAGACTAGTTGATCAAGCTAGACTAAGCATAGAGATCAATAAACAAGAAAGGATTAAGATCATTAAATGCATAAGCATCAAGATCTATCACCATGAATATTTCACACCCTAATAACCACGAAATCTACTCTCTTTTCATGAGTTTAACCTCTAGATCCATAAGGAAATAAAAGCTAAGCAATGTTAGAGAGAAGATCTAAGGGATAAAATAAATAAAGGCAAGTGCTTTACCAAGAAATGCTAAAGAACAAGTCTTGGTTAAGCATAAACCTAAAAGAAGAGTTCTTGAACTCAAGAACAAAATAAAAGCATAAACTTAAACCCTAATAATGCATAACCACGAAATCCTATGAAGAATAAGTGGCTAAACAATATTAGGAGGCAAGAACAAGAAGAAATAAATAAGAGAAGTGCAAAAACTAAATTAAAATCAAAAGTATTTACAAAGTTTCTTGAAAATAAAGAGAGAACTAAAGAAAAACTAAAAATGTCTAAAAGGAAAAGAGGGAAGAGAGAGTTTTCGTTTTGGGGTTGCTAGGGTATTTATAGGTGAGCCACAAAAAACCCTAGTGACCCTTATCTACAAAAATGGGATCCAATGATAAAAGCAAACTTCTTTGGACTTATGCTGCAACGGCTTCATGTCGATATGGCACCCTGATATTGGCTCCAAGCTCTTATCTTCCCAGAAGAAGCTTCATCGGGCACAAGTCGTTATGCTTGCCCGTTATGCACTAGCTTGCCGAGCTGGCCAGACCGATGCTCACTGTTTCCGCAGTAACTTCCGAACCGCCGATCGTAATGACTTGATACTTCCGCCAGACGAAAGCTAGCTCGATCCTCTACAAATCGTATGGAGATATCAGAAGCTGAATCGAGCCAGAAGACCTTCGTCCGAGCTGATCTTTCTACAACGGCTTGTCCATTTCGGTTTAGTTGATTGATCTTGAAGCAACGTCTTGCTTCATATCAGGATGAGGTCGTTGTGGCTGACCGTGGTGGCTGTAGAAGTCTTCTCTTTTGCTCCTTCTTGCCTTGGCTGCTCATTAGTTCTTCTCCCAAACTCCATAGAACCTCCANGGTCGTTGTGGCTGACCGTGGTGGCTGTAGAAGTCTTCTCTTTTGCTCCTTCTTGCCTTGGCTGCTCATTAGTTCTTCTCCCAAACTCCATAGAACCTCCACAGGCTCCAAAAGTACCTGCCAAGTACTCCAAACATGCAAAATATGCAATGCCTATCCTGAAACTAATATGAATGGAAATAGGACAAAAACTAATGAATAAATGCATAAAAGAGAGCAAAACCTAAAATAAATGCATGCTAAAAAGATGTAAAATATGGAGTTATCAACACCCCCAAACTTGCCTTTTTGCTTGTCTTCAAGCAAACAAAGACAAACAAGAGAGTGAGGTTTGAAAAATGGGTGTTTAAATCCAAAATGCCGTTAAAAGAGTTCAAATCAACGTCCATGTTTAAAGTTCTAGGATGCAAATCAAATGTATTCTTCTAAAGTCTTAGCTACACTCATCTCAAAATACAATGTACTTAATCTCAACCTACACACACAATCAAATCATCCAATCCCTTTAACATTAATTAAAGATCAAAAACCGTGAATCATGCTTATGTTAATCATTCAACTCATTTGGATATAGGCAAGGTTCGCGAGCTAAAAGTGAACTCGAAGTGAAAGGGTTAAGTGTTTAACAAGGATCACTCAATGAAATGAATCTTCTTAATGCAAAATGCTAAGGGTAAAAACTAACGGATGTATACAAGGATAAATTATCATCTACCCAAGCACCTAATCACTTTATACCTTATTCTAAACAATATTCCCTTTCCTAAGCTACCCTTTTCCTTAGGATTTCGCCTTGTACCCGTTTTACTCCTCGTTTCACCTTCTTTGGTCTTGGGGGGACTTCTTCTTTCTTCTTTTGAGATCGGTTTCGGCTTTCTCTTTGGCTCATTTGGTGGCGCTCCTTTGTTTTTCACCTTTTGTGTTGCTGGCCGGATTAGACTTTGTTGTTTGGCCTTCTTTTGCTTCTTTGGAAACGCCTTTTCTTCTTTGATTTCGAGCTTCTTTTGCAGCCGCCATCTCTTCGATTACATGTCCCCCGTTTGACTCAATGAACCTCCCTTCCGTTCTTTCTTTTCCCTTATCCCAAGATAAACATTTAGCACAACTCTCTCCTAGTCTACCCGCGGATAACGACTTAGCATATCGGTATCATGCCGTTTTTGTCCCGTGAAACACCTAGCCTATGTTGACTCGAGATGTGAGCCAACTTCTACATGTGAATCTAACCTTTTCAGCCTAAACCCAACACTTTTTGCCTAAGAAGATTCGAAAATAATGCAAAGGCCTCACATATCTCTCATAAAAAAAGTGTTTTAAGGTTTGAAACGATGGTTATGGTTTGGGTGTGGTAGGGTAACTTGGACTAGCAGAGATTGGTATAAAAGGGAAAAAGAAAGCCCAAATGAATATCCATGAGTTGAAATCCAAAACACAAGCATGATAATTATAAATCAATATTTACGGTTCAAGTATAAATAGGGAAAAGAATCAAATCAAGTGTGCTTCAGCAAAGAATTAAATAACAAAGTATATGGTCCAAGTGTGGTTCAACCTCAAATTCGAATTTACTCAAAATGCATCAAACAACTATGAACAAAGGCGTTGATCTCATGTCCTAAAATGACAATTTACAAGAAAATTCACCCTATGCAATGCTAATAAATCCTATATGCTATGCAACTAGACTCAATCCTAGAATGTAAATGCAACTAAACAATTAAATTTTTTTATTTTTTTTATTTTTTATGCATGAGACTCAAGTATGCAAAAGAAAAATAAGAAAACAAAACACAAGGTCAAATTACACAAACCTGATATGGGTCAAATTTACCCTAAGCAACTCTCTCAAATTAAGAGATCAGTTGTAGTACTTAGGGATCGAATCCACAGAGAAGGGATAGTCACACAACAGTTTTCTAATTTCGAATTAAGCTAAGAAATAATATGGAATTAAAAGACAGAAAGCAATTAAACGATTTAGATTCAGGAGACGAAAAGCTAGGTTCAGGGAAATTCTCAGGTGATCTAAATTTCAGGTCTAGACAGAATGTTAGGAATAATGAAGATCCGTTCTTGAACTCGAAACACAACAGTAAAATCAACCAACTCTCGCTGCGAAGACTTTCTATGTCTAAACCCTAGAATTCCAAATCTCTTTGCAAATTCTAACAATTCAAACAAGCATTAAAGTTCAGGTTCGATTGTTCACAAAATCCCTAAACCAAATCTCTTTGCGAATAGGTATTTTGCTAATCTAACACTAGTTCATGCAATCAATAATACTCTCGCATCTATTAATTAACCTAAGATCAGATTCTAGGTCGTGAAGCTTGAATAAGCATTAAACACAAATCTAGATGAAGAACTCTAATGATTTTATCCTAACAATTTAATTTGACCTAACAATTCAT
>JAHZTW010000001.1:187079236-187094842 GCA_020283515.1 Alliaria petiolata
AGGTCTCTACTTCATTAGCAAAATGGACTTGCTTCTTTCCCATCAAGATGTCCAGCTTCTTGTTGACTTCAGCAATTTGGTTTCCTCCAGCTACTCCTGCGTTTTGTCTTCTCTCGAAGTCTGCGTTCTTGGTGCTGTTACTAGAGGCCAAATTTTCTATAAGCTCTATCGCACCTTCTGGGAATATTGTGTTGAAGTTGCCATTGCTCGCAGCGTCTAAGGCCATCTGGTTACTCCAATCAATTTCGTGATAGAATATTCCGATAAGTTGCGGCTCGCTGAATCCATGATGTGGGCAGTCCCTCTGGTAAGATCTGAACCTTACCCAAGAAGCCTTGAATGCCTCAGTGGGTCCTTGAGAGAATGTAGTGATCTTCATCCTCAGCTCCTCGGATCTCGCGTCATCAAAGAAATTGCACAGGAATGCATTCTTTGTATCTTCCCATGTAGTCAAGGATCCTGGTGGCAACTGCTTCAGCCAGTATGATGCATCTCCAGCAAGCGAGTAAGGGAAAAGCTTGCAGAAGAGATAATCATATGTAACTCCATTAGCCTTGATGCTTGAGGCTAAGTCCTCGAATCTCTCAACGTGGTCCATGGGGTGCTCATTAGGAAGACCATGGAAGGGATGCTGAGCCACCAATGTGTAGTAAGCAGGCTTCAGCTCGAAGTCATTCCTCTGAAATGCAAGAGGACGGATCGCACCTCTATTAGCATAAAACTGGTCTGGGCGGTTGTACTCGCCTAACGTTCTTCCACGTCCAGCTTCTGCACCGGCGATTTGTATCGCTGGTTCGACTATGATGGCGCCAGCCTCATCAAGTGTCTGTCCTTGGGCGTTCCTTCTGTTGCCCTGTAGGTCAACAAAGTCGCCAGCCTCGTTGCGTATCATGATCACATGATCAGCCATCTCTGGCCGCGCAAGGTGTCGATCGATGCTGTTAGTGTCGATCGACGCTGAGGTTTGGTGTCGATCGATGCTAGATGTGTCGATCGCCGCTCTTGCAGTCTTGCGGTTCGTACGTTCCAAACGACTTATTTCCTGGTTGAGTGCGATTAGTTCTTTGTCTTTGTTGCTTATGGTACTTAGCACGCACCTGAAAGCAAAAAGTAAAAACTAAATTAGTAACCAAAAACAAAAATTAAAAACCTAGACAAAATTTTAATACTAGAAATCTGTAAGCAACTAATCTCCTTCCCCGACAACGGCGCCAAAATTTGATATGGGTCAAATTTACCCTAAGCAACTCTCACAAATTAAGAGATCAGTTGTAGTACTTAGGGATCGAATCCACAGAGAAGGGATAGTCACACAACAGTTTTCTAATTTCGAATTAAGCTAAGAAATAATATGGAATTAAAAGACAGAAAGCAATTAAACGATTTAGATTCAGGAGACGAAAAGCTAGGTTCAGGGAAATTCTCAGGTGATCTAAATTTCAGGTCTAGAAAGAATGTTAGGAATAATGAAGATCCGTTCTTGAACTCGAAACACAACAATAAAATCAACCAACTCTCGCTGCGAAGACTTTCTATGTCTAAACCCTAGAATTTCAAATCTCTTTGCAAATTCTAACAATTCAAACAAGCATTAAAGTTCAGGTTCGATTGTTCACAAAATCCCTAAANCACCCAAGAAGCTTTGAATGCTTCAGTGGGTCCTTGGGAGAATGTAGTGATCTTCGTCCTCAGCTCTTCTGATCTCGCGTCATCAAAGAAATTGCATAAGAATGCATTCGTTGTCTCTTCCCAAGTGGTTAGTCAGCCTGGATCCAACTTCTTCAGCCAGTAGGATGCATCTCCAGCAAGCGAGTAAGGGAAGAGCTTGCAGAAAAGATAGTCATAGGTCACTCCATTGGCCTTGATGCTTGAAGCTAAATCTTCGAACCTCTCAATATGGTCCATAGGATGCTCATTAGGAAGCCCATGGAAGGGATGCTGAGCCACCAATGTGAAGTAAGCAGGCTTCAGCTCAAAGTCATTCCTTTGGAATGCAGGAGGACGGATCGCAGCTCTATTAGCATAGAACTGGTCTGGGCGGTTGTACTCGCCTAATGTTCTTCCACTACCAGCTTCTGCAAGGGCGATTTGTATCGCTGGTTCAATGATGACGGCGCCAGCCTCATCAAGTCTCTGTCCTTGGGCATTCCTTCTATTGCCTTGTAGGTCGAATAGATTGCCTTCTGCATCGCGTACCACAACCATAGCTTCGGCCATTGTAGTCTGCGCAAGGCGTCGATCGATGCTTGTTGTGTCGATCGATGCTCAGTCAGGTAATCCGATTTTTCTCTTTGTTTTATAACAGTTTAGCACGAATTTTTTCTATCCAAACTTATTCTTAGTAACACTGGGGACAGTGTTATTCAAATCTTGGGGAGGTAGTTGCTAACATTGTGTTTTGTTTTGAGAGTTTGTTTTGAGAGTTTATTTTGAGAGTTTGTTTTTGAGTCAAAAATTTGTTTTATTGAGTCAAAATCAGTTGGAACTTTCAGTTTTTTTTAGGAACTAACCGGAGGTTATTGACACTTGAGGGACCATTGCTTTAGCAGTTGATCGCAGGTCTTACTAAGTAGAAAGCTGCAAGTGGATCAATCTAACAGAAAGAGTCCAGGTCCCCTTATAAGAACTAGGTATGCACAGAACTTGACTCCTCTTTCAGTCTGAACAAATAGAAAAATTGCAGTCTCTCCTTGATCTTCCCTTGAGTAAAGAAAAGAAAGAAAAAGAGTCTAAGTCTGGGAATAGTGCAATGAACCTCATGAGCCTGTCTCCTCACAAGGAACAATATTAGTGAGTGCTCTTGAACCTGTCTCCTCACAAGGAACACAAGTAGAGAGTAGCACTATTTCCCGAGACTTCAAAAGATTAAGAAGAGTCAATGAAAAGATCTTAGAACACCCTGAAAATGGGCAGCAGTTGACTAAGGGAAGAGAAAATAGGAGAGCTGTATGAAAAGAATATTGTTCAGGCACTAAGGAAGGGAAAGAATCAGAAAAGTTATGTAGCAATACAACTGTTAGAGTTCGAAATTTTACCAAGGAAAGGATCTGGATTCAAACTGGGAGATTGCTAAGCTTGTGGTAAGTACACTGAACTTTCCTAAGGTTGGCTCTACTGCACATGGATTCAAGAGTGTTAACAAGTTGTGGCGTTCTAAAGGATAGCTGGAAGTTTCTATTTTCAAACCTCTACTTCATTCTAAGTTTCTGTTTTGCTTGAGGGCAAGCAAAAGCTAAGTCTGGGGGAGTTGATATATCATGATTTTTACCCATTTTTGGACCATGATATAAATGTTTATAGAGTCTTTTGTTAGTTTTCGAGTCCTATTTGAGTCTTTACAGGATGGAGAGCACTTGGAGCTAAATGGGAGAATCTGGAACTTTTTGGAGCATCTTGGAGAAGCAGCCGAAGTGATGAAGTCGAAAGAGTAGATTTACGCGCAAGGTGTCGATCGACACCATCTGTGTCGATCGACACCAGACGAGACCGCCAACTTTTGCCGACTTCCTTTGGAAAAAGGAAAGAGAGCAAGTTTGAAGAAATTACAAGTCTGCCCCTGGACAAAAAATCCTCTTCTATAAATAGATTTCAGGCATTGTTTAGCCAGATACCTTTTCATAATTTTGTGTTTTTGAGACTTAGAGAGAGATTGATCCTAACCTTTTGGGGAGACAATTTTATCTCATCTGAGCCAGATTTCGAACCCCTGTATCATTCTCTATTCTTTTTATGCAATTTATTTCAGCCATGATTTGTGTTTTCATCTCTATGTCTGAGTAGTTTGCTAGTTAGGTTAGGGTGATTTAGGGTTGATGATGAGTTTGTAGAATTATTATTATTGTTAGGAAAATCACTTGGATCTTCATCTTGATTTGTTCTTAACTTGATTTCTGAAACTGATCACTTGGAAATCAAATCTTAGGTTGTTTAATAGATGCTAGAGCATTATTAATAATCTGACCTAATCATAGATGAGCAAAATATCTATTCGCAAAGAGATTTGGTTTAGGTATTTTGTGAACAAATCGAACCTGAACATTAATGCTTGTCTGAATTGTTTGAACTCGCAAAGAGATTTGGTTTTCTGGAATTAAGGCATAGATAACTTCTGCAACGAGAGTTGATTGGTTTTAAATTAGCGTTTCGAGTTCTAGACAATTCTTAATTATTTTCTAACAAAATAATATATGCATTCTATGATTCATCCTGATAATCATCCTTGCCTAGCGCTTTCGTCTCCTGAACTTTAATCCGAATTAATCTCATTTACCTATTTCGCCTAGCTTTGTTTACTTTCATATCTATTTGACTTAGCATAATCTGAATTTAGAAACCTTAGCGTAGCATCTACTTCCCTTGAGATTTCGATACCCCTTATACTACGATTGCTTTTGCTGTGCACTTGCAGTAGTTTTATTAGGGTAAAACATGAGCCATATCAATGCGTTATGGGCGTATAGAACTGCTTTCAAAACCCCTATTGGGAGATCACCATTCTCCCTTCTCTATGGGAAATCCTGTCACTTACCCGTGGAGCTTGCGTATAAAGCGTTGTGGGCAATTAAACTCCTAAACTTTGATATCAAGACCGCTCAAGAGAAAAGGTTGATCAATCTCCAAGAACTAGATGAGATCCGTTTGGAGGCCTTTGAGAGCTCGAAGGTCTACAAGGAAAGGACCAAGGCATTCCATGACAAGAAGCTGAGACCAAAGGAATTCAAGGCTGGAGACAGAGCATTGCTGTACAACTCTCGGTTGAAGTTGTTTCCGGGGAACTTGAAGTCTAGATGGTCCGGTCCTTTCACGATCAAGGAAATCTTACCTTATGGAGCAGTCACCCTCTTTGGTCAAGGAGGTGGAGAGTTTACTGTGAACGGTCACAGGCTAAAGATGTACTTTGGCAGTGGCACATTTGAAGAGGCAAAGACCATTCCTCTTCAAGATCCTCCACAAGCCTAAGGGTTTGAAAAGTCGAGCTAAAGACGTTAAACAAGCGCTCTTGGGAGGTATTCCCATGGCTGTCTTTGTACATATTATAATTTTCATTTCAAATAATTTGTTTTCTAGTGCTTTGGATGACATGTTCAAATCGAAGAGGTTGAACAAAATATTGCCAAGAAAATTTTAGCACGGTATCGAGCATCGTATCGACCTACTAAGGTCGATACAGCTCTTACAGGGGATCTGGCGGAACTATATCGGAGTTTTCTATCGACCTACCAAGGTCGATACACGTGGACCAGAGAAGCTTGACTCTTGTATTGGGCATCTGTATCGAGGTGCGAAGCTCGATACAGTCCTAAAACTCGCGTCTAAAAAAAGTGTATCGGGCTATGTATCGAACTACTAAGCTCGATACACTCCTTTTCCAGGAGAAATGGCCTCAAGAGATGGAGCATGGTACTCGGCACGACAATTGGCGGATTTCTCGAGTTGGACCCACGAAGAGAAGAGAGCGAAATTGAGGTTGGAGAAAATGCACTATGAGCCCACCAAATTCGCGAGCAGAGCTTTCTTGCAAGGGGTTGGGATGTTAGACGATTTCGATGAACTCCTTGGAGAGATGGAGCTCCCTTGTCTAGCTACGATGGATCACCCAACATACCCGGAGGCCACCATGCACTTCCTCTCGACTTTGGACTTCTCCTATGACGATCCCAACTCTCCTTCACCATCAACGGGTAGGATGACATTCAAGATTCGGGACACTGCCTTCTCCCTTTCGGTGTAAGAGCTATGCCAAGTCTACAACTTCAATGATGAGGCACACCTTGTAGACTTCCCCCCCAATTCGAGTATGCTCGATCCCTTTGGAATTTGATTGGCGAAGGGAACTTCCGGAACAACAAGATCAAGACCACAAGGGTGAGGAACCCATTGCTCTGATACACGCTCCAGCTCCTCGCCAACACAATCACGGGAAGAACCACATCCGCCACCGTTTCGGAAAACGAGCTTTGCTTCCTTTTTCAAGGAGTGAAGAATACCTTGTGGGATGAGGGGTGGTTAACGGGAGACTTAAAAGGCCCGGCTGATGATAACTTTGGTGAAGACGTGAACTACGGATGTGTTTTGCCTTCTTCACTAATGAAGTACAAAGCGTGGGCGTTGATGTCTCGACCGTGTTCAGTATACATAGGGGGTTTTCTCACCCCTATTTTCATCAAAATCGGGCTTGGGTTGTCAACATATGAGGAGTGCACGAGTCGGGCTTACATGGATCACAATTTCATGGGAAGCATGGGCTTTTGCGGAGCTTCTCTAACGTCGGGTACGCTCGCTCATCACTTCACCGACAAGGACAACAGGAAGAGGGACTGCGTGTTTCCAAACCCGGGCTTGGAGCTAATTGGCAGTATTGAAAGTTTAGAATTTCTGCCAACCGAGGAAGAGTGTTACAGCCCCTTAGGAAGCTCCTCCGCGATACCAATATCCATAGACTCCTCTTCGGCATCCCCCTACTCCTCATCACCCTCCTCTTCACAGTTTTGAGGTACCTCCACCTCCTTTGTAAATATCTCCTTTAGTTTGGCATTTTGTGTTTTATGTCATATTGATTGCGATCTCCCTTAGACTTTTATTACACAAGGGACTGTGTAATTTAAGTTTGGGGGAGAGGTTGAGAGATTTGACATTGTGTTTTGTGAGTCTTATTTTCCTTTTGTGCATCTTGAGTCTCATGCATTCACTTAAGGCATAGAAAAACCAAAACAAATTGAAAATTTTCGAAAATTTCCAAAAAGAAAGTCATTTAGATGTTGCATTTGCATTTTAGGATTGAGTCTAGTTGCATTACATATAGGAATTGCATTCATATGCATTGGGAGCAATGATGAGCCAATCCTTGTAAAATGTCAACTTATGTGATTAATTCAATGCCCTAGTTAGTAGTCCTTTGTTGCATTTGAACAAATCTTGAAAGTAAGGAAGAACCATTCTTGGACCACTTCACTTACCACTAGATTTTAGTCGAAATAGGGTCTTGAAATTGATAGCCAACTCTACTCACTTGAACCGAAATTTGACATTTAATTATCATGCCTTGCATTGGAAGTGAATTCATGGATTGAACACATATTTGACCTTTCTTATCCACTTTACCACTCTCTTGCTAGCTCAAGTAGTACCTCCACCCTACCTTACCTCCTTAAAAGCCAATGTTCTAGTAATAATGATTGTGAGGCCTTATTTTGATTAAACTTAGCATAAAGTGTTAGGTTTGAGACGACAAGTTTAGGCTCTCATGTAGATTCTAGTCTAACATATCGAGGCTAGCTTTAGGCTTAGGAATTTGGGGTTTTGGGGCGCGGTATTACTTGGTGTTGTGGAAAGGATTATATGCTTGCATTTTAGCATGATGTGTTGTGGAAAGAGGATAGAAAGAAAGGGAATGAAAGAGGCTTGGAAGGAGAATAAGGGAAGCACAATTTGAAATGGTGGATCTTATACTTGAAAAGAAAAATATATAGCTCTAAGTGTAAAAAGGAATTAGGTAGTCTTTATATAAGAAAAGAAAATCAAAAGAGGCTAAAAGGCCAAAGAAAAGGGGCTACCTAGGAATGAAAAAGAGAGCTAAATTATAAAAAGATCACACCATTCGCTATGAGTTAAAGGTTGAAGAAGTTTCCCCTTAAGTGCTATAAGAAGGAGAAGTGGTTTATGAGACTCATGGGGTTTAGCAAGGCACAAAGAGCCTTGATATAAAAGGGTAGCTTTAGTGGGTTGAGTGAGCCTTAAAAAGAATAAATGAGAGGGGTTTAGGACCATTGATAGCATCATGGGTAGATGAGAGTCTAGTCTTGTATGCATCACTTGTCTTTTACCTTTAGCATTATACATAAAGTTTAATCCTTTTGAGTGAAACCCTTATGCGAATTGGAAGCCAAATGAATTGAGATCATTTTTATCTCAAAGCCTAGTCCCTTAGCCAAATGAATTCGCTTGCATTGCATTGTCATGATCCACGGTTTGCAACTTAATGAATGTTAAAGAGTTGGCTTGATAGGGAGACATATTTTGATTGAAATCTTAGTGCACTTGATTGTTGAGATGCGCATGGCTAGCTCTTTTGGAGTAGAGATGAATTCAAATGCACCTTAGGATTAAGAACTAGGACATTGAGTTGATTGTATTTGTTGGCATTTTTGGATGATGAGCTCCCACCTTCAAACCTCTGTCCTTAGCTTGTGTTTCATTTGCTTGGGGACAAGCAAAAAGGCAAGTTTGGGGGAGTTGATATATACTCATAAATTAGCATGTTTTAGCACCCTTTTTAGATAGCTTTGCATTCATTCATACATTCATTTAGTATTTAGCAAGTTTTAGCTTAGGTTGTTGCATATTGTGCATATTGAGTCCTAATTAGGTACTAAGGAGGCTTGGAGGACCTCTTTGGAGAGTTGGATGACATGGAGGAAGAGAAGAAGGGAGGCAAACGTGAAGCAGACGATCTTTAGAGGAGTATCGACCTTGGTGTCGACCTACCAAGGTCAATATAGCCCGGCAGGAAGTTCGGAGAGTACGTATCGGATGATTGTATCGAGCTACTAAGCTCGATACACAGGCCACCCGGAGTTTTGAAGAAGACGTATCGGACATTCATATCGGACTGCTAAGGTCGATACACATCTCATCCGAAGATTGAAGAATGGCGTATCGGGCATCTGTATCGACCTGCCAAGGTCGATGATGTATAGGTTTTTGACCTTTGATCAATCCTCAAACACACATGTCATTGTAGTATTTGAGGTGTCAATCCACTTGGGAAGCTAATGACACTTGAGATATAGAATACTTGCTAAGCTAAGCTAATAGAGAAGGGTTTTTATAGCTAACAACCTAAGAGCAAATGATAGAAGCAAAAGAAAGGCAAACAAAGAGTAATATGACGAAATGTAAAGCTAACAACCTAAGAGCAAATGAATCTAAGCGAAAACAGAAAATATCTAAGCTTCAAAGATAAAAGAAAGATTCAAGATCAAGGCAAACGATATATGGTGATTCTTATTCATGTCTAAGATGTTCAAAGATGCAATACTAAGTACTCAACCTTAAGTAAGGAGCACAATTAAAGGTTAATCCAATCCCTTGGCAAAAACCCCTTTGCTAATCACATTTCTAACCAATTCCCTTGGTATAAATATGACTAACAAGCTTTCAATCACAAGCTCCATAAAACAAAGAACTCCCTAGACATCTAGTCCCTTAGGCTAGGATGAGTAATCTCTTATGCATTATTTTCAGACATTTTAATGACACTCTCATGCCCAATAAAAGTCTAGAGGCGATTTCCCATCAATATGGTACTAAGCATTTAGCACAATTTATATAAGAAATGATAGATGCAAAGAATCATGATTTCTAAACATCATTTTCAAATATAAACTCATTCAAGCATTTTATCAAACACCTTAAGTGCTCAACAAAAGCCTAAGATCAACTTCTCCAATAAAGAGGTACTTGGCTATTAGCACAATCACATAAGAAAAGGGAATACAAAGATCTAAGCTTTAAACATCTCATACAATCATTAGAATCACCCTAATCTACCAAGATCTCAAATCTAAGAACAACTACTCACTAACCATAGTCTCAGCCACGAAATCCATGACGATAGTATAGCTAGACATGATTAGAGAGAGATAAACAAGAAGAAATGAAAAACAAATGCAAGATTTTTTAAAAAGCAATGATTCAAATACAAAACTCAAACTTTGTGTCTCTTGTTCTTGAGAGAAAGAGAGAGGCACGAAAATATGAGAGAAAATAAGTGGATACAAGATAAGATCTAGGTTTGATATGATCCTGACCAGCATTAAAGAAAGGGAGCTTGAACCTGAGCTAGGAGGAGAAGAAGCTTTGACCGTGCCTACAGGTCCCATGACACGTGCAAAGACTAAGCTATTCAATCAAGCTGTTGGAGGACTTCTCAACCAAACCCTCAAACCAGCCGATCAAGACAACATACAAGAAGGTATAACTTGTCAAAACACTTTGGTGTTGATTCAAGTTATATATAGTCAAGCTACCTAGTCAGCTATATTGTCAAGCTATATAGTCGAGCTACCTAGTCAGCTACACCGTCAAGCTATATAGCCAAGTTACATAGTCAGCTACATCATCAAGCTATATGTTTTTAACAAATGGGAAAGGTGTTGGATTTATACTCTTTTTCCCTTGTCAGGTTTTGTCTCAATGGGTTTTCTTGACAAAGTTTTTAATGAGGTAAGTCCAGCACTTTCTAATGGCCCATTTGTTAAAATAGAAGCCCATTTTGAAGCCCAAGAAGAAGGAGAAAGCAAGGGGGGCGTCCATGTTTCACTTAGGGTTTTGTTGTTTTCTTTATAAGCTCTTGTAATCTCTTTTGAGAAACTATCTATCTTCTTTTTATCAAAATTCTTTTGAATTCAGATCTCAGTTTATTGGTGTGTAATATCCAGTAGACAAATTCGAATTCTTGTGTGTCATATCAAGAATTCACCCTGGTTTACTTGAGGAAATCCGCAGCCTCTAAGTAAAGCCCTTCGATCCATCTCCATCTTCAGCCTTTCACGATTCACATCCATAAGTTCTAATTCCTTTTAACTTCAAGCTGGGCGATTCTAGGAGGATTATATCAAGTGGTATCAGAGCAAACCAGCCTGCAAGTTAAGTTTTCTTTCTATTTTTGTATTTGTTCATCTTCTTATGCACAGATCTGCTTGTTTTGAAGTCAGGAAGTGTAGATCTGTTAGCTACGACCTTTTTTCATATCAGGACTATAGATATGTTAGTTTCGAACTCTAAGAGCTTAGATCTGTTCTCTGCATTTTTCTGGGTTCGTTTTTACTGTTCATCTTCCAAAATTCGAACATATGTTATTTGTTGCAGAAAATTGTCTCAAATGCATCTGTGTAGCCTAGTTAAAAGTTTCTTTTAAGAACTTGTTTCTGTAGAACTTTTTACTGGTGGATTGTTGCTATTTTTGTCCCAGGAAAGATGGAAAAAGAAGGAGCAGGAAACAGCAACAATAAACTGCTTATTGAAGCCATCACTGCTCAAATAGCAAAGTCGCTGGAAGCAAAATTGGATACAAAGATGGAAACCTTTAGACAGGAGGTTAAAGAGCTGAGACAAGCATCACATAGGAGGGAACAAGAGAGATCTCTAAAGAGAGAAAAAGAACCATACAGACAGCCTACAGATGGAGTAGCAGATAAATACTATGTTCATCATAGTAATTCGTCTCAAAACAGGCCTGAGAAGCTGAAACCCAAGGAGCCAGACAAAACACAGAGAAAACCATATCAATCTTCTCACCCTCTCAAACATCTGGTTTGTTTTAATCCTGAATATCAGCCTGCTAATGAAATTCAATTATATTCTTTTTCAGGGACAGGAAACTACTTAGAGTGGGAGAATGACATTGATGATTGGTTCTATAACAATGGCATCTTGAGGGAGCAGAGGTTTGATTATGCAGTTAGTTTACTTATGGGAAAACCTATAGATGGTGGATAAAAGAAAAAGATGAGCGCTGGTTTTACAATGAGCCAAGAATCACCACTTGGAGAGAACTTAGGAGATTATTGAGGAATAAGTATGCTCCAAGGGATCAAAAAGCTCAGAAGCACACGCCTGTCTACTGTCAAGACAAGTAGACCAGTGTTTCGAAAATCATGGAGAAGGATTGAGTTCTCAGCCATAAAGTGTTGTGTAAAACAGCATCAAAACCAGAGCAGAGCATTGATCAATTAAAGTCTGAGTTGGAGCAGATAATCAATACATTTCGTCCATTCTCAAAGAAGGTGCAGAACAGAGCTAAAACAGGTGTTAGCAAAGAGCATACATCCAAAGAAGAAGGGCCAGCAACAGAAAACGTTGCTATGGTACCAAAACAAGCTCAAAGAGGAGCAGACTTGAACTCTATTCTTCCTGAAAACCAGAAACAAGAAATTGTTTCAGCATGTAACAATGAGAAGGTACAAGATGAATTTTCTCAAACTGTTTTAAATGATTCCATGACTGGAATGATGCACTTGTCCTTTCCCAAAAGTGTTGAGACAAGTACAGATGCTAATGGAGAAGAAAGGAAGTAAGCAAATCCAGAAAAAGAGTTACTAATTCATGTTTCGGATCCAAATTCAACAGAAAATACTACCTGGCTGATGTTGTCTAAAGAGAATATGCTAGAACCCCACGTTCAGATTAGATCAGAAAAATCAGAAAAGAGCTTGCCATTGATTGCTGATTTGGAGCAGCTAATCAACCTTGTGTCAGAACCGGTCCCTAAGCCATTTCCTAAAGATCACACAAGAAAGGACTGTAAGGAATTTGATTTGGTTAGGACTGAGCCTAATTTGTTTGTGATGATTTCTGCTCAAGATGAAAAACGTTTTGGTTTAGAAAATGTGAAAGAATTTTGTGTTTCAAAATCTATTTTTGACAAAATGATTCCAAATTTCGAAACTTCTACACATGAAAAGTTCTTTGAGCCAAAAGGTTTTCTATGTGATAAAATTCGTGATTTTGAACCTGCTTTGAGAGTTTCTTTGTTTAGCAACACATTTGAGTTTATTAGAAATAATGCAGAGTCTGAAATGGATAAAACTTTGTCTACGATTAAACAAAAAGTTTTCTGTGATTTTGATGAACCTTGCAATGTTCTGAACTATGTTAAAGATTTTTGGTGTTCTAATCACATTCTGATTTGTGACAAAATGATAGAAACTCGTGAGAAGCATTATAAACTTGCCTGCAATAACCTGTTTGATCTTTTTGAGAAGTTGCTTCACTATTCCAGTCACACATTTGATGTGTTTTCTTTAGTTTTTGTGAAAGCAAATGAAAGACAGGTTAAGAACTCAAAGGCAGGAATGATTCAAGTTCTCACTAATCAAATTGGCTATGGACCAAATGAGCCTGGAAGAGTATTCAAAATTTCTTTAATGTTCAAAGAAGAACCACCAGATGCATTATACACTAAGGTAAGCATCTCTGATTTGAAAATTCGTTTGCCCCTTGATTACACAGATATAATGCGCTTGTCTTTGCCAAGAGTGCCAATTACAGGTTTTAAAGCTGCCTTGAAGCGCACAAGAAGAATCAACAAGTGGGAGGAAGACAAACGATTTAAACCACCTGACCTGAACCAGAAGATGTCCCACAGTGACAGTTGTTTCATGCTGATAAAAGAGGAACCACCAGACACAGCCTACAAGGCAAAACCAAGCCAAAATCGAAATGCAGGTATCTCTCTAACCTTTTCAGATTACATTTGTATTAACTTGATCTATTCTCTTGCAGACAAAATGGATTTGAGGTCAAATCATTTTCAAGAGGGAGGGGATGATATGATCATGACCAGCATTAAAGAAAGGGAGCTTGAACCTGAGCTAGGAGGAGAAGAAGCTTTGATCGTGCCTACAGGTCCCATGACACGTGCAAAGACTAAGCTATTCAATCAAGCTGTTGGAGGACTTCTCAATCAAACCCTCAAACCAGCCGATCAAGACAAAATACAAGAAGGTATAACTTGTCAAAACACTTTGGTGTTGATTCAAGTTATATATAGTCAAGCTACCTAGTCAGCTATATTCTCAAGCTATATAGCCGAGCTACCTAGTCAGCTACACCGTCAAGCTATATAGCCAAGTTACATAGTCAGCTACATCATCAAGCTATATGTTTTTAACAAATGGGAAAGGTGCTNTTACATAGTCAGCTACATCATCAAGCTATATGTTTTTAACAAATGGGAAAGGTGCTCGATTTATACTCTTTTTCCCTTGTCAGGTTTTATCCCAATGGGTTTTCTTGACAAGGTTTTTAATGAGGTAAGTCCAGCACTTTCTAATGGCCCATTTGTTAAAATAGAAGCCCATTTTGAAGCTCAAGAAGAAGGAGAAAGCAAGGGGGGCGTCCATGTTTCACTTAAGGTTTTGTTGTTTTCTTTACAAGCTCTTGTAATCTCTTTTGAGAAACTATCTATCTTCTTTTTATCAAAACTTTTTTGAATTCAGATCTCAGTTTATTGGTGTGTAATATCCAGTAGACAAATTCGAATTCTTGTGTGTCATATCAAGAATTCACCCTGGTTTGCTTGAGGAAATCCGCAGCCTCTAAGTAAAGCCCTTCGATCCATCTCCATCTTCAGCCTTTCACGATTCACATCCATAAGTTCTAGTTCATTTTAACTTCAAGCTGGGCGATTCTAGGAGGATTATATCAAGGTTAAAGAGTATTTATACTAAAGTCCAAAAGAAATTGGTAAAAAGTAGTCAAAAAGGTGGTCAAACTTTAGGATAAGGTTTGCAACAGCTTCATGCCGTTGCACCAGGTTGATATGGGCTTCAACTGGATCATCCTGTTGCATCAGATCGGTGTGGATTCTGCAACTGGGTCATCCCGTTGCATCATCTCGATATGGGCTCCTCAATGGACTCAACCCGTTATGCAAGACCGATGCTCACCGTTTCCGCAGTAACTTCCGAACTGCTGGTGATAAAGACTTCAGATCACCTCCATTAGAAAGGTAACTCGATCTTCTAGAACTTTCGTGAAGGACGTTGAACCTGAATCGAGATGGAAAGCCTTCGTCCGAGCTAATCTTTCCACAATGGGTTGTCTAGTGAGGTGCTAGGCACCATCTTGCTTCAAATCGGGGTAAAGTCGTTGTGGCTGGTTGACATGGCAGGAAAAGTCTTCAATTTTGCTCCATAATGACTTGGCTTCTCTTTGGTTATTCTCTCAAACTCCATAGAGCCTCCACAAGCTCCAAAACAACCTGAAATGCACTCCATATGCAACAAAGTATGCAAATCTAATCCTAAGACACACTAGTCCTAATATGAATGCAAATAGGATACTTATATGCATTAAATGACACTTAACTACTCTAAATGATGCACTAAAATGATATAAATATGCGAGCTATCAGTCGACACACTCCTTGAGGAAACCTTTAGTAGTGTATCGAGCTGCGTATCGACCTAGCAAGCTCTATACGCTGCCCGATTATCAGACTTAAACCGGATCAAAATCCGGTTTGTTTCGGGTTAACCCGGGTCGTCCACTGTTCACTATAAATAGGAAAAGACTTAATTTTTCCTAAGTATCTCTTAATCTTTTGATCTTGCTTAGAAAACCTTTCCTTTTTGGTTTCTAAGTGATTTTGTAAGACAATTCTCTAAAGTTTATGCAATCTAGTACTTATCTCTTTTAATCTTTCATCTTCTATCTCTCTAATCATGTTTATCTCTACTTCTTTCATAGGATTTAAGGGATTAGTCATGATTAGTGAGTAGTTTCATTAGGATCTAGGGATGGGTTAGATCTAGGGTGTTTTAAGAGTTAATCTTGATGTCTAGGCTTAGATTCTTCCATTTCCCTCCTTGTTTAGTGTTCCTAATGCTAGTTTAGCCTTGATCATGCCAAAACTAGTCCTTAGGGAATTTCACACCCACAAGGTGTTTGATGAAATTCCCCAACCAACTAAACAAGGGATTTACATTCCTAGCTCATGGAAGTGATTGTCTAGGGTGTTTATTGGCAATTTAGAACTGAATCATCATGCTTGTTAGATTCCTTCTCACTAATGAAAGTTAGTTCTTGATTAGGATGATTAAT
>JAHZTW010000001.1:187096509-187142088 GCA_020283515.1 Alliaria petiolata
AAGTCCCAATCCGGAGCTTGGACTATTGGTGCGGTTACTAGCGCGTCTTTGATGGTTTTGAACGCTTGGTGGCATTCTTCATCAAAGTTGAACTCAGCTTCTTTGCATAGTAGCCTTGTGAGAGGACGTGCTAGCTTGGAGAAATCTTTGATAAACCTCCTGTAGAAGCCAGCATGCCCCAAGAAACTTCTTATGCCTTTCATGTTAGCCGGAGGCGCCAAAGTGACCATCACTTCCACCTTTGCTTTATCTACTTCAATGCCTTTTCCTGAGATCTTGTGACCAAGGACAATCCCCTCTCTCACCATGAAGTGACATTTCTCCCAATTGAGCACGAGATTAGTCTCCTCACACCTCTTGAGTACCCTGCACAGATTAGACAAACAAACACCAAAGGAAGAGCCATACACGGAGAAATCATCTATGAACATCATGCATCTTTGAAATGTTGCAGGAGCATTACATAAACCAAAAGGCATTCTCCTATATGCATAAGTTCCATAAGGACAAGTGAATGTTGTCTTTTCTTGATCATTAGGGTGAATCGGGATTTGAAAGAAACCACTATAACCGTCTAGAAAACAGTAATAGGGGTGGTTGGCTAATCTTTCTAGCATTTGGTCAATGAATGGGAGTGGGAAGTGGTCTTTCCTAGTGGCTTTGTTGAGTTTCCTATAGTCAATGCACATCCTATGGCCGGTTATAACTCTAGTAGGAATTAACTCATCTTTGTCATTTCTTATAACTGTGATGCCCCCTTTCTTAGGTACCACATGGACTGGAGAGACCCACGTGCTATCACTGATAGGGTATATCACGCCAGCCTCTAAGAGTTTTAAAATTTCCTTTTTTACCAGTTCTTTCAAATTTGCGTTCAAACGTCTTTGATGTTCAATTGAAGAAGTGTTCTCATCATCTAAATGAATCCTATGAGTACAAAGTAATGGTGAAAGGCCTTTGATGTCACTGAGAGAGTACCCAATGGCCTTCCTATACTTCCTCAACTCTCTAAGGAGAGAGTCTAACTCATCATCATTCAGGTTGTCATTAACAATAACCGGGTAGATCTCATTTGGTCCCAAGAAAGCGTACCTTAGCCCATTTGGTAGCTGCTTGAGGTCCACTTTTGGGGCTAGCAGCTCACTCTAGTCCTCTCCTTGGCTTGTATTGAGGCTTTTGTCCTCTTCGTTCCCTCTTAAGCCAGCTTCAATTCCAAAAGCAGGAAGTTCCATATCCAACTCCAAGTAGGTGTCTTCCTCTTCTTTCAAAACCTTGTGTGAGTCTAGTAGCTTGGCATACTCTTGTGTCTCCTCATTAAAATATCCAAAATCTCTACATTCTGTGGTCAAGGCTAGCAGATGGTTGTCCTCTTGGCTTAGTTCTTCAAGGAGCTCATCAGCTAGAGCATCCATTGCCTCAATGTAAAACAATTGGCCACCAATGGTTGGTTTCTTCAAAACTTCATTGATATCAAAGTTTAACTCAATATCTTTCCCCAAGTGTAGAGAAATCCTGCCATTCTTCACATCTATGATGGCTCCAGCAGTGGCTAAGAATGGCCTTCCAAGGATTAGAGGATCCTTACGCTCTTCATCCATATCCAATACCACAAAATCTGTAGGCACACTCACATTACTTATTCGCACGGGTAAGTCTTCTAGCATACCAATCGGAAGTCACACTCTTCTATCAGCAAGGATGAGAGATATCCTACACTCTTTAAACTTTGTGAAACCCAGCTTCTTGGCATGAGGTTTATGCTAGCTCCAAGATCACACAAACAATTGTTAAACTTCAATGGCCCTAGCGCACAAGGTATGGTGAATGAGCCTGGATCTCCTAGCTTCTTTGGTGCTATCTCTTTGTGGATGATTGCACTGCACTCTTGACTCAACACCATGACCTCTTGATAATCTTTAGCTCTTGGTGAGCGTGTCTTTCAGGAACTTGGCATATTTCGGCACCATAGCCAAACAATCAAGCAACGGCAGTTTCAGCTCAACATTTCTCAAATGCTTTTCAAACAAGGCTTTATGCTTCTCAACCAGCTGCTTCTTGAAACGTCCAGGGAAGGGGAGTTTTGGTTTATAAGGTGGAGATATGAAAATATTTTTTTCTTTGCTTGCTTCCCCCACTTGTTTTTCCAAGACCGCTTCTTTGCCTTTTCTTGCTCTTTCAATGTAGACATTGTCAAAGGTGATTTCTTGATCATTGGAAAGATCACTCTCCCCCTCTTGGACCACAATGTCCGCATTGTCTGTAGCTGTAGGCCGTGGTGCTACCTCCTTGCCACTCCTTAGAGTGATCACATGTGCATACTCCTTTGGATTGGTCTCACATTGGCCGGGTAGACTAGCTTGACCGCTTTTACTGACTTTTCCTTTTTCTAGCTGGCGAATCTTGTTGTTGATGTTGCTGATCTGTGTAGCCTCTGTAAGGGAAGAGTCCAGCCAATTGTTCATATCCACAAATTTTTTATTATTGGATGCTTGGCTTTGGAGAAGTTGCTGGAACATAGCTTGTACCGGATCTTGAGGTGGCGCTTGATTTTGTTGTTGCTGAGGTACGAAACCAGGAGGGTAAGGTTTGTTCCCTTGCTGTTGGTGTCCTTGGTATTGGCCTTGTCTTTGCCCTTGATATCCACCGTTTTGTTGAAATCCACCTTTGTTGTAAGGAACAAACGGTTTGCCTTGGTTGCCTTGTTGTGGAGGGTACACTTGGTCCTTTGGATTTTCCACATTGGTGCTTCTGTAAGACAAGTTGTTGTTGTTCCCTTGATACCTTGGAGCATATCCATGTGGCTTAGGATAGTCTTGGCCAGCAACCCAATTTGCTTCCTCAAACTCCTCTTCATGTCGGTCTTGGAACAAATATGCGGCTTCACCAACGAAGTGGACATGTTTTTGGCCAGCAAGCATCAGCTTGTCAATCTTTTCATGGAGTGACTTCAGCTCCTTCTTGTGTGCGTCTAGGTCGTGGCCTCTTGGTTCTCGGTCATAGTCTTCAGAATAGTTGTCGTCACTCAAGGCCAAGTTTTCTATCAGCTCCATGCCGTCTTGCCCATCTTGTCCAAGGAAGTTCCCTTTGCTTGCTGTGTTTAGTAGCATGCGGATTTTTGGCAAGGCTCCACGGTATATTGTGCTCAAGAGTGTCTCCTCAGTGAAGCCATGGTGAGGACACTGAATGGTATAGTCTTTGAACCGCTCCATTGCTTCACTAAAGGTCTCATTTTACCTTTGTGTAAAACCGCTTATCTCACTTCTTATCCTAGCCGTTCTTGTGCTTGAGAAGAACTTTGACAGGAAGGCTTTCTTGCATTCAACCCAGGACGTGATGGTGCCTTGAGGTAGGGTCTTCTCCCAATTTCTAGCTTTGTCCCCAAGAGAAAAAGGGAAAAGCCATAGCTTGAAGCTATCCTCCGAGATGCCGTTTATCTTGATCATTCCACACACTTGTTCGAAGTTGTCCAAGTGCTCTAGTGGGTCTTCCATTGCCAGGCCATGGAACTTGCTGTTCTAGACCATAGACACAAATCCAGGCTTGATCTCGAAGTTGTTGTTTTGCACCGGTGGTGGAGTGATGCCAAAGCTATTTGTGTGGGTATTTGGTGCATCACCCGCACCAATGATGCGCGGTGCTCTTGGAGGGTGGTAAGGGTGTCCAATGCCTCTGCTAGGTGCAGCATGTTAAGGCGGGTCCTCCACTTGGTCGTGGTCAGCCATCACCTCTTGATGGTACTCTTCAATTTCGAGTAGTAGTCGTTCCCTCCTATGCCTTGCGCTTCCAAGCTGTTGGATGTTGTCTAGTGGCGTGAGTAGGTTGTTGTCACCTCTAGACCTCAGGTTCATGTACCTGAAAACACAAGTACAATAGTAGCAAAATTAGTAAGCAAATGTAAAATAAAAACTTAGACTCCACTAATCTCCAAATCCTAATACTTTCACTTAAAACCCAAGTTTGGCAACGGCGCCATTTGATGACTAGCTTTTGGAGCAAGTTTAATCAAACCTAAAGCATAGTTCTTTTGTTGTTGTAGTACTTTAGGTGTCAATCCAAATTGGGGTGAAAGATACTAAGAATACAAGAGTTCAAATGAAGCTAAGCAGAATTCGGGTTAATTGGTGATTAATCCTATGAAAATGACTTGCAATTATTATACAGACATGAAAACTATTTTAAAATCCCTACTGAAGGGTTATACAACTATTAGATGACTTCTAAACAATTAAACCACCGATCTACTAATTTTATAAAATCAAAGTCTAAAACCGGATATACTAGACAATTTTTAGTTAAGTGACAAGATTTTCTAAAACTATTTCTAAAATTCAAACGACTAGCAACTCAACACTAGACAGTAAAATAAGACTCTAGGCAGTTTCTAAAGTATTAAAAACACAATTTTACAAATTTATAAAACTATATTGCATAATTAAGCTATCTAAGAGGTTTTTAGGGAAAATAATTAAATACAAAACTAGAGGAAAATGGTTTTAAGTTTTCAAAGATTAAAAACAGATTTAAGGTTGGGATTCATTCTTAGGGAGGTTGAAAATTCGAACTTGGGGTTTTGAAAACATTATTTTCTACACTTTTTAGTGCTATCTCTAACGCTTAAGAAACCAAACTAGATTTACCCATGATGTGTGGTGTAAATTCTTTTTTCACCCTTTTCTCCTAACCCATAATGTGTGGTGGAAAGATAAGGTGAAGAACATTAAGCATGGATCTTAATAGATGGCTTAACTAGCTCCCTAAGCATCCATGATGTTTGGGAAAGAATGAGCTAGTCTCTTGGATTTGGTTTTAAGGGATTTTCTAAGTCTTATTAGGATAAGGAAATCCCTAGATTAAAGAGATCTCCATTGAGAATCTCTAGACTTTAAAACCCTCAAATCCAAGAAGAGTATTAGATGAAGAACAAGAAAAGACCCAAAATTCTAGCTTTCAACCCCTTTAATCATCCCAACCTCAAACCTTAGTGGTTTACTCACAAATCATGTTCTTACCTCTCTTAAACATGAGTTTAGAGCTGATGAACATGATCAGTTTTTAAAAGATGTAAGATTAGACTTTTAGAAAACAGAAATACTTGAATCAAATCCAAAATACAAGAGTTTCTTACAAGAAATAAACAAGAAAACAATCAAGAACTAGTAAGAACAAGGAAAAACAATGAAAAACAAGCAAGAACAAAGTAAGAACTCTATGCTTTCTCTCTCTCACGCTCTGCCCTCTTTTCACCAAAGAGATTCTATGATATTTTTTATGATCCTTGGCTTATTGAATAATGGATGCACCAAAATCCCTTTTCTCTTTGGTCATGGAGAAAATAATATGAAATTCTCCACTTTTTCCCTAAAAGAAGGGCTGCTTGTCTTGTATGAGACTTTCATGCCAAGGTGGTCCCTTCACTAGAAGACAATTAGACTAGTTGGGAAAAGGTTGGTGCGCTTGGCTTGGCTGATCGAGTTGAAGTGGTCGATCGTCCGGTCGATCTGCTTCTTGGTTCGGGCTGGATGGTCGATCGTCCAGTCGATCAGTTCTGGATCGAGTCGGCTGGGTCGATCGTCCGGTCGATCTTGTCTGGATCGGGTCATTCTTCTCGATCGGCCGGTCGATCACGCCTAGATCGAGTCATTCTGCTCGATCGGCCGGTCGATCACGGCCTCTTTGTTTTTATCCGAGTTTTCCTTTGATTCCCGCCAACTCCTAGGCTCTTCTTTCATCTTCTTGTCAATGCTCAGCATCCATCACAACTCCAAGTACTCTAAACAACCTGAAAATAAGACAAATATGCAAGAAATATACAAATGCCAATGCAAAGTGTTCTAGGATTTAAAATGATACAAATGATGCAAACTAACCTATTATGAATGATGTATGCATTTAAACCTATTCTAAGTGCATGTTAAATATACGAAATATATGAGTATATTAGGTTCTGGCTCATCCTCTTCAATCTCCGATTCATCACCGAAGCTATCTTTTGTTTCAGCCTCGTTGTTCCACGTTTTTTCATTAAACATATCAATTTCTCCCAAACTGATTTGAGAGCCGATTTCTTCACACCACGACTTATATTCATGGTACAACTCCACGAACTGATCTGGTTACAAATTGTTATAAATATTATTGGTTTATTATATTTAGGACTATATACTAATATAAAATTTATTCAATCCGATAATTCTTTTTTTTTCATTATTTTAAAAAAATGATTAAAAATCCATGAACATGTAAAGAATTGAAATAATTTAATGTTACAATAAACAAATGAAATATGTTTTATACATCTGACCGTTGTATCATTTAAACAAATATTTATATAATAGTTTTAGCTTATTATATTCCAGAGTTTACAAATTGTTAGAAAAATTATTGGTTTATTATATTTAGGACTATATACTAATATAAATTTTTATAATTAAGGTTAATATCTCATATTGTGCACCTAATAAATTGGTATATTAAAAAAAGATTCCCATAATTTCAAAATTAACATTTAAAAAAAAAATTAACCTCTAAGATATTATAATATTATTTCTATCAAGACCTAACAAATCGCAACCGACTAAATGTATCTATATAAATAAGCAATTCATGAGGAATCAAAACCCATAAACTCACGTTACCTCATTGTCCTCTGTGAAAAAAAAATCTCTTTGCAAATATAAACATTGCTTAGTCAAATTTAATTTGTTATTTGTTGTTCTCTTTTTAATCTTTTATATTTAGCCGGTTTGATTATTTAGTTGTTTTGTTTATGGGTTCTATCTTTCTTTTACAATTTTTTTTCGTTTGTTAAATTGAGTAATGTTTAAAAATGGAGTATCGATCACCCAATTCTGAATTGGTACTCTTACTTTTTCCGGTCGATTTGATGAAGAAATTAAAATTAGAATTTAAATAATTTCGGTTACATGTTTTGAAGATCGGTGTATACGTTTTTGAGTAATTTGGGAGATTAGTTACAGTTGATTATTATTGTATAGGGTTAGAGAATGAGATTAATACAAGAGATTAGAGAGGTGAGGCATCATATAGAAATTACGACAGTAGGGTTTAATATATATTTTTCCGCTATATTTTATTATTTGCTACATTTTTGTTTTTCTAGAGGAATACATGCAAAGATTTTTGACGAAGAAGAAGACAATGCCAACGACAATGACAAGAACAGAGAAGGGTGTCTGTGACGACGACAATGACATCGATGACGACGAAAAACAATAACGAAGGATAGTGAAGGTGGAGCTAGAGGATAATGAGGATGTCCGTGCTTTTAGTACAACAAAAATATGTTTGGTATTTCGTAAAACTCATAATTTAGTTTTTTTTAATGGTTTTATTTGTTGTTATTATATTTTTAAGTTTTTTATCAATATTGACTAAAATAAGCAAGAATCACCTACGTTCTTTTTATTACAAAAAAGAAGTGGGTTAAAAACAAATAATTTAATTACACATTCAAATCTTTAAAACTTGATAGATAAAAACCCAATACAACATTAAAAACATAAATTTTATTAAAAATCAATAACATATTATATTTTTAATAATTTTTTTTCGCATTTACAGATAACATATTTAAATTAATAACACGTAATTTATACTCTTTTATTTTCAACTTCACATTTTCGTACTGGCAAATTTTAAGTTAAATCCTCATAACACACAAAAATAATCTATAATTCATATAACCATAAAAAGAACACATTTTAAAACTCATTTCTCATATCACTTTTTGTAAATTAGAAAATTTAATAGGAACCTAAGGCTGTAGATGAAAAAAAAGATTAGAAAATTTAATTTTCAAAAACAATTACTTTTTCCCGGGTTAGAATCTAGTACTGTTTTATTTTTAACTTCCTATTTCGTACTTACAAAATTTATTTTCAATCTTCATAACATATAAAAAATCTATAATTTATATAACCATAAAATAAACACAATTTAAACCTCATTTCTCATATCAGATTTTGTAAATTAGATAATTTAATTTTTTTAAAAACATCTGTACAGGCGCGCGAATCCAAAAAACTAGTTGGTTTCTCTTATAAAGCAAACTAGGTGACCGGTCCGCACCGTGTGCGAGGTATAAAATATTTTATATGTTCAAATATAATTAATATTGTATATTGAAGTTGATTTATTTGTACATAACTAATTATGTATTAATAATAACATTATATGAATATTTAATAATAAAACAAAACGATAAATCAAATGAAAAATGTTATAGATTTCAATAGAAATTGAAGATAAAAAAATCATTAATCAAGATTTTAAAATACTTTCTTACATAAAAAGTGTAAATATGATAACTAAATAAACTGCAAAATACTAAAACATATAATCATTTATTTAATTTGTATGGTTAGCCTCCACGCATGTGCATGTATAATTTTATTTTATAGACATAAATAGTTGTAATATTTAAGTATTGATTAATTTTCTTATATATTATGTATACGTTATATTTTTATACATATACAGTTTTAATGTTTAATAACAATCACACAAACATTACATATTGTTTTGTATATTTTGAAACAGATTATTTTAGAACTTTTTATTTTTTCTACCGCTTACAGTGAAATATAATTACAAATATAAAAGTTATATTAAATAATAATTAAATTCTTATAATATGTATTGAATATTATCTATACAATACTTTCTTTTCTCCATACACAATATAATCTTTCCAATACATATATTTAAGTATATATTTTTTCTTGACCTATTGCTAATTAAACCAAAATAAGTTTTACAATCTTTACTTATTCTAAAAGTGGGTAGATGATTGTCTCGCACATTCATGCGTACCAACCACCTCACCGCTCTTATGACATATAGAGATTTTAAAAAAATTGTTTCATAACTAAAATTAAAATTGGACTGTAATCGAGGTTAACAAAACGCATGTACGACAAGCTCGCATGCGACTTTGACTTTTGCATAATTAATATTTATATCCACACTCATTTGTGAAAAAATCAAAGCATGGCTTTTTGTGTTAAAAAAAAATAACAAAGTATTTGTTTGGTAATATATATTTTTATAATGTATGGTTGAATTTTAAAAAGAAATAAATACGTATATTTATGCATGTAAGTATGAGTTAAAAATAAGTGATGCAATTTTTATGCATGTAAGTAGGTGTTGGTTAGTTTTTTTGATATTATCTGTAAACATTATGTTTTTACACGATGCAATTTTTGCCGTTTAAGGACAATCACGAAAACTGTTTCTATCGTTTTTTATTTAATCAAAATTCACTTATTTTCAGCATTTTATGAAATATGGTTTCAGACTAAAATTTATATTAAATATTAACAAAAATACAAAGATTTAAAAAAAAAATTAAAATATAGTATTTGACTTTATCATGAAAATAATATAGTACATTAGATAATTTATTAGTAATTTTTATTTTCAATTAAAATTATAATAAATATTTGTTATAAAATTTGTGAAATCATATTTTTTTAAATTCTATGTTAGCTCTCCGCTCATCTCTTCGTCCAATATTGAGGAATTGTTTTGATGAAGAAAATAAATTTCTTATGGTTGACATGTATGCATGTGTTCATTATAAAATTTGAGACGCACGTGCGTTTATTATAAAATTTGCTTCTTAAGATTTTTAAATGACTCCGTAAAATAAAGCATGAGAGTGTTATGGAAAAACAAAGCTGTAGGTAGAGATTTATTTTTATTTTTACTTCTATTTCTTATTCATATATGTTTTATCTTATTAAAATTTATTTTTTCATCCGGTTGCATTTCATTTTATTTTTGATCTCAAATTCTCGATCTACAATGAGACTGTATATGAGTATGATATAAACTTTTTATTTATTTATAAAAGATAAGAGATAAATATTATATATCGTATTTAATATCCTATTGGATAATATATTATTAGTTTTATATAAAAATATAATATATATTGGTTATAAAATTTTTCTATGCAATTTATTATGAATATATGTAAAAAAAATTGAAATCATTGTAATTATTATTTTCTGTTAATTTTAATGTTATAATCTAGTGTATTCATGTTTTAATTTCATAATTGATTTAATTTAAACTCAACCAATCAAAACATTTCGTTTATTTTAGAAAATTTGATATGTCACATTTACATGTCATCATTAGAATGTATTAACTTTCATTGTGTAAGTGACAAGTAAGCTTTTTAACTAATTGAGTTTTTCCAAAGAGGATGTTCTAAAAATAAGTTTGGATTGAAAAAAAAAAGAAAGAAAATAGGGAAATTGGCAGCAATAACTATGAAAAAAATATAAATTAACAGAGTAACCATATGAAACTAATGGTCAGAGTATTCTCTGTATTTTATAAATTAAATACTAAATTGTCCCTTTGAAGCAAATTGAAGCAAATTGAAGCAAATTGAAGCGTTGATGTGATGCTTCTTAATTGGAGACTGCAAAAAGTAATGGTTAATTACATGACACGTCGACATAGAGAAGCAATTGTTCGTTTAAGGGGAAAATCTTTCTCAAAAATTGCAATTGTACTATGTATTATTGGTACAAAAGCCCGTTCTATACTATACTTTCAACTAGTCCCATTATAGTATACTTTATAATGCAGTGTAAATGGGATATAAACACATACGCAGGTCTTACAATTGTACAGACTGTCATGTTTTTTATTAGTGATACTTTTCACATAATTAAGAAATTCATATCTGTTTAAAAAAAATAAACCGTGGTAGACATTTAAAAAATTCTCTGTTTTTTAATATTATTTAAAGATTCAATGAGTTATACATATGAGATTAACGAAGTATACAAAATTAAATGAGGTAAACATATTTGATTATAAATAAAATAGTACACAAACGTAACATTAACCAAACAGTATATCAATTTTTTCTTTTTAATGTTTGTTTCAAGTTAAAACTATAAGGGCAAAAACGTGAAAAAAACAATAATTTTGGCTATCGAGTTTAATACTCAATTATCATGGCTATATGTTTCTATTTTGAGCTCAATATGGTTAGCAGACTAAATGACCCAAGAAAATATCTAATTTAGCTAATTCTCCTTGAAAAAAAATCTTTTCTAAAATCCCTAAGCCAATGCAAATTTGCTAGAGGGATTTGAAGAAATGAGATGGGCTTTAGTTGTTTTAAATCACCAAAAAAGGCCTATAATTCAAAAAAACGATTTGAAAATTAAAACAAACAAAATTTGAAAATTGTGTATTACACTATTACTTTATTAGTTTATTTACGTCCTCTCTCCACACCTCTTCACCAATTAGGAAAGAGAGAATAGAGAAGAGAGAAGGGAGCGTTGTTGTCTCTCACTCGCCTCGAGAGTGTAAGAACACATCGCCGGAAAATGACGAAGCGGAATCTGCGATTGAAGGAGTCGGCACTCGGAGAAGACGCTGATCAACTCTACGAGAAGAGGATTCGAGATCTAGTGTCGGTGAATGAAGCTCTCAAGGTTTTTTTCTCTCTTCCCAATTTTTTTGAAATTTTCTCCGATTTTAAAATCTGGATTTGTTTTTTTTGGCTATCTAGCAAACGATTTTTGATTTGATTTCATACTTTTGGGAAAACAATTTCTCCAGCAACAGCCATTTCATGGATGATGATTCTCACCGATTCAGTTTCGCGTGAGCAAAAAAATTCTTTTAGAAGTTTGAAATACAACACCGTTCATTATTTTCCTTCTTAAAAGTTGTTAAATTTTTGGTGATAATGGAATTAGATTATCTGTTATTATTCCTGGAATCAGTTGAGTTATGATTTTTGCTAGTCCTGTATTTTATAGTTCTGTATATAATGTATGCTTCCTAAGAAATGAGGTATACTAGTGTAGAGAAATGGCCAAAGCTGAATGTTCTGTTTGATGAGAAAATTCTGGAACTTATTGTGTATTGTGAAATTTTGAAATGATTTGTTTCCGAAATTTGGCAGGGCGATGTGGAAGAGCTAAGATCCAAATTGGCTAATGTTTCAATTAGTTCTTCTGCTGGTTCCTTACAGTCAAGCAGAGAGTTTTCTCATAAGTCAAGTTTGCGCTCCATTTGCTCAACAAAGAAGCATAAAACTGAGAGTTCTGTAAAGCAGGTCGATGGTGAGGTCCAGAGATTAAAGGCCCAGAAGGTAAAGCTTCTTGTTGCAAATAATGTAAAGTTCCATGAAAAATGTAGCCGCAGTTTCCGTTGTGTGTTTTACTTTTGTGAGGTGTGACTACTCTTCAGGTTAAGCTGCAGTGCAAGATCAAGCTAGACTCTATGCAATTCAGACTATCGAAAGCTTCACTAGAAAAAGAAACTCTTCAGGTACGCTACAATCAGTTTGGATACATCCTTTCTTTGTAGAATTGATGCTTGCCTTGTTTAGCCTTTTTATGAAACTTCAGCTTCTTAATTAAATAGTTTTTCTCTTCTAGCAGCTCAAGAAAGAGCTAAGGAAGAGTGAGTTCGAGAAACATGTACTGTCTGCTTTGAACAAGCGCCAGAAGCTGGTATAGATTCAGTTGATTGTTCATGCCATATGTAGTTTTCAGCAACCTTTTTTTACCAACTCCATGCGGCTTGTTGATTTATATATTTCGTTAAATAAGATTTTGCAGCTGAAGAATACACAAGCTTTGACAGCCCTGAAGCGCCTAAAATCGCTGCTGCAATCTAAAAGGATTTCTTCAAACAAAAATAAAGGTTACACAACAGCTACTTTGTATCCTTTACCTTTTTTGTTTCTTGGAATTATTTTGCTAAATTGTCTGTGTGTCTTCTTTGTGATTCTCCAGGCCCACCAAAAGGAACAGTCTCCAAGAATAAGGTATCAACACAAATCTTAGCGTCAACAAGAATTTAAGCAATTGGTTAAGTTTTACATAGGCTGTTAACTGCATTATTGTTTTGAAACCTTTAATATAGGTACCTTATACTTTGTATAGATTCATGATATTCCCATGATAAATGCGGCTCTGTATTGATTTCCATACGTTGGAACTGAAAATGATTTCTGATTCTGGTTATGCAGGAGTCTAGTAATGAAGTTGGGCTACTAATGAAGTTGAATAAGATTCATTCTGATTACGAACGCCAAATGAAAGAGTAAGCTTTCAAAAGAAAATACATCAGAGCTAGTAAGCTTTCTTATTACTTCAGTTGTCTGAAATTATGTGTTCCTTGCTGTTTTTATCAGAATAGCTGAAGAGGTAAAAAGATTCACCCTAGAGGCAAGTGTGTTGAAAGCAGAATTTGAGGGAGAGCAAAACTCCTGGTAAGTTTGATTGTAACTAAATTTTGTCTAAAACTGTGTTTCTCTGAGGTGATTATCTTTGGTAAAATATTGTTGTAGCCTCAAATTTTATTCTCTAAGGTGATTATCTTTGCTTCTCTTGTTTAGCTCTGCGTCATGTGACAATGGTATCAACCAGACCCCGATGGACTCGGAACTAAAGGAACTTAAAGAAGAATTTAACAAACTGAGTACTCTTGTCAGTCAGATGGAAATGACCAAATCTCAACTCAGTGAAACAAATAAAGTTCAGGTTATCAATTTGGAACTTAATGTTTAATTTCTCTCTTCATAACCAAATTTTTGTGGTCTGACTCTTCAATTGTAACTCTTCATCAGAGCGAACCGGTTGAATACTCTGTTTCCAGCAAGGATACCAACGATGAATCAAACTTGGAGCTCTCTCAACCGAAAACTTCTGATGAGAGGATCCGCAATACCAATGATCAATCAAATTTGGAGCAATCTCTGCTGAAAACTTCTGAGGAANGATTATGGCTATGCAGGAGTCTAGTAATGAAGTTGGGCTACTAATGAAGTTGAATAAGATTCATTCTGATTACGAACGCCAAATGAAAGAGTAAGCTTTCAAAAGAAAGTCCATCAGAGCTAGTAAGCTGTCTTGTTACTTCAGTTGTCTGAAATTATGTGTTCCTTACTGTTTTTATCAGAATAGCTGAAGAGGTAAAAAGATTCACCCTAGAGGCAAGTGTGTTGAAGGCAGAATTTGAGGGAGAGCAAAACTCCTGGTATGTTTGATTGTAACTAAATATTTTGTCTAAAACTGTGTTTCTCTGAGGTGATTATCTTTGGTAAAATTTTGTTGTAGCCTCAAATTTTATTCTCTAAGGTTATTATCTTTGCTTCTCTTGTTTAGCTCTGCATCATGTGACAATGGAATCAACCAGACCCCGATGGACTCGGAACTAAAGGAACTTAAAGCGGAATTTAACAAGCTGAGTACTCTTGTCAGTCAGATGGAAATGACCAAATCTCAACTCAGTGAAACAAATAAAGTTCAGGTTATCAATTTGGAACTTAATGTTTAATTTCTCTCTTCATAACTAAATTTTTGTGGTCTGACTCTTCAATTGTAACTTTTCATCAGAGCGAACCTGTTGATTACTCTGTTTCCAGCAAGGATACTAATGATGAATCAAACTTGGAGCTCTCTCAACCGAAAACTTCTGATGAGAGGATCCGCAATACCAATGATCAATCAAATTTGGAGCAATCTCTGCTGAAATCTTCTGAGGAAACGCTCTGCAATACCAACGATCAATCAAACTTGGAGCAATCTCAACCGAAAATTTTTGAGGAAACACTTTGCAAAAAAGATCCAAACAAAGCTGAGGTGTGTTGCTCTTGCACTAAAAAGTCTCTGTGCAAGACCAGAAATTGTAAATGTAGAGCAAATGGAAGTGGGTGCGGTATCTCTTGTGGCTGCATAGCCTCCAAATGTAGCAACCGAGAAGAAAGCGTAAGATCCGATAAAGCAATGCAAGCATTAGATGGTAAGAAGCCTGTTGGGATTATCCATGAAGACAACAAAGAGGCAAACAAAAAACCATTACGTAATATAGGAAATATACAAGTAAGCTTCTTCTTATTTTGCAACCTCTAATTTAGGCCAACCTTCTTTATATATTTGGTTATAACTTGTAAGTTTTGATTCTACAGGAAACTGGAGAAGTTGGTAAGTTCAGAAAAGTGCAGAAACGAGTTGCCAAGAAGTAATGACAGTAAGAAAAACGAAGTAATCACAGTAAACAGAAAACTTCTTCAAGCCTTCGTTTTTAGTTTTCACCAAACCTATGCACACATTTTTTTATACGAGTGTTTGAGTAAAACATATTTGGCTATGCATCTGTTAATTTCGGAGGTTATAAGTAGCGGTGTTATCAGTTTGACAAAAAAAAAAAAGTAGCGATGTTTATTGTGGGTAAAAAAAATTCAATCTATGTCCAATCCTTTTAAAACCTAAACCCAAAAATTCTAAATAATATTGTTGTCGGGCTCGGGATTATCGCATGGATTAGGCGTGACCAAAATTGAATCGTAACCGTATTTTAGATTATAACTGTATTGTTTTTAAACCCTAACCGTATAAAATGATTAATAATTATAATTGTTAACCATAAAAATATGAGAAATTTGGCATATGTATAGTTTTTAATTTTCTAATTCACAAACTAGGTACAACAATGTTTTTAGAGAATATTACAAAGAAATGCACTTTTCCAAAGTATAATAAGCACTTTCAACTATTAAGTCACTTTCACATAGCGAAAAGAAAAAATACCACTTTCCCCTTCACTCATCCCTTTTCTCTTCTTCGGTCTCTCTCTTCTTCTTAGGTTGCTTCTTGAACAAAAAAAAAATTATTTTCTGTTTAACATAAGAGACTAGAAAAACATTTATAAGCGAAATCTAAACCTCTCTTCTTCAATCTATGGGCATAATAACATCCCAATTTTTTTCATATCCGATCAAATTTTTATGATTATTTTTTTCTCAGAGTGATTACAGGTTCTAGGTTTCAAATTAGTTCTCTCCCATCAAGATTTCGCCTTCCATTTATTGGCAAATTTTCTATTTTATTGTTTAGATTTCATAGATCTGATTTCTATGGACGTGATACCAATCTGCAAAAATGTTATGGTTGTCGATTAAATCACCCATCAAATAGTCGAAACCGTAACTCCGCCTCTGGTTCTGTGTCAAAATCATGTTCTCAAATTCGAGAACATGATCTTGTCTACAATATTTTCGTCCACAAGAAACAATCCACAATATATTCGTCCATTGAAACTTATCCACAACATTATGTGCATCACATTCTATTAGATTTTCATCATCCATAACCGATCATCTAGGCTTTTCATTCATCACAGTCTATTACTTCTACATTGCTTTGCTTAGGTTATTAAGATGTCAGAGTTTCTCTCATCATTTTGTTTGTTTTCTCATTGATTGCATACAACCTAACAAACAAGAGATCCAAAATTATAATATTTGGATATGACCATGTGGATACGGTTTTCATGGATTGGAATGGGCTAAGAAATGACCGGTGAAATATATGTACATATATATATATTTCATATCGATGTACATATATGTTTCATATCGATGTGGGTGGAAGCCAGTCAAGTGTAACAAGTACATGAACAATTAGATATGATTATATGGACGAGATATCATAGATATAGATGATGCTTATATATATTAGACTACATCATCCACAAAGTCTTGTCCATTCATCTATTCTAATTTGTTTGTTCTTAATTCATACCACATTATCCAGATAATCTTATCTATTTTTTGTATCCACCTTAAAATTTCTACTTCAAGTAAATCAATCGAAGTTTCAATGGAATTCATGATTGATACTCTTAAATTAGCCACTAATGTATTACAATTCTATGGGGGAATCAAAATGAGATTTTGTAAATACTGCATTCGGGAACACCATTTTTCTCTGATTTAGCAAAAGAGTTGTCCACTAATGCGTATCCACAAGTTCTAAGAATTACAACCCATATATCGATGCATGTGCATCAGTCAGATCCACACTCCATCGTCCACCATCGTCATCTTCTACCGGATCCACACCTCATCGCCCACCACCGTCACCTTCAACTATGGCCGACTTCAACCATCATCCATAACCCATCGTCCAAACATCAATGTCCACATCTTTTCACCCACACAAAAACCTAACATACACACATTTAGTACATAATAAACCCAATTCACAATTCATCATTGCAAATGCCATTCACATAGCATAATCCATAACCCATTATAACCCATCATCCAAACATCAATGTCCACATCTTTTAATCCAGAAAAAAACTTAACGTATACACATCTAGTACATAATAAACTCAATCGCCTCCACAAACACTCGTCCACTACACACTTCTAATGAAACACATAGTTCTTTCTGTCGCCGTCAACACTGCGTATTATAACAAATCAACTTCATCTAACCCTAATTTTAGATTTGAAACACCAAATCAAGATTGGAAATGCATAAATCAAGCTCACCCCTCCAACATCACCACGGTCGGAGGCACAATCCAAATTCCTATTTTATTATCACACAATCCCTAATTCTGGGAACTTCCATTGTTGGAATGCGGCAAAGCGAGATGACGGAGATTGAATCGTTTGATATTTTTGCTGATCTGAGCAAAATACAGTGAGGAAGGGAGTAATTGAGAGAGGAGAAATAAATAAATAAGTGAACCTAATAAGTTTAGTGAGAGATTTTAGATAAGAAGAGAAAAAATTAAGAAGAAAAGTGAAAAATTATATGGACAATGGCAAGTAGAGAGAAATGGCAATATAGGATTAACATATTTTAAAAAGTGGCTAAGGTTTCTCTCCCCTGCAAAGTGTGTTCTCTTTTATGGGAAAAGTCACTTTCCGAATTTTGGTTACAAGAAAAAACACATTGCATGAGAGAGGCACTTTAATCACTGTTGAAAATATGTTAATCCTATATTACCATTTCTCTCTACTTGCCATTGTCCATCTAATTTTTCACGTTTCTTACTTGTTCTTCTTATCTAAAATCTCTCACGAAACTTATTAGGTGCATTTATTTATTTATTTCTCCTCTCTCAATTACACCCTTTCTTCACTGTATTTTGTTCAGATGAGTAGAAATATTAAACGATTCAATCTCCTCCGTTATCTCGCTTCGCCGCACTCAAACAATGAAGGTACCACCAAAAATTCCTTCCACATCATTATCACCACACAGCGTCGCATTGCATTTGTTCATTTTAGAAACAAAACATTGACGAACATCAACTTGCTTTCCAACCACAAAATCTTTGGGCATAAATTTGGATAACTCCTCTCTGTCGATGATCTTATAGTATGTAACATCCATGATAAAATAGCAAGATAGCTCAAGCAGGCAGAAACAACAATTATTTTTCACACATACAAGAGAGTGACTCCGATTACAGAAGTACTCAGCCAAGAGAGTACTATGGCTGAGACACTGTAAAAAACTGCTGACGAAGCAGAATAGAGACCTTTCGGCTGACGTATCGAGATCAGAATAATAGAAATAAATTTGGAAGAAGAATAGAGAAATCAGAAGAAAATAGAAGAGGTTGACGAAGAGAAGACGAGAGAGTCGCCCCTCGACGAAATACTTTTTTTTTGGGTCAAAAGACGGATTAATTTACAATTTTTTTACAATATTTAATAAGCAAAACAATGTTAAAATGTTTTTTACAACGTTAAAATGTTATTAAATGTTATTAAAATGTTGTTTTCTTTATTGTTTTATTGCACAAAATAGTATAGTTTGTTTCTTTTGTTAAGACTATAAAAAAGAGAATATTACAAAGAAATATACTTTTTCCAAAGTGTAATAACACAAGCGTTTTCGACTATTAAGACACATTCACTTAGCGAAAAGACAATACCACCCTTCACTCATCTCTTTTATCTCTTTCGTCTCTTTCTTCTTAATATGTTGCCTCTTTAACCAAAATAAATAAATATATTCTCTGTTTAACGGAAGAGACTGGAAAAACACTTATAAGCCAAATACAAACCTCTCTTCTTCAATCCGTGTGCATAATACCATCCCAATTTCTTTCATATCGGATCAAATTTTTATGATTGTTTTTTTCTTAGAGTGATTACAAATTCTAGGATTTAGATTGGGTCTCCCCCATCAATATTTTGTCTTCCATTTATAGGCAAATTTTGTATTTTATTGTTTAGTTTTCATAAATCGGATTTCTATGGACGTGGTACCAATCTGCGAAGATGTTATGGTCGTCGATTGGATCACCCATCAAATTATCGAAACCGTAGCTCCGCCTCTGGTTTCGTGTCAAAGTCATGTTCTCAAATTCCAAAACATGATCTTGTCTACTATATTTTTGTCCATAAGAAACAATCTACCATATATGTTTCATATCGATGTACATATATGTTTCATATCGATGTGGGTGGATGCCAGTCGAATGTAACAAGAACATGAACAATTGGATATGATTATATGGACGAGATGTTGTGGATATAGATGATGCTTATATATATTAGAACACATCATCCACAAAGCATTGTCCATTCAGCTATTCTAAGTTGTTTGTTCTTAATTCATACTACATCATCCACATAATCTTATTCATTTTTCGTATCCACCTTACCATTTCTACTTTAAGTAAATCAATAGAAGTTTCAATGGAATTCACGATTGATGCTCTTAAATCAGCTACTGATGTATTACAATTCTATGGGGAATCAAACTGAGATTTTGTAAATACCGCATTCGGAATCACCATTTTCTACTGTATCTTCGCTGATTTAGGAAAAGAGTTGTCCACTAATTATTCACCAATTCTCAGAATGACAACCCATATATCGATGCCTTTCCATCAATCGGATCCACACTCCATCGTCCACCACCGTCATCATCTACAGGATCCACAACCCATCGCCCACCACCGTCACTACACATCGTCCAAACATCAATGTATTTGCACACATCTAGTACATAATAAACCAAATTCACAATTCATCATGGCAAATGCCATCTACGAAGCATAATCCTTAACCCATTAACCCATCTTCCAAACATCAATGTTCACATCTTTTCATGCACACAAAAAGCTTAATGTATACACATCTAGTACATAATAAACCCAATCGTGTCCACAAACACTCGTCCACAACACACTTCTAATAAAACACATAGTTCTTTCCCTCGCCATCAACACTGCGTATTATAACAAATCAACTTCATCTAAGCCTATTTTCAGATTTGAAACATCAAATCAAAACTGAAAATGCACAAATCAAGTGCATCCCTCCAACATAACCACAGTCGGAGCTACAATCCAAATTTCTATTTTATTATCTCACAATCCATAAATCTGGGCAGTTCCATTGTTGGAATGCGGCGGAGCGAGATGACGAGGGAGATTAAATCGTTTGTTATTTCTACTTATCTGAGCAAAATACACCGAGGAAATGGAGTAATTGAGAGAGGAGAAATAAATAAATAAGTGCACCTAATAAGTTTGGTGAGAAATTTTAGATAAGAAGAAAAGGAAGAAACGTGAAAAATTAGATGGACAATGGCAAAGAGAGGGAAATGGCAATATATGATTAACATATTTTCAAAAGTGTTTAAAGTGTCTCTCCCTTGCAAAGTGTGTTCTCTTTTATGAGAAAAAGCACTTTCTCAGTTTTGGTTACAAGAAAACACACTTTGCAAGGAGAGACACTTTTATCACTGTTAAAAATATGTTAATCGTATATTGCCCTTTTTCTCTACTTGCCATTATCCATCTAATTTTTCACGTTTGTTCCTTGTTTTTCTTAAATTTATTTCTTCTTATCTAAAATATCTCACGAAACTTATTAGGTGCACTTATTTATTTATTTCTCCTCTCTCAAATACACCCTTTCCTCACTGTATTTTGTTAAGATCAGTAGAAATATCAAACGATTCAATCTCCTCCGTCATCTCGCTCCACCGCATTCCAACAATGAAAGTACCACCAAAAACTCCTTCCACAAAACATTCATAAACATCAACTTGCTTTCCAATAACAAAATCTTTGGGCATAAATTTGGATAACTCCTCTCTGTCGATGATCTTATAGTGTGCAACATCCATGGTAAAATAGCAAGATATTTTTTGCTCAAGGAGGCAGAAACAACAATTATTTTCCACACATACAAGAGAGTGACTCCGATTATAGAAGTACTCAACCAAGAGAGTACTATGGCTGAGACACTGGAAAAAACTGCTGACGAAACATGAGTTCCCTATATTAATCAACCCTAACGGCTGACCTTCCGGCCGACGCATCGAGATCACAATAATAGAAATCAATTTGAAAGAAAAATAGATAAATCAGAAGAAAATAGAAGAGGTTGACGAAGAGAAGACGAGAAGAAGAAGGCAAGAGAGAGAAAGTGAGAGAGTCCGCCCTAGACAAATTTTTTTTTTTGGGTCAACAGACGGATTTTTTTTTATTTACAATTATTTTTCAATATTTAATAAGCAAAATAACGTTAATTTTTTTTACAACGTTAAAATGTTATTAAAATACTGTTTTGTTTCTTTTTTTTTATTGCACAAAATAGCATAGTTTGTTTCTTTTGTTAAGACTATTAAAAAGATAATATTACAAAGAAATGCACTTTTCCAAACTGTAATAACACAAGCGTTTTAAACTATTAAGGCACTTTCACTTAACGAAAAGACAATACCACCCTTCACTCATCTCTTTTTTATTTTACGTCTCTTTCTTCTTAATATGTTACCTCCTGAACTAAAAAAATATATATATATTTTCTGTTTAACAGAAGAGACTGGAAAACCACTTATAAGCCAAATCTAGACCTCTCTTCTTCAATTCGTGTGCATAATAACATCCCAATTTCTTTCATATCGGATCAAATTTTTATGATTTTTTTTTTCTGAGAGTGATTACAAATTCTAGGTTTTAAATTAGTTCTCCTCCATCAAGATTTTGTCTTCCTTTTATAGGAAAATTTTGTATTTTATTGTTTAGATTTTATAAATACGATTTTTATGGATGTTATGGTTGTCGATTGGATCCCCATCAGATTATTGAAAGCGTAGCTCCGCCTCTTGTTCCGTGTCCAAGTCATGTTCTCAATTTCCAAAACATGATCTTGTCTACAATATTTTCATCCACAAGAAAAAATCCTTCATATATGTTTCATATCGATGTACATATATGTTTCATATCGATGTGAGTGGATGCCATCAAATGTAACAAGGACATGAACAATTGGATATGATTATATGGACGAGATGTTATGGATATAGATGATGCTTATATATATTAGACCACATCATCCACAAAACATTGTCCATTCAGTTATTCTAACTTGTTTATTCTTAATTCATACTACATCATCCACATAATCTTATCCATTTTTCGTATTCACCTTAAAATTTTTACTTCAAGTAAATCAATCGAAGTTTCAATGAAATTCACGATTGATGCTCTTAAATTAGCCACGGATGTATTACATTTCTATGGGGAATCAAAATGAGATTTTGTAAATACCGCATTCGGGAACACCATCTTTTACTAGATTTGAAACATCAAAACAAAACTGGAAATGCACAAAAAAGCGCATCCCTCCAACATCACCACGGTCAGAGATACAATCCAAATTCCTATTTTATTATCCCACAATCCCTAAATTTGGGCACTTCCATTGTTGGAATGCGGCGGAGCGGGATGACGAGGGAGATTGAATTGTTTGGTATTTCTACTGATTTAAGCAAATACTGTGACGAAAGGAAGTAATTGAGAGAGGAGAAATAAATAAATAATAAATAAGTGAATCTAATAAGTTTCGTGTGAGATTTTAGATAATTTTTAATCCTCCTTCTCTTTAACTCATTCTCAGATCTTTCTTTTTCTTTTGATTTGGGACGAGTCTAGACCGTGGTGCGTTGAGATCGCGTTTCAGAGAAGGAGTTGAGAGATCTCTTCAGAGAGCGTGGAGAGGAGGCTCGATCCGGAGCCGGCGTTTGCAACGGCGATGCTCGGCGACGACTTCCTCGGCTAATGGGAAGGCCATCGTTCATCGCAGGATCAGTGGATAAGAAATTGGAGGGGAATGATCGTTGGCTAGAAATGGTTTAGGGTCTGGACTCGTCAGATCTAATTTGGGTTTTCGGTTCCAAATCGAACCCGTTTATTTTTCGGGTTTGGTCAGGTTCAACACAAAAATACAAACCCGACCCGACTCGACATAGAACCGACCCTACCCGAACCAAAAAAAATTTGGTTCCTATTTGGATCCAACACTGTCAAACCCAAAAAACCCGAACTCGCTTGGACCCGACCCGATCCGAACCGTAGACCCAAACGCCCAGGGCGAGATCATACTGCATCATCCACATAATCTTATCCATTTTTCGTATCCAACTTCATCTAACCCTAATATTATATTTGAAAGACCAGATCAAAACTGCAAATGCACAAATCAAGTGCATCCCTCCAACATCACCACGATCGGAGCTACAATCCAAATTCCTATTTTATTATCTTACAATCCCTAAATCTGGGAACTTCCATTGTTGGAATGCGGCGGAGCGAGATGGAGAGGGAGATTGCATCGTTTCGTATTTCTACTGATCTGAGCAAAATACAGTGAGAAAAGAGAGTAATTGAGAGAGGAGAAATAAATAAATAAGTGCACATAATAAGTTTCGTGAGAGATTTTAGATAAGAAGAAAACAAATTAAGAAGAAAAGGAGGAAATGTGAAAATTAGATGGACAATGGCAAGGAGAGAGAAATGACAATATATGATTAATATATTTCCAAAAGTGACTAAAGTGTCTCTTCCCTGCAAAGTGTGTTCTCTTTTACGAGAAAAGACACTTTTCCAGTTTTGGTAACAAGAAAACACTCTTTGCAGGGGAGATGCACTATAATCACTGTTGAAAATATGTTAATCCTATATTGCCCTTTCTCTCTACTTGCTATTGTCCATCTAATTTGTCATGTTTCTTCCTTGTTCTTCTTAATTTTGTTTCTTCTTATATAAAATCTCTCACGAAACTTATTAGGTGCACTTATTTATTTATTTATTTATCCTCTCTCAATGCCTCCCTTTCCTTACCGTATTTTGCTCAGATCAGTAGAAATATCAAACGATTCAATCTCCTCCGTCATCTCGCTCCACCGCATTGCAACAATGAAAGTACTATCAAAAATTCCTTCCACATCATTATCACCACACAACATCGCATTGCATTTGTTCATTATAGAAACAAAAAATTCATGAACATCAACCTGCTTTCCAACCACAAAATCTCTAGGCATAAATTTGGATAACTCCTCTGTGTCGATGATCTTATAGTATGCAATATCCATGGCAAAATAGCAAGATATTTTTTTTTGTTAGAGGAAGCATAAACAACAATTGTTTTCCACACATACAGGAGAGTGACTCCGATTACGGCAATTCTCAGCCAAAAAAGGTGGTATGGCTGAGACACTGGAAAAAACTGTTCAAGAAGCAGGTGTTCCCTATATTAATCAATCCTAAGGGCTGGCCTTCTGGCCGATGCATTGAGACCAGAAGAATAGAAATCAATTTGGAAGAAGATTAGAGAAATCAGAAGAAAATAGAAGAGGTTGACGAAGAGAAGACGAGAGGAAGAAGACGAGAGAGAAAGTTAGAGAGTATGCCCTAGACGAATTACATTTTTTATTTTTGGCCAACAGATGGATTACTTTTATTTACAATTTTTTTACTATATTAATAAACAAAACAGCGTTAACGTTTTTTTTACAACGTCAAAATGTTATTGAAATGTTATTTTGTTTTTTTTATTATTGTACAAAATAGTATATTTTGTTTCTTTTGTTAAGACTATAAAAAATGACAATATTACTAAGAAATGCAATTTTCTAAAGTGTAATAACACAATAAGGCATTTTCAACTATTAAGGCACTTTCACCTAGCGAAAAGATAATACTACCCTCCACTCATCTCTTTTCTCTCTTCCGTCTCTCTCTTCTTAGTATGTTGCCTCTTGAACAAAAAAAACATATATTTTCTGTTTAACGGAAGAGACTGGACAAACACTTATAAACCAAATCTAAACCTATATTCTTCAGTCCGTGTGCATAATAACATCCCAATATCTTCCATATCAGATCGAATTTTTATGATTGTTTTTTTTTCTCTGAGTGATTACATATTCTAGGTTTAAGATTAGTTCTCCCCTATCAAGATTTCGTCTTCCATTTATGGCAAATTTTGTATTTTATTGTTTACATTTCATAGATCCGATTTCTATGTATGTGGTACCAATCTGCAAAGATGTTATGGTTGTCATTTGGATCACCCATCAAATTGTCGTAACCGTAGCTCCGCCTCTGGTTCCGTGTCAAAGTTCTCAAATTCCAAAACATGATCTTGTCTACAGTATTTTCGTCCACAAGAAACAATCCACCATATATGTTTCATATCGATGTACATATATGTTTCATATCGATGTGGGTGGATGCCAATCAAGTGTAGCAAGGACATGAACAATTGGATATGATTATATGGATGAGATGTCATGAATATAGATAAGTGTAACAAGGACATGAACAATTGTATATGATTATATGGGCGAGATGTCATGAATATAGATAAGTGTAACAAGGACATGAACAATCTTGTCTACAATATTTTCCTTACTCTTTGGTTTTGTCCAAATAAATTTTACAAAGATAGGTTTTTAATAAGGCAGATAATTCACATTGTAATCGCCCATTTGCTAGATCAGAAGATGAGTCCCAAAGAAGAGTAAGACGCGCCTAGGAAGTTCAAGGATCATCTTTTCAAACTTGTTTAATTGATTTAATTATGTTGCTAGTTCGGGTAGCCTTTGGTGTTTGTACCAAGACTCTTCTCTTTATAATCTCTTCTTTGTTCTAAAAACAAATCATCTATCTTTTTATAAAAAATCCCTTTTAAGTATAAATCATTGATAAATCAAACGCCCATCCATATCCTTTGTGCGACCACTCAATCCACGGTAAATCCGAAGTGATTACGCCCCTTCTGTGTGACCATTCAATCGATTGTTGTTTTCTTGTTTCACTTGTTCATCTTGGATTTAACCAAAACTATCATCTACTTACTTTCAAAGTGACAATCATAAGGAGGTTCATATTAAATGGTACCAGGGCCACTTTGAAAGCTAGGTGTTTAATTGTTTTGATTTTTGTCTATTCGTATTCTGCAAGCAATCGATCTGTTCATGATCTGCGAATCCATTGTTTTGTTGAATCTAAGATCAATTTGAATTCTACGGTGTCTAGATCTATTAAATCAAATTCTGAAAGTATTTAGTTGTTTGATTCATCGTTTGATTCAATTAAACACCTAGCTGATTTGGGTTGTTTTTAAGTATTGCATTTTAGATTCTTAGCAAGACTAGGACTTGATTTTCTTTTCAGATACTAATCGTCATTCTTGAGATCTTTTGGCAGGTACCCCACCCAAAAAGACCAAATGGAAGACGATCATCCTATAAGAGACGAGTTGAATAGCGTACAACGGGATCAACCCGATATACTGATATACCTTAAATTAGCATATTTAGGCATTCATTTTAGATAGCTTTACATTCATTTAGTCACTTCTAGTCCAAATTGCATTCAAATTAGGATTTAGCAAGTTTTAGCTTAGATTGTTGCATATTGTGCATATTGAGTCCTAATTAGGTACTATGGAGGCTTGGAGGACCTCGTTGGAGAGCTGGGTGACAAGGAGGAAGAGAAGAAGGGAGCCAAACATGAAGCAGACGATGTTTAGAAGTATATCGACCTTGGTGTCGACCTACCAAGGTCGATATAGCTCGGCAAAGAGATTGGAGCGCGCATATCGGACGATCGTATCGGACTACTAAGGTCGATACAAGGCAACCCGGAGTTCTGGATGAAGTGTATCAGACATCTGTATCGGACTGCTAAGGTCGATACACACCTCAACCGAAGATCGAAGCAAGTGTGTCGGGCATCCGTGTCGAGCTACCAAGCTCGACGCACTCCTTGAAGAAAATCTTTAGCAGCGTATCGAGCTGCATGTCGACCTAGCAAGCTCGATACGCTGCCTTATTTTTTCCTAAAACCGGGTCAACACCCGGTTTGTTCCCGGTTCGTCCAATGTTCACTATAAATAGGAAATGACCTAATTTTTCTAAAACAATCTTTAATCTTTTCTTCTTTCTTAGAAAACCTTTCCTTTTGGTTTCTAAGTGATTTTGTAAGACATTTCTTTAAAGTTTATGCAAATTAGTACTTATCTCTTTTAATCTTTCATCTTCTATCTCTCTAATCATGTTTATCTCTACTTCTTTCATAGGATTTGATGGGTTAATCATGATTAGTGAGTAGTTTCATTTGGATCTAAGGATGGGTTAGATCTAGGGTGTTTTAAGGGTTAATCTTGATATCTAGGACTAGATCTTCTCATTTCCCTCCTTGTTTAGTGCTCTAAATGCTAGTTTAGCCTTGATCAAGCCAAAACTAGGCCTTAGGGAATTTTCCACCCACAAGGTGTTTGATGAAATTCTCCAACCAACTAAACAAGGGATTTACATTCCTAGCTCATGGAAGTGATTGTCTAGGGTGTTTATTAGAAATTTGGAACTGTTTCATAATGCTTGTTAGCTTCCTTTTCACAAATGAAAGTTTGATCTTGATTAGGATGATTAATGAAGGGATTAGTGCCATGAAAGTGGATTAGTCTAGCTATTGAGTTCTAAGCTTAGGGAATAGCATATTATGTTATTGATTGACATCAGAGATTGATTCTTGGAACACCTTAGGTTGATAACCTCATCCTTGGATTCGTTTTAGTAATTTGATAATCTTGATTAGTAGTTGATTAGCTTTAAATTTGCTTAATTAAGGCGTTAGAGACTTTTGTTTACTTTTTTTGATCACTTAAGTTGTTAGATAAACCTCAAAAACTTATTTGCTAGCTTGGATTAAGAAGTTGTATGCATACCTAGTGTCTTAACCCTTGCCATTATGGATTGATCCTCAAACACTACAATGACATGAGTAGGAGTTTGGGTAATTGTTAAGTATACCGAGAAAAACTGCTTATCAATTTGGCGCCGTTGCCATTTGGATAATGGTTTAAGCATTAGGATTTTACTTCTTTTTGAGACTAAGTTTGCTATTTCACTTTCTACTTCACTTACTCTTTGTCTCTAGGTGTATGAACTTGAGGTCTAGTGGACACAACAATCTACTTGAGCCTCTCGACAACATCCACCGGGTAACAAGAGGAGCTTTTGTGAGAAGAGAAAGAGAACGCCTAGCACATCTATGGCGTTTGGGAATGGATATTCCACAAGGACAAGGTGGTAATGGAATACCACAAGGGAATCAAGAGAATGAGGCTCAAGCTCCTAGAGTTCCTCAACACCCTCCACGCCAACCTAAGCACATTGGGGCTGGAGATGCACCCAACACTCATGCAAATCGCCAAGGTATCATCCCTCCTCCAGTTGAGAATAACAACTTCGAAATCAAGAGTGGATTTGATTAACATGGTGCAACACAACAAGTTCCATGGGTTAGCATTGGAGGATCCCCTTGACCACTTGGATGAGTTTGATAGGATATGTGACATGACTAAGATCAATAGCATATTCGAGGATGGTTTTAAGTTGAGGTTGTTTCCCTTCTCTCTTGGGGACAAGGCACATCTATGGGGGAAGTCACTTCCAAGGGGTTCCATCACATCATGGGACCAATGCAAGAAAGTTTTCTTTGCAAAGTTCTTCTCCAACACTCGAACCGCAAGGTTGAGGAATGAGCTATCTAGCTTCACCCAAAAGAACAATGAGAGCTTTTATGAAGCATGGGAAAGGTTCAAGGGTTACACTACCCAATGCACTCATCATGGCTTCTCCGAAGAGACTCTCTTGAGTACCCTCTACCGTGGTGTTCTCCCCAAGTTTAGGATGCTCCTAGACACAGCTAGCAATGGAAACTTCTTGGGTAAAGAGGTGGAAGAAGGACTAGAGCTTGTGGAGAACCTATCACAAAGTGATGGAACTATGGAGAAGACTATGATAGATCTTCAAGAAGTGATGGTAATTATGAAGACCAAAGGAGAATGGAGAAAATTGGTGCACCATTGCCCAAGGTGGAGAGTTTGTCTCAAGTCAAGGGGCAGATAAGGTTCATCAAGGAGATGCTTGCCAATATAGAGAAGGTTAAAGAGCTGATAGAGGGTCTAGATTCTACAAGCATGGCGAGGAATGAGTCCAAGGTTATCCCAAATCTTGGTTATCCGGGAAATTTTTTGATTTCTTGTTCTCTTGGGGACTTGAAGATTGAAGAAACTTTGTGTGATTCCGGCTCAAGTATCAATGTGATGTCCCTTTAGATGTTCAAGAATCTCGGGATCATTACTATGGAGAAATATTCATCACACATCACCTTTGTTGATGCTTCCTCAAAGCAACCTCTAGGCCTTTTTGAAGATTATTAATTGAAAGTTGGGGAGTGTCTTGTCCCAACTGATTTCATTGTGATGGATATGGTACAAGCAGCAAGGCTACCTCTTCTTCTAGGGAAACCCTTCCTCAACACATCTGGTGCAAGCCTTGATTTCATCAACAAAAGAGTGATCCTCAAGAACGTGAATGCTAATGTCTTCTATCCTATGAAATCTTCTGTTTTGAGCCTTTGTGGTACAATCACATGTGACACTAAGGAAGGTGAAGAAGAACCATCTAAGGAGCAGCTGATGGATCCCGCTAGTGTGATGATGAGTAAGGATGATACCCTTGATCACAATGAGTATGATGGACCAAACTTTGATGGTGAGAGTCTTCTAGTAATGTTTGATGGCCTCAAGGGTGTTGAACATGAAGCTGAGCCACCAAAGAGTTCTAGGAAGAAGAAGAAGGTGCTGCAAGCTGGAGCAAGCACCATATACATCAAGAAAGGAGATGGGAAGCAGATTCCACTCCTTATTCACCCCCATGCCTAAGGGTTTGAAAAGTCAAGCTTAGTGACTTTAAACAAGCGCACTTGGGAGGCACTCTCATGTCTATTTTTGTATAAATTTGCACTTTTTAATTCAATAATGTCTTTTTAGAGTGTTTGTGGATGACAGGTTTCGATCAAGAAAGTTGAGCCAAGAGCAAAAGCTTGCCAAAGAGATTTTGGCGCTGTATAAGGTCGATACAGCTCTCACAAAGAATCCGGAGGAGCCATATCGGGCTTTTGCATCGACCAACCAAGGTCGATGATATCTTTGTAATTTGCATGTTTTTAGCATATGTTTTACACTAGTTAGGACCCCATTCGTGCACTTTCATCTTAGTTTTCGTCACATTCTCGCTCATGTTAGGATTAGATGCATTAGGTTAGTTCTTTGCATATTATTGCATGTTTTTGGAGTGTTTTCTCAGGTGCTGTGTGAATGGAGTTGGTCCGAAGAAGAAATCAAGAAGAGAGATCTCAAAGAAGGGTGAGCAGACGAACCCCGATGAGTAGCAGCGACTTGGTCCCGAAAGAAGCACCTCGAAATGAAGATCCAACAGTTGGAATCCGTGAAGGATGATATCGGTGCAAGGCAACAGGAAGTCCCCGATCCAAGCAAAGAAGGAAGCAAGTCATCACGACATAATCCCAAAGCACTTACCCGATATGAAGACTGCTCGAAGAATCACAAAGAAGATAGCATATATGCTTGAGCACCACGACGTGAAGCCGATACGCTACAGTCCAAAGAAGTACCATTTCGGGAAAGTGGTCCCAACGTTTTAGGTTTTTCCTCTTTTATGTATAAATACTTTGTCCCCCACTCTTATCCTTAGAATCACGCTTTCTAGTTTTATTTTCTGTCTTCCTTTTGAAACCGAGAACTATTTTGTATTTTCCACCATTAAAGCTTGTTTCAAAACTTTGATTTTTATGCTATCTTGAAGTTTTTAAGAATTATCGCTTAGTGTATTTAAAGAAAGCTTCTTCCTTTTCTTATTTTCGACTATCTTGCAACCCATGAGTAACCTTTTTATCCCTATGGATCTTGAGGTTTCTCAAATGGCGCGTGAGTAGTCTCTTTAGGATTTTGATGGGTTGAAAGGACCAAGTAACTCTCGGGTTTAGATTTCTTGCTTAGCTAAAACATAAAGTTAGATTCTTTCTTGTTTATCATTCCCAAAGCTTAGTCTAGTCTGGCCATCTAGCCTAAAGTCCACAGGCGGCTTGACATGAACACCACGTGCTTGCTTAGCCGGATCCATGAACAAGAGTTTGATTCCTTAGGCTCAGACTAACCATCTGTCTAAGGGTCTTACGGTTCAATAGGGACGTTGTAGATGCTTGTTTCTTCTATTGTACCGCTATGCGAGAGCTACTCTATGATGATATAGATTCAAAGAGTTTAGACCCAAAAACCATGGGCTAAATGATTTGAGGATCCCTTTACCTAAGAATCACCATCAAAAGACCAAGTCTTGATGTGATCCAAAAGCTTTAGCTTGATAAACAAAACTGAGAGTCACCTAGTTCATAAAACCCATCTTGATCCTTCTTTTACCTTGAAAGCTTATCTTTTTACCGTTTAGATCTCTATTTCCAGCTTAATACCTTTAAAGTTCTCTTATTTATGGTCTTGAGTGACACAAGATCTAGTTTTTAGTTTTTTCTAGTACCAAAGTTTCAATCTTTTACCATATCGACTTGACTTATAACGACCTACATAACCGATTTGTTCACTGAACACCCATGATTGGATTGATACCCACACACTATACTTCATACGGTTGACAGTGCTGGGTCATTGACCTAACCGTTAAAACGACGATTATCAGTCGACACAAACAAGCCATGGAACTCTCGAACTCCGTATCGGGCATCTGTGTCGAGCTACCAAGCTCGACACAGTTTTAAAAACCCGAATCTTCAAGCGTATCGAGCTATGTATCGACCTACGTAGCTCGATACGATCCTTCCAGGTAAGTCAACGAGGGTTGACCGGTTTAATTCATTCAAATTAAACCGGTTTTCCCTCTTCTTCTTCCCCAAAACACGATTTTGACCTCACTCCCACACACACATGTGATTTTGAGGCTCTCTCTCTCTCTCAAATTTCAAGCAATTTTCGTGATTTCAAGTGCTCCTAGCTAGATTTCTTGTGGTTTTATCAATTGTAAGTCAATCTGATTCACCCTCTCACTCGCTCGCAAGGTAATCAATCCAAAAACCAAGTTTTTCATCTTTTACTCTAATGGTGGAAATTTGGGGATTTTTGCAGTAGGGTAATTAAATTGATTAGGTATAGGTTGGGCATTGCTTGAATATGGATAGGGAGTAGATTTCGAGTGCTATACTAGGATTTCCATGGTTAATTTTCGAAAATTTGACACTTAGGATTCATGGTGTGAAAACTCAAATTGAACTCTTGAACCTTGTTAGATTTTGGGACTTTCATTTGCATTAGTTTGCATTGATTATGCTTATGGATTGCCAATAGATAGCACTCGAATTTGGACAATTTGAGAAATTTCAAAATTTTGTGTTTGCCAAAATTTTGCGAAGTGTGGAGTTGAGATGAAATTTCGAAAATTTGGCTTGATCTTGTTCATTGCTTGCTAATTGCCACTATTAGCTGTTCAAACATGAGTTGCTTACTCTCTCTACAAGCTTTGTCTCTATTGTAGGAATAATGAGAAGGGCTAGAGGAGATGCAACAAACCAAGGAGCAAGCTCACAAGCAAGGTCTTCAAAATGCCAAGGGAAGAGGCCAGCGGTTGAGGACTGAGAGGTTGGAAGTGAGGAGGAACAGTTGGTGCTTGGAGCAGATACGAGGGCTACCACGAGAGCTTCAAAAAAGAAAGCAAAGGCCACACAAGAGGAGCCTAAGAAGAAGCTCACACCCGAGGAACTCTTCAAGGCATTTGTGGGTATGCGGTTCAAAGCGACGAAGTACCCACACAAGCAGACGTTGCGAGCCTTGGGTATCTTCGAGGAGTTCCAAACCCTATTTAAGAACATGGGTTTGGCAAAGTTCATCACCTTGGCACGTCCCGCACACAAGCAAGCAACGTGCGAGTTCCTCTCATCACTCACCGCTCACTTCTACTATGACGGTGAGGATTNAACCCTATTTAAGAACATGGGTTTGGCAAAGTTCATCACCTTGGCACGTCCCGCACACAAGCAAGCAACGTGCGAGTTCCTCTCATCACTCACCGCTCACTTCTACTATGACGGTGAGGATTCATCACCGCTACATGGTCATGGCTACATCAAATTCAAGATCCATAAGACCATCTACACAATGACTTTCCGGCAGCTAAATGAGATCTTTGGATTCCGAGAAGGGGAAAGGAGTTCGAAGATGCTCACCGTTGACGAGTGTGAGTTAAAAGGTTTGTGGGAAACAATCGCGGTTGTGAAGTTTAAACCGGGAGGAAGCACGGGTACCATGATAAGGCATCCGGTGCTGTGGTATGCACACAAGGCCCTTGCTCACACCTTCTATGCAAGGAAAGAAGCCGGGAAAGTCGCCAAGGAGGAGCTCGAGTTGCTAGATTTGGGTCTTGCAAGGTTCATTGGGTTTCACACAAGAGGAGGCACAAGAGTCCGAGGGGATAGGACGGGAACCGGTATGGTTAGCCTACTGGTTTGGCAGCTGCTCTCCTACCAAGATTGGGTTGTCACAATGAAGGACAAGGACCCCGAGATAAGCATTGGCGGGATCATCACCCCGATTCTCGAAGCTTGTGGGCATCGGCTAGGAACGAATGGTCTTGAGCCCGAGTGGATGGACATCTTCTATCTTAGGAGGACCATGTTTATTTCGGGAAGATTGGGCAACCGGTTTGCCTACAAGTTCGCGGTAAACACAAAAACCGAACCAAAGATTCTTCTCCTGAACTTGCAAGCCCCCTCACTGCAAGACATCTCCCACATCGACTTTGTGCCCCCGTATGAGCACCTCTACAATTCCGCTGTCTCTCCTCCTCTCCACTCCATTGCCAAGAGAGGGACGTTTGACTTTCACCCTAGCCAAGTAGTTGAAGGAGAAGAAGAAGAAGGGGAAGAAGAGGATCAAGCCCCAAGCCCGGTTTATTTTAGAGAAAGGTACTACTTCCCCTCTTGCATAGACCCAATGCAAAGTCCGACGTTGAGAGAAGCCCATGCACACATTAGTCTCCTCAAGAGGTGGAGCAAGCATCAAGACCGGGCTATAAAGAAGCTCGGTGAGACAGTGAAGGGTTTGAAGAAAATGGTCAAAGGACTAAAGGCCATCATCAAGGGAAAATCATCCTCGAGGAGTAGACAAGAGGGCACAAGCGATGCAGCAGAGGAAGAAGATGAAGGCGACAGTGAAACTGACATTAATAGGCGCCATTCATTCGAAATGCGCCCAAGAAAACTGGTCCAAGAAGACTCGCCTCGCTCTTCCTCCTACGAAGCACGGTCAAGGACGAGAAAGCTGAACTGATCTCCCTCCTCAAGCAACCAATCGATCTACTTAGGATCATCCTCCTCTTCACAATTTTGAGGAACCTCCACCTCCCTTGTACATATGTTCTTTTTAGCTTTTCATTTTAAGTTTTATGTCATATTGATTGAGGTCTCCTCTAGACTTTTATTACATAAGGGACTGTGTAATTTAAGTTTTGGGGAGAGGTTGAGAGATTTGACATTGTGTTTTGTGAGTCTTAATTTTGTTTTATGCATTTTGAGTCTCATGCATTCACTTAAGGCATAGAAAAACCAAAAAAAATTGAAATTTTTTTAAAAAAAAAGTCATTTAGATGTTGCATTTGCATTTTAGGATTGAGTCTAGTTGCATTACATGTAGGAATTGCATTCATATCCATTGGGAGCAATGATGAGCCAGTCCTTGTAAGATGCCAACTCAATTAATCAATTCAATGCCTTAGATAGTAGTTCTTTGTTGCATTTGAACAAATCTTGAAAGCAAGGAAGAACCATGCTTGGACCATTTCACTTGCCACTAGATTTTAGTCGAAATAGGGTCTTGAAATTGATAGCCAACTCTACTCACTTGAACCAAAATTTGACATTTAATTATCATGCCTTGCATTGAAAGTGAATTCATGGATATTAGACATACTTGGGCTTTCTTACTCACTTAACCACTCTCTTGCTAGCTCAAGTAGTACTCCCACCTTACCTTACCTCCTTAAAAGCCAATGTTCTAGTGATATTGATTGTGAGGCCTTATTTTGATTAAACTTAGCATAAAGTGTTAGGTTTAAGACGACAAGTTTAGGCTCTCATGTAGATTCAAGCTCTAACATATCGAGGCTAGCTTTAGGCTTAGGAATTGGGGTTTGAGGCGCGGTATTACTTGGTGATTTGGAATGGATAGTATGCTTGTATTTTAGCATGATGAGTTGTGGAAATAGATTAGAAAGAAAGGGAATGAGAGAGGCTCGGAAGGAGAATAAGGGAAGCATAGTTTGAAATGGTGGATCTTATGGTTGAAAAGAAAAAGTATAGCTCTAAGTGTGAAAAGGAATTAGGTAGCCTTAAGAAAAGAAAAAGAAAATCAAAAGAGGCCAAAGGGCCAAAGAAAGAGAAAAGGGCTACCTAGGAATGAAAAGAAGAGTTAAGTTATAAAAAGATCACACCATTCACTATGAGTTAAAGGTTGAAGAAGTTTCTCCTTAAGTTTTATAAGAAGAAGAAGTGGATTATGAGATTCAAGGGTTTAGCAAGGCACAAAGAGCCTTGAGGGAAAATGGTAGCTTTAGAGGGTTGAGTGAGCTTTAAAAAGAATAAATGAGAGGGGTTTAGGACCATTGATAGATGAGAGTCTAGTCTTGTATGCATCACTTGTCTTTTACCTTTAGCATTATGCATAAAGTTTAATCCTTTTGAGTGAAACCCTTGTGCGAATTGGAAGCCAATGGATTGAGATCATTTTTAACTCAAAGCCAAATCCCTTAGCCAAATGAATTCACTTGCATTGCATTGCCATGATCCACGGTTTTTAACTTAATCAATGTTAAAGAGTTGGCTTGATAGGGAGACATATTTAGATTGAGATCTTAGTGCATTTGATTGTTGAGATGGGCATGGCTAACTATTTTGGAGTAAGGATGAATTCAAATGTAACTTAGAATTAAGAACTAGGACATTGAGTTGATTGAATTTGATGGTATTTTTGGATGATGAGCTCCCACCTTTACTCTCTTGAATTTGTCATGATTGTTTGCTTGAGGGCAAGCAAAATGCAAGTTTGGGGGAGTTGATATACCCATAAATTAGCATGTTTAGGCATCCATTTTATATAGCTTTTACATTCATTTATGCATTCATTTAGTCACTTCTAGTCCAAATTGCATTCAAATTAGGATTTAGCAAGTTTTAGCTTAGGTTGTTGCATATTGTGCATATTGAGTCCTAATTAGGTACTATAGAGGCTTGGAGGACCTCTTTGGAGAGCTGGGTGACAAGGAGGAAGGGAGGAAGAGAAGAAGGGAGCCAAATGATGACTAGCTTTTTAGCAAGTTTAATCAAACCTAAATCATAGTTTTCTTGTTGTAATACTTCAGGAGTCAATCCAAATCGGGGTAGAGAAAGGTACCAAGAATACAATAGTTCAAGTAAAGCTAAGTAGAATTCGGATTAATTGGGGAACAATTCTATGAAAATTACTTGCGGTGATTATACATCCACGAAAACTATTTTAAAATCCCTACTGAACGGTTATACAACTACTAGGTGACTTATAAATGATTAAACAACCGAGCTACTAATTTTAGAAAATCAAAATCTAAAACCGGATAAACTAGGGAATTTTTGGTTAGTGATAAGATTTTTAAAAACTATTTCTAATAATAAAACGACTATTAACTCATTTCCAGACAGTAAAATAAGACTCTAGGCAATTTCTAAAATACTAAAACTAGCAAAAACTCAACTTTACAAATTTAGAAGACTCTATTACATTATTAAGCTAACTAGGCGATTTTTAGTGAAAATAATTAAACTTTAAACTAGAGGAAAATGGTTTTAAGTTTTCAAAAGTTAAAAACAGATTCAAGATTGGGATTCATTCTTAGGGAGGTTGAAGATTCGAACTTGGGGTTTTAAAAACATAATTTTACACACTTTAGTGCTATCTCTAAGCCTTTAGAAGCCATGACTAGATTTACCCATGATGTGTGGTATAAATCATTTCTTCACTCTTTCCTCCTAACTCATGATGTGTAGTAGAAAGATAGGGTGAAGAACATGAAGCTTGGATCTTAAAAGATGGCTTAACTAGCTCCCTAAGCATCCATGGCGTTTGGAAAAGGATGAGCTAGTCTCTTGGATTTTGTTTCAAGGGATTTCCTAAGTCTTGTTAGGATAAGGAAATCCCTAAGATTAAAGAGATCTCCTTTGAAAATCTCTAGACTTTAAAACCCCCAAATCCAAGAAGAGAATTAGATGAAGAACAAGAAAAGACCCAAGATTTTAGTCTTCAACCCACTTAATCATCCCAACCCCAAACCTTAGTGATTTACTCACTAATCATATTCTTACCTCTCTTAAACATTAGTTTAGAGTTTTTGAACATGCTCGGTTTTTGCAAGAAGAAAGATTAGACTTAAGAAAAACGAAAATACTTGATTCAAAATGAAGATTAAGGTTTTTCACACTAGAACACACAAGAACAAGAAAGAGCTTACAAGAACACTACAATAATCCTCTCTTTTTTCTCCCTCTCACGCTAGAATGATTGTATGATAAGTGATGATGCACAAAAGTCTCCCTCTCTTAGAAATCATAAGAAGAATTATGAGAACTTGTCCCCTCCCTAAAACAAGGTTTCATGTCTTCTAGGAGACTTTCAAACCAATATGGTCCCCTCACTAGAAGACAATCACATGAGTTAGGAAGAGGTTGGTACGCCTGTGATGCGGACATCGACCTAACCGAGACCGATGAGCGTGTACCGACGGTCAAATCCACTCCAATGACACGGTCCAAGACCAGGAGACTTAGAGAAGGGTTCAATGCAGCTGTGGAAACCCTCCTGAACAACATGGAACTCGGAGCCGCGTTCACAACCCCGCCACCACCAACCAACCTCAAAGATAGCTCCAAAGCACCCGATATAGACATCTTGGAGGATTTTGCAAGGCTGAGCCTCAAAGACGACCAGCCTCATACAAACCAAGGTATGACTGATTACTTGACAGGCAAGGGAGCTCAAAACAACAAGAATCTCGTGGAGATCACATCTCAGCCTCAAGATACCGCAGAAATAAGCCTTGAAGCCGAGAGAGAGCTATTGGAGCAAGAAGACGTTTTAGGAGCTAACCACGGGAAGACACTTGAAGAATTCTATCAGCTCGACTTCACTGGACATCAAGACGATGGAATCATCAAGAAACCAGCAAGGGCTACACCAGAACCAAGCTCAACCGCAACAAACACATTTCGGACCATCGCGCGCCAAAACCAGGTATACTCAGTTTATACAATTTGTACAACTAATCTGTCTTGTCCCAGCGGTTCTTAGCACGTCCAAGAGCCCCAGGATCGAGCCCCAGAAGAAGACCACGAGCATAGGCTTAGTTCTTTTTGTTTTTTTTATTTTCGTTAATGAACTTTCCATTTTGATGTATTTTTGCCTTTTTGCGTTTTGTTAGGTTTCTAGGCTTTATGTTGTCGTTTTGTTCTTTTATTTTCGGCCTTAGGGCTAGCTGACGAGCTGTTTATAAAGCTCCCCTGCAGAGTTGTATCTTTGATAACACTCATATTTTACCCATTTTTACTATCATAAGTGAGTGTTTTAATAAGCATTTCACTAAGGTTTTGATGCATAAACACTAGATTTTGAGTATTTGGTTGTTCAAGACTCTTTTCAGGAAATCTTAGCAAAAGACGCATATTTTGGAGCAAAATGGACAATTCCGGAAACAGTGCCCGAAGACAGAAGTTCAACACCAAACGAAGGCCTTCCCACCACGAGATCAAGCTCATATTTGGAGACAAGGAAGCCTTATCAGCTGTCTTTCACCACGAAGTGATTTGACATCAATCCCACGGTTGGATCTCAAGTTATGAAGGAAGCAAGAAGGTCCGTCAGACATCCGGAAGGACAGGCTGGCCGCGCCACGGCCGACCCAGACGACCAGTGGCCGCGCCACGGCCGGTCGCTCGTGCGGCCAGGCCATTTGCGTTTCCCGAGCCCATTTGAAGCCCAACTCAAACACGTAGCCGTCTTATGCAAGCCAAGACCTAATCCACGACCTAGAGCACTTGAAGACCTATATATACTCGTTGTTTAGGGTTTTTTAGAAGAGAGACGAAAAAACACAAAGTGATAGATTTCTTTCGGTGGCCGCGAGTCTCTGGTTTGTTGTTTGCCTTTGTTCTTTGAGGGAGATTGATTTGTTCTTGAACCCTCTTTTATTGCAATCGATTAATACAAGTTATGCATTCATCAATCACATTTTCTACTTCTTCTATTATGTCTGAGTAGTTTGCTTTCGTTGGGTGTTCTTTAAGGGGATCTATGGGGAATTTCATTAACTGTTGTTGAACCGATTGTTTAGGCCGAAGATTAGGATTTTCTGTCTCACCTTATTCGTTCTTATTGCATGAGTCTAGCGTCATGAACTATATTCTGATCGCAGGGTCTTGAGAACGGCTAACGTCCCGAATCTCAGATCCAGACCAAAATAGGGTAGAGAGCATCCTTTAAAAGATGTCTGAATGCTTATCATCCTGATCTTATTGCGTGTTCGTCTAGTACGTAGGATATGAAAGTATACCTATGGAATAGAAGTTTGCAGATCGACCTAGTTTGATAAAATAGGTTGTTAAAACCAGTGAATCAGTTTGGAGAAAATCGCCTAGTCTCGCTTGCTTAACTTTTGTGTGCTTTGATTTCTAGTTAGAACCCTATAGATTTCCCGATAAGATTCCCAACGTGTTCGCCCACTTGCTTTTAAATCGAGATTTACGCACTTCCATACTTTACTTTTCCTGCACTGCTTGCCTGATTTCCTTTTTACAAATCCTTTAGTTTATTTTGCTTTTCCCGTTGGTTATAGAAAAGGCTGACAAGCTTCTCTATATAAGGCGTGGTACTGCTTTATTTATTTTCTGCAAGATTCGTGACACTCATTCCTAAACCCCCAATTCTCTGCGTCTTTGGTTGCCCTGATTTTCTGTTTTGCAGTTGACCTCCTCCCTGTGGTTCGACACCCTAAGTACTACAACGCAAGATGTGCACTTGCAGTTTAGGGTCCTACAAATTCAAAAGCTCGACGAGTCCCCAAAGAAATCCTCCAAACTCGGACGACTATTTAGACCCCATCAATCTTTCGCTACCTTTTGATCATTAATAAAATAACGCAGTTCTTCTAAGACCTGGCCGCAGCCGCCGCTTGTTCTTGTTTGCTCTTGCCTTTGTGTGTGTGATTCACCAAGGCTGAGTATTCGTGCAGTATTAGAGATCATCCATCCCTCTGTGGTGCCATTCGATCCACCAAAACTTCCCTCAAATCGTCCAACAAGAGAGAGCGTGAAAGCCAGCTTGTTTGACACCGTTCGGCTCAAGTCTTGTGCGAGCAAGCCTTGTTCTATCACCGTCCATCCCTTNTCCATCAACACTTCCCTCAAATCGTCCAACAAGAGAGAGCGTGAAAGCCAGCTTGTTTGACACCGTTCGGCTCAAGTCTTGTGCGAGCAAGCCTTGTTCTATCACCGTCCATCCCTTGATCTAGAAGAGAGAGCGTGAAAGCCAGCCTCTAGATCCCACCTTCCGCCGGTCTAAGACTCACCCACCGAGTCTTACATCAGCCTGGGTCGGAGGATCGAGTTGGATTGGTCGATTGTCTACTCGATCTGTGCTTGGTTCGGGTTGGCTCCTCGATCGTCTAGTCGATCTCTCCTAGATCGACTCATTCTGCTCGATCTGCTTCTTGATCTTGACTAAATCGACTTGGCTTGGTCGATCTTGGGGTCGTTTTTAAGGTCTAGCAACACCGAGGACAACATGACTGACGGAGATGGAGTTCCCCAAGACGCCATGGTTCAGATGTTGGCTGCCTTGAGAGAGGAGCTACGGAACATGGGCCAACAGGTGGGCACCATGCGCCAGGAGTTCGGCGCCAGGATTGACCGGATGGAGGCTCCACCCAGGAGAGCCCCGGTCAGAGGAGAGCCCGTGCATCAGAACGGCCAGGAAGACGAGATGCCGGACTTAGAGGATGACGTCCAGGACCCTCTCATGCACCGCCACCAGAGGAGACAAGATCCTCTAAGGAGAAATCCTGCAAGGGAAGTAGATTTCCGTGAACAGAACCATGAGCTTAAACTAACACCACCTACTTTTGCAGGGAAATCAAATCCAGAGGTGTACCTGGATTGGGAGAGACGCCTAGAGCATATCTTTGAGTGCTATGGGTACGTGGTGCGCAAGAGAGTGGCCGTAGCCGTGGCCAACCTTACCGAGAATGCACTCGCATGGTGGGACAGGAACGTGGCCGAGAGGAGAAGGCAACGTTTTGGGCCAGTAGCCACCTGGAGTGACATGAAATTCCTCCTAAGACAAAGGTATGTCCCTGAACATTATCATAGAGACTTACAGAAGCGTTTTCGTAAGCTATCACAGGGAGCCAGGAGCGTTGATGAATATTTTGTGGAGTTTGAGAAGCTGATGAACTCATTAGAGTTTGAAGAATCCGAGGAAGCCTTGATGGCTCAATTCATAGATGGCTTGCAAGAACGGATTGCAAGAAAGGTGGAAAGACTCCAGTATAGTGGGATGCATGAGCTATTGCATCTTTCTGTGCAAGTGGAGCAGCAGATCAAACGCAAGACATCTCTCACCAGCCGCAACAAGTCATCTCAGCCGCGGGCCTCAAGTAGTTCTAGACCGCTAGACAAAGGCAAGGCCGTGGAGATTAATTCGCGTTTCAAAGGGAAAAACACCGAGCCCCCTAAGTTCAACCGACCAGAGTAAGGTAAGTTCCCTAGTACTAATCAAGGGACTCGTGACATAACTTGTTTTAAGTGTCAAGGCAGAGGGCACATGGCAAGAGAATGTCCAAACCAGCGTGTGATGATTCTCACACCAAGTGGAGACTATGAGTCTCAAGACGAGGAAGATGACGATGCTAGTGTCCACAGCGATGACATTCAGTACCCTGACACCGGCGAGATGCTCGTGACCAGGAGAGTACTCAGCGTCCTCATCAACCCCGAGGAGAAAGTACAACGAGAAAACATATTTCATACAAGGTGTACCATCCAAGGCAAGGTATGTAATCTGATTATAGATGGTGGCTCTTGTACTAACGTGGCTAGCAAGTACATGGTGGATAAATTAGGGCTTGAAAAGACTAAGCATCCGAGACCATACAAGCTACGGTGGCTGAACGATCAAACATAGCTAAAGATCGTGGAACAAGTTTTTGTGCCATTCAGCGTGGGCAGGTACCAGGACCAAGACACTTGTGACGTGGTACCTATGCAAGCCGGACACATACTGCTTGGTAGACCATGGCAGTTCGACCGTGCTTCCCACCACCATGGCCGTACCAACCATTACTCATTCACGTACAAGGACAAGAAGTATAACCTTGCACCCCTCACTCCATCCGAGGTACATGAGTTACAAATCCAAATGAGCAAGGAGGCCGAGGTAAGTAAGTCTAACCTTTACTTATCTACAAATATGATTCATAAGATCCTATATACAAAAGGGACCGTGATATTAATGTTGTTTAAAGAATGTCTAAGCTCAGGACACGTCGAGTTAGAGCTTCCTGCCGAGGTGCTAGCTGTTCTAAACCGATTCAAGGACGTGTTTCCAGAAGAGATACCATCCGGCTTGCCACCAATCCGAGGCATAGAGCACCAGATCGATCTTGTTCCCGGCTTGGCTTTGCCTAATAAACCGGCGTACAAGATGAATCCGGAGGAGACTAAGGAGCTAGAGAAGCAAGTGAGGGACTTAATGGACAAGGGCTATATCCGAGAGAGCCTCAGCCCCTGTGCCGTGCCTGTGCTTCTAGTTCCAAAGAAAGACGGTACCTGGAGGATGTGCGTAGACTGCCGAGCTATAAACAACATTACGGTCAAGTATAGACATCCTATATCGCGTCTAGATGACATGCTGGACGAGCTAAGTGGATCCACGGTCTTCTCAAAGGTCGACCTCAAGAGTGGATACCATCAGGTCAGAATGCGAGAAGGGGACGAGTGGAAAACCGCATTCAAGACCAAGCAAGGCTTGTACGAATGGCTTGTCATGCCTTTCGGCCTGACCAATGCCCCAAGTACCTTCATGCGCCTTATGAACCAGGTTCTACGTGCTTATATAAATAAATTTGTAGTTGTCTATTTCGATGATATACTTATTTATAGCAAGAACCTCACTGATCATCTCAAGCATCTCGAACTAATGCTTAAATCACTTCGCAAGGAAGGCCTTTATGCTAACCTTAAGAAGTGCACCTTTTGTACTAACAAGCTTGTGTTCTTAGGCTTTGTAGTGAGTGAACAGGGACTACAAGTAGATGAGGAGAAGATCAAGGCTATAAGGGAATGGCCAGCGCCGACTACCATCGGCCATGTAAGGAGCTTTCACGGCTTGGCAAGTTTCTATAGACGGTTCGTGAAGGATTTCAGCACGGTGGCTGCACCCCTCACGGCTGTTATCAAGAAGAATGCACCATTCTCGTGGGGATCAGCTCAAGAGACAGCTTTCAATGCTTTAAAGGAGAGACTCACGTAGGCCCCGGTGCTAGCTTTGTCGGATTTTGATGAGATGTTCGAAGTAGAGTGTGACGCGTCCGGCCTAGGGATTGGAGCTGTACTACACCAGAGGAAGAGGCCAGTGGCATTCTTTAGTGAAAAGCTTAGTGGAGCTACACTAAATTATCCCACCTACGACAAGGAACTCTATGCATTAGTCCGGGCCTTAGAGACATGGTAGCATTACTTGCTGTCCAAGGAGTTCATCTTTCACACTGATCACGAGACACTTAAGCATCTGAGAGGCCAGACATCACTCAAGAGGAGGCATGCTAAGTGGTTGGAGTTCGTGGAGACATTCCCGTACGTAATCAAGTACAAAAAGGGAAAAGACAACGTGGTAGCTGATGCGCTTTCAAGGAGACACACTTTAATCTCTACCATGGAGCCAAGGGTGCTGGGTTTTGAGCATCTAAAGGAGCTATATAAGGATGATCCGGAGCTAGGAGAGGCTTATCAGTCCTGCGGTAAAGGCGCTTTCGGCTCATTCTACTTACACGATGGGTTCCTCTTCAAGGACAAACGCTTATGCATTCCTCAGAGTTCAATGAGAGACTTGATACTCAAGGAAGCACACGGTGGAGGTCTTATGGGTCACTTCGGCGTGGACAAGACACTGGCCGTGGTGTTCGATCATTTCTATTGGCCGCACCTCAAGAAAAACGTGGAGAGACATTGCTCACGATGCGTCACATGCCACAAGGCTAAATCCAGGTCACATCCTCATGGTCTCTATCTACCATTACCTATTCCTAACGCACCATGGGTGGATATTTCTATTGATTTCGTGCTAGGTTTGCCTAAGATCAGACACAAGGATTCTATCTTTGTTGTTGTGGATCGGTTTTCAAAGATGGCCCATTTCATACCATGTGACAAAACCAATGATGCCACGCAAACAGCCGATCTGTTCTTTAAGGAGGTGGTACACTTGCATGGAGTACCGAGGACGATTGTCTCTGACCGAGACACAAAGTTCCTAAGCCACTTCTGGCAAACATTATGGAGAAAGCTTGGTACCAAGCTTCTGTTCTCCACAACTTGTCATCCACAAACGGATGGACAAACTGAAGTGGTAAACCGTACACTTTCTGCTTTACTTAGAGTCACTCTTGGTAGAAATTTAAAAATGTGGTTAGATTGTTTGCCTTTCATAGAATTCGCTTATAATCATGCCACCCATTCTGCTATTAAGATGTCACCATTCGAAGTAGTTTATGGTTTTAATCCACTAACCCCTCTTGATCTCTTGCCAATTCCCCAAGTTGAGCAAGTTAACTTAGATGGCCTCAGGAAAGGAGAATTCGTTAAGAAACTACATAAGAAGGCCAGGGAAAACATCTTGAAGAAAACCGAGGGATACAAGAGACAAGCTGACAAGGGACGCAAGGCCTTGACGTTTGAACCAGGAGAGTGGGTGTGGCTGCATATGAGACCCGAGAGGTTTCCCCACAAAAGGAGTTCAAAGCTCGCGCCTAGAGGAGACGGGCTGTTCAAAGTGCTAGAGAAGATCAATGACAATGCATACCGCTTGGAGCTGCCAGGTGAGTTAAACATTTCCCATAGCTTTAATGTTACTGATCTTTCCCCTTATGATGCAGATGAGACAGTTTTGAGGGCAAAATCTGCAGAAGAGGGAGGGAATGATGCGGACATCGACCTAACCGAGACCGATGAGCGTGTACCGACGGTCAAATCCACTCCAATGACACGGTCCAAGACCAGGAGACTTAGAGAAGGGTTCAATGCAGCTGTGGAAACCCTCCTGAACAACATGGAACTCGGAGCCGCGTTCACAACCCCGCCACCACCAACCAACCTCAAGGAGAACTCCAAAGCACCCGGTTTAGACATATTGGAGGATTTTGCAAGGCTGAGCCTCAAAGACAACCAGCCTCGTGCAGCCCAAGGTAAGTACGTTTACTTGGCAGATAATGGAGTCCAAGACAG
>JAHZTW010000001.1:187143424-187170551 GCA_020283515.1 Alliaria petiolata
CAACTCCTAGGCTCTTCTTTCATCTTCTTGTCAATGCTCAGCATCCATCACAGCTTCAAGTACTCTAAACAACCTGAAAAAGATGAAAATGTGCAAGAAACTATGCAAGAAACTATGCAAATGCTAATGCAAAGTGTTCTAGGACTTAAAATGAGATAAATGATGCAAACTAGCCTATTATGAATGATGTATGCATGAAAAACCTATTCTAAATGCATGCTAAATATGCGAAATATGTGAGTATATCAACTCCCCCAAACTTGCATTTTGCTTGCCCTCAAGCAAACAAAATTCAAGCTAGGAAGAGACGATTAAAAACGGGGGCTCAAATCCAAAAGTGTTTTTCAAATGTATCAATTCAACGGTCCTAGTTCTCAATTTTATGTTGCAATATACAAGTGTTTACTCAAAAGGACTTAGCCATATTCATAACATATCAAATTTCAAATCATGACTTGTTTATTCCAAGAAATCCAAGAATCCTAACCTTTAACATTCATTTAGAGCTCAAACCGTGAATCACATTTGTGCTTTTAAAACCGAATACATTTGGCAAGGGACAAGATTATGAGATAAAAATGATCTCATTCAAGTGGGTACTCCAAGCATTGGTTTCTCTCAAAAAGGTTTGAACTTATGCATAATACTAAAGGTAAAAGGCAATGTATGCATACATGACTAGACTCACATCTACCCAAATATACTAACAATGATCCTAATCCCTCTCTCATTCATTTTTTTCTTTTCCAAGCTCACTCACCCTCTAGAGACTACCCAAATCAACAAGGCAAGACACGCGAAGTATAAACCCACAAAAACTCCATCAATCACATTCACTTTTGGGGAAACTTCTTCAACCTTGCTTATAGCTAGGGGTATGGCCACACAAATATTAGCTATTTTCTTTCTTTAGATAGCTCTCTTCTAATTTTTTTTTCTTTTATCAACTTGGCCTCTAGGGCTCTTTTCTTTTAACATGAGCTTTTTCATAATACAATTCAAGACCAACCACTTAGAACTATATATCCCTTTTTACTCATTTCCTTAACACCTTCTCATTCTAAAACCCGGGAACTCCCAATCCCAAATAAAGCATAAAACTAGCTTCAATATGCAAAGCTAGCGTCATTATGAGAGCCTAAACATGTCGCCCTAAACCTAACACTTTATGCCAAGTTCAAACAGAAATAAGGCCTCACAATTTGCAATCACACAAGAATTTTGGCTTGAAATAAGGCAAGGGTCAAGGTGTGGTATTCTATTTAGACTTACAAGAGAGTGGTGAAGTGAATAAGAAAGCCTAAATTTTTTTTTGTAATCCATGTATTTTTTCCCATGTAATCCATGTATTCTTTTCCAAATGCACAAGTATGATAATTAGATGTTCATGTTAAGGTTCCAATTTATAGGAAAGGGTTCAATTCATGCTTGTTTCAACTTTAAGCCAAGAAAATCAAATCAAATGATCCAACTATGGTTAGAACTTAATTTCATAGTTTGTGCAAGCATCAAAGAACTACTAACTAGGGCCTTGAACTAATACATGAGCTTAAAACACTTTACAAGGAATTTTTTATATCATTCCCCCTATGCATATGAATGATGCAACCTATATGATAGAAAATCTAGACTCAATCCTACAATATTTGACAATGCAAATGCAAGCTATATAAATTTTTTTTTTGAAATTTTTAAGAATTTTTCTGATTTTTTTTTTGTATGCAAATTATTTTATGTATGCATGAAGACTCAAAGATGTGAATACAAAATAAGATCCAAATAAAAATATGTCAAAGCACACACTCTCCCCCAAACTTGAATGACAACGTCTCGGTGTCAAACAAATTTAAGAGGAGACCAAAATCCACAAAGCAAAAATAACAAATGCATGTTATGTACAAAGGTTGGAGTTTTTTGTACCTTGGAGCTAGGGATGGCCGGAGCTTGAGGTTACTCCGTTCCTCCTGCTTTTTTGTGGGGTGTCTTGAAGTATCCCCTTGTTCTTGCTCCTGCTTGGTGCTTGATGTAGAGAGAGATGTCCAGCTTGATCACCATCTTGAGGCTCACGGATCTCCACACCACCGGTTGAGTGTCTCCTCATGGACTCACCCATTTGCTCAACCTCATCACTCAAAGTCATCTCTGATGAGGTTTCTTTCTGAAGGACTTTGATCTTCTCCACGAGCTTCTTGATCATCTTGCCTTGCCACTTGTTCACCTTGCGTTGGATTTCAACAACCGAGGCAAGGAATTTCTCAGCCTTTGTCCGTGGCTCATAGTCCAGCTTGGGGAGATCAAAGCATGAGAGCATTTCAGCATCCGTGGGAGGAGATTCTGGGGACGATTGGGCAGGCTGGGGTGGTGTTGCCTTGCCTCCAAGAGGTGCATAACATTCCTCATCAGTCGGCAAGAACTCTATGTTGCCGATGCTATCAATTAGAGCTTCGTCCGGGTTGGGTAGGATGCAGGTCTTCTTCTCATGGTTCTCATTATAGAACAAGTATGCATAGTAGCCTGGAGCTGGAGTAGGTCCCAAGGAATCCGTGTTGGTCATGTAGACCTGATCCATGTATGCACGTTCCGCTCAAGGTGCAAATTCTGCAAGGGTTACTCCCGCTTGTACGAACAATGGCGTGAGAAAGCCACCAATGAGTGCAGAAGATGCCTTACACCTAATAGCCCAAGCGTTGTACTTGACCAAGGATGAAGCCAGGATGCACCCATAATTCACGTCTTCTCCAAGATCATCCACCATCGGGTCATCATTCACTTCGCTATCGCATAGAACATTCTTAACCCCTTGGAAAAGGAAACACAGCTCGTTCTTGGTCACTGTTGCTCTTGTGGATCTCCCACTGAATGTGTTGGCCAGCAGCTTGAGGGTGTATCTTAGCAAAGGATTTCGCACCTTCTTGATTTTGGCGGTGTTGGACTCGTAGTCTCCATCGCTAATCAAGTCCCATAGATCGCTTGCGGATTTGTACTGTGCGAACTCCACAAGTTTGGCTGCGGCATTGAGACCGTAAGCTTGGCATAGCTCAAGGACAGAGAGGTGGTAGGCTTGCTTCCTTATCTTGAACGTGACAAGACCCTCGGTTGGAGTTTGAATACTTGGATCTTCATATGCGAAGTCCAAGGTGGAGAGAAAGTCAAGCGTGGCTTCGGGGTAAGTGGGGCAATCCATCCGTGAAAGGCATGCAAGACCCATGTCTCTGAGCAGGTCATCAAACCCCTCCAACAATCCTAGCTTTTGCAAGAATTCCCTACTTGCAAATTTCGTGGGCTCAAACCGCAACCTCTCTAGCCTGTTCTTTGTTTTCTTCTCTTCCTTGCTCCACTTAACCGATTCTTCCACCACTTGTTGTGTCTCCTCTTGTGTTACCAAATCTCTGTTTCTCTTCTTTGGTGCCATGGTACCTGAAATTCAAATTCTCAAAGAGAAGGTGAGTATAGGCGACGTTGAAGAGAGAAAAAAATATGGTTTAGAGACTAGATCCGAAAAATCTTTTGCATTAAGTACTAGATTTTTTTGGTATAGTTTCAAATATATCAATAAATATTGGAGGAAAATCTCTTGAGAAAAAACTAAATCAAGGAAATTTCCCTAATATTTAGATATTCCTAAAAATTAATCCTTATCCCTAGCAAATATCATTCAACCACTTCAATAAAAGGAAAATTTTGAAAACCCAAATATATGATTCAAGTAATTCGAAAATACCTTTGAAATGGGATGATTGTGGATGCTCTTTGTCTTTCAAAACCGAAACTCTCACTCTCTCTCTCTATTTTTTTTTAAACAAGTTTGTATCTAAGTGAGAGGAGAGTGTGGATGAAAGGTTTTATAAAGAAAATTTTTTTGCACTCATGCATGCAAGTGGGAATTGAATTGTGGTCAATACACGGTTTTCCATGGTCAAAGGGGCCAGCTTTTGACCACAATTCAAATTTAAAATGGGAGGGAAGGAGAAAGAGGAGGGAAAAATTTAAACCGACCTTGGCATGAGATCGAGTGAAACCGGTCGATCTATCACTCGATCTCATGCCCGTTTTTTCTGGGATCGAGTTGCTTGCTCGATTGGGGGCTCGATTTGGTTCAGATCGAGTCTTGGATCGACTAACCTCCTTGTTTCAGGGTCCTTCGTGGTTGAGGTTACACTTCTTAGATCGATCTCCTTTGTCGATCGTGAGGCCATTTTGAAGGAGATCGAGTGAAACGATCGATCTATAGGTCGATCTTAGATCGAAGATCGAGTGACTCCAGTCGATCCACACCCCGATCATAAATGCGTGTTAACACATGGGTGGGTCATCCTCTCGAAATCGACTGGTTCACTCGTTTGTCAGCTCGATCTAATAAAGATCGAGTGACATCATTCGATTCACTAGCTCGACCTAGTAAAGATCGAGCAAGGACTAGTTGATCTTTCAGTCGATCCTCTGCCTCTAATTCTCCTGTCTTTGCCTTGTCAATTCCACGGACATGCTCCTTGGCTCTTATTTCCTTGTACCTTACACACTTAAAGTAGAAAGCATAAAATTGAAACAAAAATATGTACAATGATAGTCATGGGATTGCCTCACAAGCGCGCTTGTTTTAAGTCTCTAAGCTTGACTTTACTTGGTTAGGCTAGTGGGGGGTCTTGAAGAGGCAACGTGGTGCTCTCTTTGCTGCAGTCACTCGCCATGTAGGGCTTGACTCTATGCCCGTTCACTGTGAAATTTTCTCCACTCTTCCCAACCAAAGTTACAGCCCCATATGGTAGTACTTCTCTTATCTCATACGGTCCGTACCACCTAGACTTGAGCTTCCTGGGAAACAGCTTCAACCTTGAGTTGTAGAGTAGAACCATGCTTCCTTCTTTCAGCTCCTTATGCACTAGCTTCTTGTCATGAAAGGCATTGGTCCTCTCTTTATAAATCTTGGCGCTTTCATAAGCATTCAACCTCAATTCATCAAGCTCTTGAAGTTGCACTAGTCTTTTCGCTTGTGCCGTCTCGAGGGTGTAATTCACTTACTTCACAGCCCAAAGAGCCTTGTGCTCTAACTCCATAGGGAGGTGACAAGATTTGTCGTAGAGGAGATTGAAAGGCGTGGTTCCAATGGGATTTTTATAGGCGGTTTTGTACGCCCAAAGAGCGTCATCGAGCTTGCTTGCCCAATCCTTCCTAGTTACTCCCGCTGTTCTCTCCAAGATGGTCTTGATTTGCCTGTTTGAAACCTCTACTTGACCACTGGTTTGAGGGTGATAAGGCGTGGCCACCTTGTGCTTAACACCATGTTTCCTTAAGAGACTTTCAAAGATCTTGTTGATAAAGTGGCTCCCTCCATCACTAACCACCACCAATGAACCGTTTGTTTGTGAGGCTACGGCTTCCACCAACTTAGACACATAGGCTACTACCACAAGAATGTACTTGTTGCCATATGATGATGGAAAGGGGCCCATAAAATCAATTCCCAAAACTTCAAAGACATCCACTTCAAAGATAGGTACTTGTGGCATCTCGTTTCTCTTGGTTATATTCCCAGCCTTTTGGCATGCTTCACATGACTTACTGAAGTCATGTGCATCCTTGAAGAGTGTAGGCCACCAAAAACCAGCTTGGAAAACCTTTGTACCTGTCTTGAAAGTCGCAAAATGACCTCCATATGTCAAATCGTGGCAATGGAGAAGAATGTCTATCGCTTCATCTCTTGTGACACATCTTCGGTATAGGTCATCCCAAAAGTAATGAGAGATGTCCCTCATGAATATCTTCCTATGGTAATTTTCCAAATGAGTAGGCTCTTCTCCACAAGTCAAGAAGTTAACCATATCCGCATACCAAGGGAGATCTTCTTCCTTTAGACTCAAAACTTCTTCAAGCTTCTCTTCTTGCCTTGCATATACCACGGTGTTAACGATCATAAGTTTCTCTTCAGGGAGTGAGTCATCCAAAGGTAAGACTTCTTCCACCCTCATCCTTGAAAGATGATCCGTTACACCATTCTCTATACCCTTCTTGTCTTTGATCTCCATGTCAAATTCTTGTAAGAGAAGGATCCATCTTAAGAGTCTCGGTTTCGTGTCTTTCTTGGAGTATATGTACCTCAAGGCAACATGGTCAGTGTACACAATCACCTTAGACCCCACCAAGTAGGACCTAAACTTTTCAGATGCAAAGACCACGGCTAGAAGCTCTTTCTCGGTGGTCGCGTATTTCACTTGTGTATCATCCAAGGTATGGCTTTCATAGTAGATAACATGCAACTTCTTGTCCTTCCTGTGACCCAAGACAGCACCCACACCATAGTCACTTGCATCACACATAATTTCAAAGGGGAAATCCCAGTCCGGAGCTTGAACTATAGGAGCGGTGACAAGCGCTTCCTTGATGGTTTTAAAGGCTTAGAGACATTCTTCATCAAAGTTGAAGTCTGTTTCTTTGCATAGTAGCCTGGTGAGGGGGCGTGCTAGCTTGGAGAAATCCATGATAAATCTCCTGTAGAAACCAGCGTGCCCTAAGAAACTTATTATACCCTTCACGTTCATCGGAGGTGTCAAGGTGACCAAAACTTCAACTTTTGCTCTATCCACTTCTATACCCTGTTTTGAGATCTTGTTATCGAGGACTATCCCTTCTCTGACAATGAAGTGGCATTTCTCCCAATTGAGCACGAGATTTGTCTCCTCACACCTCTTGAGCACCCTGCACAAATTAGACAAACAAACGCCAAAGGAAGAGCCATAGACGGAGAAATCATCCATGAATACCTCAACCATCTCCTCAATCAAGTCATGAAATATAGACATCATGAATCTTTGAAATGTGGCAGGAGTATTACAAAGCCCAAATGGCATCCTCTTATATGCAAAAGTTCCATATGGACAAGTGAATGTTGTTTTTTCTTGATCATTAGGGTGAATCGGGATTTGAAAGAAGCCACTAAAGCCATCTAGAAAACAGTAGTATGGGTGATTGGCTAATTTTTCTAGCATTTGGTCAATGAAAGGGAGAGGGAAGTGGTCTTTCCTGGTGGCTTTGTTGAGTTTCCTATAGTCAATGCACATCATATGACCGGTTATGGTCCTAGTAGGAATTAACTCATCTTTGTCATTTCTTATAACCGTGATACCCCCTTTCTTAGGTACCACATGGACTGGAGAGACCTACATGCTATCACTGATAGGGTATATCACGCCAGCCTCTAAGAATTTTAAGATTTCTTTCTTCACCACTTCTTTTAAATTTGGGTTCAAACGTCTTTGGTGTTCAATGGATGATGTGTTTTCATCATCTAAATGAATCCTATGAGTATAGAGCATTGGTGAAAGGCCCTTGATGTCACTTAAGGAGTACCCAATGGCCTTTCTATACTTTCTCAACTCCTTAAGGAGTGAGTTCAACTTATCATCATTTAGACTCTCATTCATAATTACCGGGTATGTATCATTGGTCCTAAGAAAGCATACCTTAGTCCATTTGGAAGTTGCTTGAGGTCCACCTTTGGGGCTAGCAGCCCGCTCCAGTCTCCTTCTTGACATGTGTTGAGGATGATGTCCTCATGTGCCTCTGTTGATCCTGAGTCATGTGCCTTCAAGCTACCCTCTTGAGTTGTCTGTACCGCTGAGATCGAGTCCACTAGTCGATCGCTCGCTCGATTTAGGCTGGATCGAGTGTCTTCCCTCGATTCACTTGGTCGTTTTGTCACGGATCGAATGGGAGATCGATTCACAAGGTCGATCTCAGGGCCGATCGAGTCCTCCTGATCGATCGTTGTGTCGATCTTTCTCTTCAATCGAGTCATTTGGTCGATCTCACTGTCGACCTCTAGGTGCTGAGCCTCATGTTCTTTCACAACCTTGTGAGAATCAAGGATGCGAACATACTCTTGGGTCTATTCACTTAGGTAACCATACTCCCCACACTCCTTTGTCAACGCCAGCTGTAGATGATCCTCTTGCCCCAATTCCTCTAGCAATTCATCCGCCAATTCATCCATAGCTTCTATGTAGAAGACTTGTCCACCAATCATTGGTTTCTTCAAAACTTTGTTAATGTTAAAGTTTAGCTTGATGTCTTTGCCCAAGTGAAGAGAAATCTTGCCATTTTTCACGTCTATGATGGCTCCAGCAGTTGCTAAGAATGGTCTTCCACGGATTAGAGAATCTTTATGCTCTTCATCCATTTCCAAAACCACAAAATCTGTTGGCACATTCACGTTGCTAATCCTCACGGGTAGGTCTTCAAGCATGCCCACCGGGAGTCTTATACTTCGATCAGCTAGGATAAGACTTATCCTACACTCCTTAAACTTTGTAAAGCCCAGCTTCTTGGCTATAGAGTGAGGCATGAGGTTTATACTCGCTCCTATATCACATAAGCAATTGTCAAACTTCAATGGACCAAGAGCGCAAGGGATGGTGAATGAGCCCGGATGTCCTAGCTTCTTTGGTGCTATCTCTTGGTGGATGATGGCAATGCACTCTTGACTCAATACCATGACTTCTTCACCTACTTTTACCCTCTTTGCAAGCGTATCCTTCCAAAACTTGTCGTACTTTGGTATGGTACCTGATAAGAGAACTTTTTCATTGTTTTCTAATCAAATCCTTTAGTCTCTTTTGTTGTTGTAATACTTCAGGAGTCAATCCAAATTGGGGTGGTGAAAGGTACCAAGAATACAAGAGTTCCAGTAAAGCTAAGAAGAATTCGGGTTAATTGGTGAACAATCCTATGAAAATTACTTGCAGTGATTATACAGCCACGAAAACTCTTTTAAAATCCCTACTGAAGGGTTATACAACTACTAGATGACTTCTAAACGATTAAACAACCGATCTACTAATTTTATAAAATCAAAATCTAAAACCGGATAAACTAGACAATTTTTAGGTAAGTGACAAGATTTTCGAAAACTATTTCTAAAAATCCAACGACTTCTAACTCAATACCAGACAATAAAATAAGACTCTAGGCAATTTCTAAAATACTTAAAACTAATAAAAACATAACTTTACAAATTTAGAAGACTCTATTACATTTTTTAGCTATCTAGGAGAATTTTAGTGAAAATAATTAGCTATGAACAAGAGGAAAATGGTTTAAAGTTTTCGACAGTTTAAAACAGATTCAAGGTTGGGATTCAATCTTAGAGAGGTTGAAGATTCGAACTCGGGGTTTTGAAAACATAAGTTTACACACTTTAGTGCTATCTCTAAGCCTAAATAAGCCATGACTAGATTTACCCATGATGTGTAAGAGATCAGTTGTAGTACTTAGGGATCGAATCCACAGGGAAGGGATAGTCACACAGCAAACTCCTAATTTCGAATTAAGCTAAGTGAGAATGTAAAACTAAAAGACAGCAGGCAATTAAGAGCGATGTAAATTCAGGAGACGAAACGCTAGGTTCAAGGAAATTCTCAGGTGATCTAAATTGCAGGTCTAGACAGAATGTTAGGAATTATTAAGCACTGTTCTAGAACTCGAAGCACTAATGTAAAATCAACCAACTCTCGCTGCGAAGATTATCTATGTCTAAACCCTAGAATTCCAAATCTCTTTGCAAATTCAAATAATTCAGACAAGCATTAATATCAGGTTCGATTGTTCACAAAATCGCTAAACCAAATCTATTTGCGAATAAGTATTTTGCTCATCTAACATTAGTTCAGGCAATTAATAATACTCTCGCATCTATTAATTAACCTAAGATCAGATTCTAGGTTATGAAGCAAGAATAAGCATTAAACACAAATCCAGATGAAGAACTCTAATGATTTTATCCTAACAATTTAATTCGACCTAACAATTCATCAATCACCTTTGAAAAACCCTAAACCTAACAAGCAAACTACTCAGACATGATTAATGAAACACAAATCATAATTTGAATAGAAAGCATAAAAGAAATCAATAGAATCAAAGGAGTTCCAAATTTGCTCTGAAGGAGTCAAATTCTTCTCTCCAAAAACTCTCTACAAATCTCTCTCTAAAATAATCTGTGTGTTCTGCCTAAACAATGGCTGAAAAACTCTATTTATAGGCCTAGGTTCGCATCTTCAATTCCTTGTAAGATTATGAAAAGTCTTGGAGATTTCCTTTTCTTCAAAAACTGGAAACTTCACGCTTCTGGAAATTGGAAATCCTGGTGTCGATCGACACCAATGGTCTGTGTCGATCGACACCCATCATGCAACTTCAATATGACTTCAACACTTCGTGACTTTATTCCATTAAGCTCCAAAATACATCCAAATCTTCAATTTATCTCCAATTGTACCTGAACCTGCAAAGACTCTATATAGACTCGAAAATAGTACTAAGACTCAATAAAAACACTTATATCATGGTCCAAAAATGGGTAAAAACCATGATATATCAACTCCCCCAGACTTANTACTAAGACTCAATAAAAACACTTATATCATGGTCCAAAAATGGGTAAAAACCATGATATATCAACTCCCTCAGACTTAGTTTTAGCTTGCCCTGAAGCAAAACAGAAACCAAGTATAGAGTCGAGGTTTGAAAACAGAAATATCCAGCTAACCTTCAGAACGCCACATGGGTTAGCACTCTTGAATCCACATACCATAGAGCCAACCTTAGGAAAGTTCAGTGTACTCACTACAAGCTTAGCAATCTCCCAGTTTGGATCCAGATCCTTTCCTTAGTAAAATTTTGAACTCTAGCAATGGTATAATCAAAGAACTTTCCAGATTCTTTCCCTTCCTTAGTGCCTGAACAAGACATTCTTTGTACAACTCTCCTATTTTCTCTTCCCTTAATCAATTGCTGCCCATTTTCAGGGTATTCTACAAATCTTTTCATTGATTTTTCTCATTCTTTTGAAGTCTTAGAATAGTGCTGCTATTACTTGTGTTCCTTGTGAGGAGACAGGCTCATGAGGATCTTTGTACTATTCCTTGACTTAGACTCTTTATTTCTTTTCTCAAGGGAAAATCAAGGAAAGACTGTAGTGTTCTTATCTTGTCAGTGCTGAAAGAGGAATCAAGTCCAATGAATACCAAGCTCTAAGCAGGAATCTGAACTCTCTTTGTTAGACCGATCCACTTGCAGCTTTCTACCTTGTAAAACCTCCAATCAACTGCTATAGCAATGGTCCTTCAAGTGTCAATCTTATGTGGTTAGTTCTTCTGAAAACTGAAAATTTCACTGATTTTGACTCAATAAAACAAAGTTTTTGACTGACTCAAATGACTCTCAAAACAAAACACAAAGTCAGTAATCACCTCCCCCAGACTTAAACAACATTGTCCCCAGTGTTATCAAGCCCAAAGTGGGCTAAAAGAAAGATTAGAAACAACATAAAACACCAGTTAGAAGACTTACCTTCATATGCGCGTGGTGTCGATCGACACCCTCGAATGGTGTCGATCGACACTGGTCTGTGTTGAGTCCAATGTCACCTTTTTCAACTGACTGAAACTAGGACTTAGTAAAACCAAAACCAAGTAAAAAGAAAAATGTACCTAACAGTGGGTTGCCTCCCACTCAGCGCTTGTTTTCAGTCATTAGCTTGACTGTGTCGGGGCATCGAATGCTTCCCAGACGAATGTCTTCTCATCCATGGCGGTGTATAGGCAGTAAGTGCATGAAAGCGACCAAGGAATTGAGGAACATCAGCAGGGTGGGACTTGAGTTCGGGTGGGACACTTCTTTATCCTGCAGAATCATCAAAAGAAACACCAAGCCTTCTACGATAATCTCGCGGCTTTCATAAGTGCGAAATAGCTTTTGAACCTTTAATGTTCTTATTGACAAGATCAAGGGGTTTGGAATTGATTCCAGGAAGTACATACCTTTGCTTTCTCCGAGGTTTTTGGGCTGTAGGATGTGGAAGCATCTGTTCGACCACTGGTGATGGAGTTGCAGCATTGGAAACAGCTTGTGGTGTGATTCGTGAAAGGTGTCGATCGACACCAACTCTGCAGCTCGAATCTCTGCACTCCTTCTGCAATTCCGCTCTGCAATCCTTGCCTCCATTACAAAAACATCTTCCTCCATCAACTTGACATTGATTAGACCTTCATCTTCGCCCAAAGTCCTGAAGAGATGATCGTTTCCACTCCAGTCTTCTAACTCAACAGCTTTCTCAGAATTCTCAGCAAATGCCTCTTGAATAGCCACCTTGTTCTCTTGCTCTTTAGAAACCAGCTCCTTGACATTCCCAGCAGCAATATCGTCTGAATGCTCCCTGATTGGATCGTGATCCATGGAAATCTCTACTGAATAAGCTTGGCCATTGATGGTGGATGGTCTCCTTAACTTGTCCATGTCAAAATTCATTACAACATCACCCAAATCAAGCTCCATTTCCCTTTCCTCACATCAATGATGGCACCGCTGAAGCCAAGAATGATCTTCACAGAATAAGAGGATCTGCAGGTTCTTCATCATATTTAAAAACCACAAAGTCTGTGGGAATCATGCAACCTTCAATCTTCAAAGGAACATCTTCTAGAACACCTTCGGGGATTCTCTTTGATCGATCAGCCAAGACAAGGGAGATTCTGGTTGGCTTGAAATCAATCATTCCAAGTCTAACAGCGACAAACTATGGTATCAAGTTGATGCTTGAACCTAGATCGCAGAGAGAACGAGAAAACCTTCCTGTTGAGATTGAGCAATCTAGCACAAAATTTTCTGGATCAGGTAACTTCTCTGGAATCCTCCTCTGAATCACAGCACTGACTTGTTCAGAAACCCTCACCTTCTTCTTCTTCCTTGGAACTATGTTCAAGAGAATTGCATTCATGTCTCTGGTAAGTAATGCTCCTTCCTCAGGACTCACACCATTGACTACCATTCTCTTGACATATCTTCTTAATGTAGGTGAAAGTTGGACTGCATCAACTAGAGGTAGGTCAACAATCAGCTTATCCATCATCTCTTTGCATCTAGCTTCCTCTCTCTCCTGTTTAGACCTTCTAGGAGGTATGGAATAACGTATCTTCGGTTTGTAGAACCATTCTGCTGCAACCTTCGTTGTTGTGGGCTGAGGCAGTGTCGTCTGTGATGAGCGTCGATCGACACCCTCCTGGTGTCGATCGACATGTGCCTCTGAAATCGAGTCCTTCGCGTTGAGTTCGCCTGATTTTTCATGAATCTCCATGGGTGTCGATCGACACACAGTAGTGTCGATCGACACTGGCTCCGCAGCATCTTCTACATCATCAAGCTCCTCGAATTCTTTAGTGCTAAGTCCTCTCTTCTGCACTAGTGGAAAGCTTCTTTCACTCTGAATTGTGATGGCATTCACATGGTGCCTCGGATTCACGTCCGTCTTTCCAGGAAGACATCCCTCTTGTCTCTTCAAAGCTCCAGCAGTTTGAGCAACCTGAACATCCAATTTCTTCATATGAGAGTTCAGATTATCGATCTTCCCATTCAAGTCTTGGTACAGTGAATATATCTTCCCGTTGAAATCCACTGTCATCTTCTGCTGTTCTTCTAGAATTTTCTCTATCATGGATTCCATCTTATTTTCTGCAGGAGGCTTCTGATAGGAAGAAGAACCATAAGTCCTTTGGAAGTTGCTGTTCTGGAATGGCTTATGGTAAGAAGAACCATAGCCTTGCTGATTGCTGAATCTCTGTCCTTGAAAACCAATTCCATTGATGTAGTTAACTTCTTCTTCCTCAGGCTCAAAAGTCTCTACTTCTGCAAAGTGAACTTGCTTCTTTCCCACCAAGATGTCCAGCTTCCTGTTAACCTCAGCTATTTGGCCTTCTCCATTTGCACCAGTGATATGTCTATAATTTGCATCATATTTACCTCCATTTAGTGTAAGTTTCTTATCATTTAGGAACCTAATTAAGCATCATTGTATTGCATTTTGATCATTTAGAGTTCTAGGGTGTATTTGCATAGTCTTTGCATATTTTGGTGCATTTGGAGTCTTGATCAGGTGATTTGGATGCTATGGAAGCATGAATAGAGTTGGAGAAGGATGGCATAGCAAAGTAAGGGCAAGAAATCATCAAGAGGAAGAAGAGAAGCAGCTAAATGAGAAGCAAAAGTCTTGTAGAAGCATATCAAGCATTTGGAGGCGCAAAATGTATGTGTCTTGAAGAAGGCCTTGAACTTATAATCTGACTCTGAAGCCTTCTTAAGAGTTGTAGAGGATCCATTGTGCTTTCTAGTGCCGTTGGAATCAAGTCATTCAGACCTATGGTTAGAAAGTTACATCGATTTTAAAAAGGTTCGACGAGGCGGTTCGACGAGGCGGTTCGACGAGGCTGGCCGAAACTTCTCTCCAGGACGACGGTTCGACGACTATGTTCGACGAGGCTTCACCGAAACTTCTCTCCAGGGTGAAGTTTCGACCAGTAGTTTCGGTGAACCTCGTCGAAACTTTGCCAGACGATTTCTTTTTGGCTACAAATCGGATCAAACGAAGACTTTCTGTTTCGATTCAGCCTTTGAGCTCTTCATGAAAGTTGTAGGTAATTGAATCACCTTTCATCTGGAAGTGGTTTCATGTCATTATGAGCTGTGATTAGGTAGATATGGCGATTTCCGCAAGACTGCTACCCCGGGTCAAAACCCGGTTTGTTCCGGGTTGACCCGGTTTGACCTCCTTCCCTATAAATACTTAAAAACCTAATTTTTATGTATCTTCTCTTGGTCTTAAACCTAAAAAACGCCCCTTTGTGGTTTTGAGGAGATTTGAAAGATTTCTTTTAAGTTTAATGCAATTTGATTCTTGTTTCTTCTAATCTTTCTTTTTCTATTCATCTAATCATGTTTACTAACACTTCTTGCATGAGATTTGTTAGATTAGCTATGATTAGTGAGTAGTCTCTTAGGAACTTGGGGATGGGTTAGATTTAGGGTTTTCTAATGGTTCAATCTTGCAATCTAGGTTAGATTCTTTCATCTCTCTTCTTATTAAAGTGTTCTTAATGCCAAATAGCTAATCTTTTGCTATTTTGGATCATAAGCATTTCACACACCCACCAAGTGTTTGATGAAATGCTTGAACCACTTTTCTACGAGATTTATATTCATAGCCTAAGATATTAGTTGCCTAGGGTGTTTATCATGCCATTTAGACTTATTCTTATTGCTTGCTAATCATTTTAATGCTAACACATCATTAGTTCATTAAGGTGATTAGGAAAGGGATTATTGCCACACATCATGGATTAGTCTTAATTAGTGTTCTAGGCATAGAGAAAGCTTGTTTGAGTTGCTTAAATGATTGCAAGGTTGGCCATTTAGATGCCCAAATCAATGATTCCATCCCTAGGTTTTGTTTTTAGTAATTTATTAATCTTGATTAGTAGTTAATCGCTTGATTAGTGCTTGATTAGTGATAATTAAGGTTTTAGATCATCTAATTAGTCTTATAGTGTCTCTTTTAGGTTGTAGCTTGGTTTTAATAGCCCTTTGTCACTTGAATATCGAATTTGGCTTAGATTAAATAGTTTCATGTATTCCTAGTGTTGTTAATCTTAACCCCATATGGATTGACATCTCAAATACTACAATGACATGAGTAGTAGAGATTAATTGAAGTGGAAAAATCCTACTATCAACCAGCATGTTGTTTCCTCTCAAAGTCTGCATTCTTGGTGTTGTTGCAAGAGGCCAAATTCTCTATAAGCACCATTGCGTCGTCTAGATATCTGGTGTTGAAGTTGCCATTGTTTGCTGCGTCTAAGACCATCTGGTACCTCCAGTCGATCCCTCGGTAAAAGATACCGAGAAGTTGCGGCTCACTGAAACCGTGGTGTGGGCAATCCCTTTGGTAAGCCTTGAATCTCACCCAAGAAGCTTTGAATGCTTCAGTAGGTCCTTGGGAGAATGCAGTGATCTTTGTCCTCAGCTCTTCGGACCTCGCGTCATCAAAGAAGTTGCATAAGAATGCATTATTTGTGTCTTCCCAAGTAGTTAGTGAACCTGGATCCAACTACTTTAGCCAGTAGGATGCATCTCCAGCAAGCGAGTAAGGGAAAAGCTTGCACAAGAGATAATCATATGTAACTCCATTGGCCTTGATGCTTGAAGCTAAATCCTCGAATCTCTCAATGTGATCCATATGATGTTCATTGGGAAGACCATGGAAGGGATGCTGAGCCACCAACGTGAAGTAAGCAGGCTTCGGCTCGAAGTCGTTTCTTTGGAATGCAGGAGGACGGATCGCAGCTCTATTAGCATAGAACTGGTCGGGCGGTTGTACTCGCCAAGCGTTTTTCCACGTCCAGCTTCTGCAGGGGCGATTTGTATCGCTGGTTCGATGATGACGGCGCCAGCCTCATCAAGTCTCTGTCCTTGGGCGTTCCTTCTATTGCCTTGGAGGTCGAATAGTCTGCGCGAGGTGTCGATCGATCCTGTTGGTGTCGATCGACACTCGTGTAGATGCTCGGTTCTTGCGTTCGAGATGACCTAGTTCTTGGTTTAACGCGATTAGTTCCTTGTCCTTATTGCTTCTGGTACTAGGCAGGCACCTGAAACCAAAAATCTGAAATTAAATCAGTAACAAAAATAAAAATAAAACCTAGTCAAGATCCTAATACTAGATTGCGTAGGCAGCTATTACTTCCCCGGCAACGGCGCCAAAATATGATATGCTCTCAAATTTACCCTAGAGCTACTCTCTCAAATTAAGAGATCAGTTGTAGTACTTAGGGATCGAATCCACAGGGAAGGGATAGTCATACAGCAAACTCCTAATTTCGAATTAAGCTAAGTGAGAATGTAAAACTAAAAGACAGCAGGCAATTAAAAGCGATGTAAATCCAGGAGACGAAACGCTAGGTTCAGGGAAATTCTCAGGTGATCTAAATTGCAGGTCTAGACAGAATGTTAGGAATTATTAAGCACTGTTCTGGAACTCGAAGAACTAATGTAAAATCAACCAACTCTTGCTGTGAAGATTATCTATGTCTAAACCCTAGAATTCCAAATCTCTTTGCAAATTCAATTCATTCAGACAAGCATTAATATCAGGTTCGATTGTTCACAAAATCCCTAAACCAAAGCTCTTTGCGAATAGGTATTTTGCTCATCTAACATTAGTTCAGGCAATTAATAATACTCTCGCATCTATTAATCAACCTAAGATCAGATTCTAGGTCATGAAGCTAGAATAAGCATTAAACACAAATCCAGATGAAGAACTCTATTGATTTTATCCTAACAATTTAATTCGACCTAACAATTCATCAATCACCTTTGAAAAACCCTAAACCTAACAAGCAAACTACTTGGACATGATTAATGAAACACAAATCATAATTTGAATAGAAAGCATAAAAGAAATCAATAGAATCAAAGGAGTTCCAAATTTGCTCTGAAAGAGTCAAATTCTTCTCTAAAAAAACTCTCTACAAATCTCTCTCTAAAATAATCTGTGTGTTCTGCCTAAACAATGGCTGAAAAAACTCTATTTATAGGCCTAGGTTCGCATCTTCAATTCCTTGTAAGATTAGGAAAAGTCTTGGAGGTTTCCTTTTCTTCAAAAACTGGAAACTTCACGCTTCTGCAAATTGGAAATCCTGGTGTCGATCGACACCAATGGTCTGTGTCGATCGACACCCATCGTGCAACTTCAATATGACTTCAACACTTCGTGAATTTATTCCATTAAGCTCCAAAATGCATACAAATCTCCAATTTATCTCCAATTGTACCTGAACCTGCAAAGACTCTATATAGACTCGAAAATAGTACTAAGACTCAATAAAAACACTTATATCATGGTCCAAAAATGGGTAAAAACCATGATATATCAGTGTGGTGTAAATCCTTTCTTCACTCTTTCCTCCTAACTCATGATGGGTGGTGGAAAGATAGGGTGAAGAACATGAAACTTGAATCTTAAAAGATGGCTTAACTAGCTCCCTAAGCATCCATGGCGTTTGGGAAAGGATGAGCTAGTCTCTTGGATTTGGTTTTAAGGGATTTCCTAAGTCTTGTTAGGATAAGCAAATCCCTAAGATTAAAGAGACCTCCTTTGAGAATCTCTAGACTTTAAAACCCCCAAATCCAAGAAGAGAATTAGATGAAGAACAAGAAAAGACCCAAGACCTTAGTCTTCAACCCCCTTAATCATCCCAACTTCAAACCCTAGTGGTATACTCACAAATCATGTTCTTACCTCTCTTAAACATAAGTTTAGAGTTGTTGAACATGCTCGATTTTTGCAAAAAGAAAATTAGACTTACGAAAAACAAAAATACTTGATTCAAAATGAAAATAAAGGTTTTTCCACATAAGAACAAGTAAGAACAAGCCTCTGCTTCTCTCTCTCTTTTTCACGCTAGATAATATGAAAAAGTGATTGTGATAAGATATGATACACAAAAGTCTTTTTCCCTTAGAAGTCATAAGAAAAAATTATATGAAATTGTCACCCACTCCCTAAAACAAGGTTTCATGTCTTCTAGGAGACTTTGAGACCAAAGTGGTCCCCTCACTAGAAGACATTCACATGAGTTAGGAGGGGATTGGTACGCCTGGCTCGAAAGATCGAGACGGATTGGTCGATCCTCTGCTCGATCTAATGCCTGGTTCGGGTAGGCTCCTCGATCGTCTTGTTGATCAGTCCTGGATCAACTCATTCTGCTCGATCTGCCTCTTGATCTTGGCTGAATTGACCTGGCTTGGTCGATCTTGGGGTCGTTCTGAAGGTGAAATGGGCTGGGAGATCGATCTTGGAGTTGGTTCTCTGCTCCTTCTCTTTTGTCCAAGTTTTCCCTTGATTCCCGCCAACTCCTAGGCTCTTCTTTCATCTTCTTGTCAATGCTCAGCATCCATCACAACTCCAAGTACTCTAAACAACCTGAAAAAGATGCAAATATGCAAGAAACCATGCAAATGCTAATGCAAAGTGTTCTAGGACTTAAAATGAGATAAATGATGCAAACTAGCCTATTATGAATGATGTATGCATGAAAAACCTATTCTAAATGCATGCTAAATATGCGAAATATATGTGTATATCAACTCCCCCAAACTTGCCTTTTAATTTCCCTCAAGCAAACACAATTCAAGCTAGGAAGAGAGGATTAAAAACGGAGGCTCAAATCCAAAAGTGTTTTTCAAATGTATCAATTCAACGGTCCTAGTTCTCAATTCTAGGATGCAGTACACAAGCATTTAGTCAAAAGAATCATCATATCTGAATTTCAAAACATGACTTGTTTATTCCAAGCAATCCAAGAATCCTAACCTTTAACATTCATTTAGAGCTCAAACAGTGAATCACACTTGTGCTTTTAAAACCGAATACATTTGGCAAGGGATAAGGTTATGAGATAAAAATGATCTCATTCAAGTAGGTACTCCAAGCATTGGTTTCTCTCAAAAAGGTTTGAACTTATGCATAATGCTAAAGGTAAAAGGCAATGCAAGCATACATGACTAGACTCACATCTACCCAAATATACTAACAATGATCCTAATCCCTCTCTCATTCATTTTTTTCTTTTCCAAGCTCAATCACCCTCTAGAGACTACCCAAATCAACAAGGCAAGACACGCCAAGTATAAACCCACAAGAACTCCATCAATCACATTCACTTTTAGGGAAACTTCTTCAACCTTGCTTATGGCTAGCGGTATGGTCACACAAATATTAGCTCTTTTCTTTCTTTAGATAGCCCTCTTCTAAAAAAATTTCTTTTATGCATTTGGCCTCTAGGGCTTTTTTTTGTTTCCTTTTAACTTGAGCTTTTTCATAATACAAATCAAGACCAACCACTTAAAACTATGTATCCCTTTTTCATTCATTTCCTTAACACCTTCTCATTTTCAAACCTGTTAACTCCCATTCCCAAATCAGGCCTAAAACTAGCTTCAATATGCAAAGCTAGCATCATTATGAGAGCCTAAACATGTCGCCCTAAATCTAACACTTTATGCCAAGTTCAAACAGAAAATAAGGCCTCACAATTTGCAATCACACAAGAATTTTGGCTTGAAATAAGGCAAGGGTCAAGGTGTGGTATTCTATTTAGGCTTACAAGAGAGTGGTGAAGTGAATAAGAAAGCCTAAATATTTTTTGTAATCCATGTATTCTTTCCCAAATGCACAAGTATGATAATTAGATGTTCATGTTAAGGTTCCGATTTATAGGAAAGGGTTCAATTCATGCTTGTTTCAACTTTAAGCCAAGAAAATCAAGTCAAATGATCCAAATATGGTTAGAACTTAATTTCATAGTTTGTGCAAGCATCAAAGAACTACTAACTAGGGCCTTAAACCAATACATGAGCTTAAATCATTTCCCCCTATGCATATGAATGATGCAACCTATATGATATAAAATCTAGACTCAAAATGCAAGCTATATGAATTTTTTTTTTTTAATCTTTTAAGAGTTTTTCTGATTTTTTTGTATTTTTCTATGCAAAATTTTTTTATGTATGCATGAAGACTCAAAGATGTAAACACAAAATAAGATCAAAATAAAAATATGTCAAAGCACACACTCTCCCCCAAACTTGAATGACAACGTCTCGGTGTTAAACAAATTCAAGAGGAGACAAAAATTCACAAAGCAAAAATTAAAAATGCATGTTATGTACAAAGGTTGGAGTTTTTGGTACCTTGGAGCTAGGGATGGCCGGAGCTTGAGGTTGCTCCGGTCCTCCTGCTCTTTTGTGGGGTATCTTGAAGTATCCCCTTGTCCTTGCTCCTGCTTGGTGCTTGGTGTAGAGAGGGATGTCCAGCTTGATCACCTTCTTGAGGCTCGCGTATCTCCACACCACCGGTTGAGTGTCTCCTCATTGTCTCACCCATTTGCTCAACCTCATCACTCAAAGTCATTTATGAGGAGGTGTCTTTCTGAAGGACTTTGATCTTCTTCACTAGCTTCTTGATCATCTTGCCTTGCCACTTGTTCACCTTGCGTTGGATTTCAACAACCGAGGCAAGGAATTTTTCAGCCTTTGTCTGTGGCTCATAGTCTAGCTTGGGGAGATCAAAGCTTGAGGGCATTTCAGCATCTGTGGGAGGAGATTCTGGGGACGATTGGGCAGGCTGGGTGATAAGAGAACTTTTTTGTGTTTCTAATCAAACCTAAAGCCTCATATTTTCATTGTAATACTTTAGGTGTCAATCCAACCTTGGGGTGAAAGATAATAGAAATGCAAGAGCCCTATGAAGCTAAGCAGAATTCATATTAAATGGGGAATTTGATAGTGAAAAGCAAGATTTTCTAAAACTATTTATAATGAACAAACGACTACCAACTGAATACCAGACAGTAAAATAAGACTCTAAGCAATTTCTAAAATATTAAAATTAGCAAGAACAAAATTTCAAATTTATAAAACTATCATTTGATAACTAAACTATTTATGAGAAATTTAATAAAGATGAATAGGTACAAAACTAGAGGAAAAATGTTTTTGGTTTTAAAATATTAAAAACAGATTCAAGGTTGGGATTCATTCTTAAGGAGGTTGGAAATTCGAACTTGGGGTTTAAAAACATAATTTTTTTTTACTCTTTTAGTAATTTCTCTAAACCTTAAAAAACCAATTTAGATTTATCCATGATGTGTGGTATAAACCCTTTCTTCACCCTTTCCTCCTAACCCATGATGTATGGTGGAAAGATAAGGTGAAGAACATTAAGTTTGGATCCTAAAAATGGTTTAACTAGCTCCCTAAGCATCCATGATGTGTGGGAAAGGATGAGCTAGTCTCTTGGATTTGGTTTTAAGGGATTTCCTAAGTCTTGTTAGGATAAGGAAATCCCTAGATTAAAGAGATCTCATGGAGAATCTCTAGACCTTAAAACCCCCAAATCCAAGAAGAGAATTAAATGAAGAACAAGATAAAAACAAACCAAGATTTTAATCTCCACCCTCCTTAATCATCCCAACCTCAAACCTTGGCGGTTTACTTACAAATCATGTTCTTAGCTCTTTTAAACATAAGTTTAGTTAAGGAACATGATCGATGGGGTTAAGAAGAAAGACTTGAAATTAGAATTATTTAAATACTTGCTATTAGAATAACTTAAATACGAAAGGAAAGCTTACAAGAACACTAGAATAACTTAAATACGAAATATATATAATAAAAATAAGTGTTTTTAAGGAACTAAATAAGAAGAACTATAGAACTCAAGAACAAAGGAATGCTTACAAGAACACTAAGAAGACTTTGAAAGTGAGATTATAAAGACCGCAACCTCTCTAGCCTCTTCTTTGTTTTCTTCTCTTCCTTGCTCCACCTAACCGTTTCTTCAAAAACTTGCTGTGTCTCTTCTTGTGCAGCCATATCTCTACTTCTCTTTCTTGGTGCAATAGTACATGAAATTCAAAATCTCGAAGAGAAGATGAGCATTGGTGACGACAAAGAGAGAAATACAAGATCAAGAGACTAGAGCCTTATAAACTTTTTCACTCAAGCCCTAGATTTTTGGGGAAAATTTCGGATTTATCAATAAATAGAATAGGAAACTCTCTTGAGATAGGAACAAATCAACAATATTCCATAATATTTAGATATTTCTAAAAATTCTCCCTTATCCCTAGCAATTACTACCTCCTCATGCAACAAAAATGAAGTTTTCGAAAAATTCAATCATGCTTCAAAAATCCGAAATACCTTTGCAAATTTGGGTGAATAATATGCTCTTCTTCTTTTCAAACCCAGAAACTCACACTCTTTCTCTTTGTAAAGCAAAAATCGGTTTTGTATCTAAGGTATGAGAGAGTGGGTGTGGGGTTTATAAAGAAGAAAGATTTCGGACAAGCATGCAAGTGGGATTTTAAAATCGTGGTCAAAGCACAGTTATCTATGGTAATAGGAGCCAGCTTTGACCACAATTCAAATTCAAAAAATGAGAGGAAAGGAGAAAGAGAGGGAAATTTGAAAACTTACCTAGGCATGAGATCGAGTGAAACGGGTCGATCTATCACTCGATCTCATGCCCATTTTTTTCTAGGATCGAGTTGCTTGCTCGTTTGGAGGCTCGATCTGAATTGAATCGAGTGTTCGATCGACTAAGCTCGTTTCAGAGTCCTTCGTGGTTGAGTTTACACTTCTTAGATCGATCTCCTTGGTCGATTGTGAGGCGGTTTTGGAGAAGATCGATTGAATTGATTAATCTTTTGGTCGATCTTAGCTCCAAGATCGATTGACTCCAGTCGATCCACACCCCGATCATTTATGCGTGTTAACACACGGGTGGGTTATCCTCTCGAAATCGACTCGCTCACTCGATCGTCAGCTCGATCTAGTAAGGATCGAGTAAGTACTAGTCGATCCTTCTCTCGATCTTCTGCCTCTGCTTCTCCTTTCTTTCCTTGTCAATTCCACGAACATGCTCTTTGGCTCTTGTTTCCTTGTACCTACACACATAAAATAGAAAGCATAAAATTGAAACAAAAATATGTACAATGATAGTCATGGGATTGCCTCCCAAGCTCGCGTGTTTTAAGTCTCTAAGCTTAACTTTACTTGGTTAGGCTAGTGGGGGGTCTTGGAGAGTCAACGTGGTGCTCTCCTTGCTGCTTGATATGTCTTTATTTTGCATCATATTGCTGTCTATTTAGTGTAAGTTTCGCAGCATTTAGGAACTCATTTAGACATCTTTGCATCGCAGTTTACTCATCTTGTAGTCGAGGATGTCCTTGCATAGTCTTTGCATATTTCGGCATTTTTGGAGTCTTATCAGGTTATGTGGATGCAATGGAGGCATGCTTGGAGTTAAGGAATGATGACATTGCAAGGAGGAGGTCTAGGAGTCACTTGAAGAAGAGGAAGAGACCTAAGGAGGATGTTTCGGGCCATACCGACGTACTGTATCGACCAGTCAGGTCGATACAAGTTTCCAGGGGATCATCTCGGCTAGCCGTATCAGCCTGGCTTGGCCGAGACGAACAGCAGGGCGCTTAAGAAGAAAATTTTAAAACCGTATCGATCAGCCGTATCGGGATGGCCACGCCGAGACACAACTCCAGGGATCCGTATCGATCAACCGTATCGGGATGGCCACGCCGAGACACAACTCCAGGGATCCGTATCGATCAGCCGTATCGGGATGGCCACGTCGAGACACAATTCCAGGGGTTCGTATCGACGTGCTGTATCGACCTAGCACGTCGATACGAACATATGAATTTCCACCTTTTGCCCTTTGGGGGGTCCCCCTATATATACTGAAATGACCTAATTTTATGTCAACTTTTATTCTTTCTTATCTTGTCAAAAACTTTTATCCTCTTTGGGAGAAAAACCTTGTATTTGCCTTGGATCTTTAAGTTTAATGCAATATCTCTCTCATATTTCTTGTTTTCATTTCTCTAATCATGTTTAGCTTATCACTTATCTTTGATTTGATGGGCTTAATCATGATTAGTGAGTAGTTCATTAGGAACTTGGGGATGGGTTAGATTTAGAGATTTCTAATGGTTCAATCTTGCAATCTAGGATAGATTCTTTCATCTCTCTTCTTATAAAGTAGTTCCTAATGCCAAATAGCTAATCTTTGCTATTTTGGATCATAGGCATTTCATACACCCACCAAATGTTTGATGAAATGCTTGAACCAACTTTATAAGAGATTTACATTCCTAGCCTAAAATATCATTAGTTGCCTAGGGTGTTTATCATGCTATTTAGACTTGTAATTAATGCTTGCTAATCATTTTAATGCTAAAACATCATTAGTTCATTAGGGTGATTAGTGAAGGGATTATTGACACACATCGTGGATTAGTCTTTATTAAGTGTTCTAGGCATAGAGATGACTTGATTAGTTTCTTAAATGATTGCAAAATGTCCATTTAGTTTACCAAATCAATGATTCCATCCCTAGGTTTCGTTTTTAGTTAATTGTCAATCTTGATTAGTAGTTAATTGCTCGTTTAGTACTTGATTAGTGATAATTAAGGCTTAGTTTCATATAATTGTTCTTGTATTATCTTTCTTAACTAGTAGTTTGCTTTTAATTGTTGGTTGTCACTTTGAATTTGCAAATTTAGCTTAGCTTATACCAAACTTTGTATTCTTGTTGAATCAAAACTCTCAAGATGGATTGATATCTCAAGTATTGCAATGATATGAGCAATTGAGGAATTGCAAACAAGACATAAAAATACTTGTTTCACTGCTGTCACTCACCATGTAGGGCTTGACTCTATGCCCATTCACTATGAAATTTTCTCCACTCTTCCCAACCAAAGTTACAGCCCCATATGATAGTACTTCATTTATCTCATACGGCCCGGACCACCTAGACTTGAGCTTCCTGGGAAATAGCCTCAATCTCGAGTTATAGAGTAGAACCATGCGTCCCTCTTTGAGCTCCTTGTGCACCAGCTTCTTGTCATGAAAGGCCTTGGTCCTTTCCTTGTAAATCTTGGCGCTCTCATAGGCATCCATCCTTATCTCATCAAGCTCTTGAAGTTGTATTAACCTTTTCTCTTGAGCCGTCTTGTGATTGTAGTTAAGTTGCTTCACAGCCCAAAGAGCTTTGAGCTCTAATTCCACAGAAAGGTGACAAGACTTGCCATAGAGGAGGTTAAAAGGTGTGGTTCCAATGGGAGTTTTGTAGGCTGTTCTATTCGCCCAAAGAGCGTCATCAAGCTTGCTAGACCAATCCTTTCTAGTGACTCCCACGGTCCTCTCTACTATAGTCTTGATTTGTCTATTTGAAACCTCCACTTGACCACTTGTTTAAGGGTGATAGGGCGTGGCTACCTTGTGCTTAACACCATGTTTCCTCAAGAGACTTTCAAAGATCTTGTTGATGAAGTGGCTCCCTCCATCACTAATCACCACTTTAGGGACTCCAAATCTTGGGAAGATGATTGTCTTGAAGAGTTTAACCACCACCTTTGAATCATTTGTTGGTGAGGCTATGGCTTCCACCCACTTAGACACATAGTCTACTGCCACAAGAATGTACTTGTTGCCACATGATGATGGAAATGGGCCTATAAAATCAATTCCTCACACGTCAAAGATTTCTACTTCAAAGATTGGCACTTGTGGCATTTCGTTTCTTTTGGTGATGTTCCCGGCTCTTTGGCATGCTTCACATGACTTTATGAACTCATGTGCATCTTTGAAGAGTGTAGGCCACCAAAACCCATCTTGGAGAACCTTTGTAGCCGTCTTGAAACTCGCAAAATGGCCCCCATATGTCATACCGTGGCAATGTAGAAGTATGTCTCTCGTCTCTTCTCTTGTGACACACCTTCGGTATATGCTGGCCACATACCTTCTGTATAGCTAAGGGTCATCCCAAAAGTAGTGTGAGACATCCCTCATAAATTTCTTCTTGTGGTACCGGTCCAAATGAGTAGGCTCTTCTCCACAAGCTAAGAAGTTAACAATATCCGCATACCAAGGGAGATCTTCTTCCCTTAGACTCCAAGCTTCTCTTATAGCCTTGCACATACCATGGTGTTGACCATCATAAGTTGCTCTTCATGGAGTGAGTCATCTAAAGGTAAGACATCATCCACCCTCATCCTTGAAAGATGATCCGCTACACCATTCTCTATGCCTTTCTTATCCTTGATCTCCATATCAAATTCACGCAAAAGAAGGATCCACCGCAGGAGTCTCGGCTTGGTGTCCTTCTTGGAGTAGATGTACCTCAGTGCTGCATGATCAGTGTATACAATCACCTTAGAACCCACCAAGTATGACCGGAACTTCTCAAACGCAAAGACAACCGCTAGGAGCTCCTTCTCGGTGGTTGCATATTTTACTTGTGCATCGTCCAAGGTGCGACTAGCATAGTAGATAACATGCAACCTCTTGTCTTTCCTCTGCCCCAAGACAGCTCCTACAGCGTAGTCACTAGCGTCGCACATGATCTCAAAGGGAAAGTTCCAATCCGGACCTTGGACTAGTGGTGCGGTTACTAGCGCGTCTTTGATGATTTTGAACGTGATAACTAGCTTTTTTAGGGCTTCAATCAATCCTAAGCCTTAGCATTGTCATTGTAATACTTTAGGTATCAATCCAAAGGGGTAGAGATTAAAAGCATTAGGAATGCATGAAACTATCTAATCTAAGCCATTTTCGGATTAAATGGGTAAACAAATCGAAATAAACTACTTGCTGCAACTATATGAACTTGAAAACTATTTTAAAATCCCTACTGGGATGTTAACTAACTAGCAGACAACTT
>JAHZTW010000001.1:187172855-187183373 GCA_020283515.1 Alliaria petiolata
TCCACATGATCTTAAGGATTCTCCATTCCATTCCCTAAGAACTTAGAGCATTGAATTAACCTCACAAGACTTGGCTTGATCTCATAGGCTGTGGCTTCTATTGGAGGAGGATGGATTCCAAATCTGAACTCATGATAATGAGGAGCATCAAAGCTCCCAATTGTTGGCTTGCTTCCTTGAGCTTGGGTAGAGGTAGGTACACGTTCTTGAGGTTGTGGAGTTGGGAGAATGCTTCTTTGGTTGTTCTTCTCCAACACCTCAAGTGATATTGTCTTTCCATGTCTCTTCTCTTTAGTTTGGTACCTTGGAAAGCATAAGAGAATCAAGGAACACAAGTTAGTACCAAAATATATGAAAAATTCATCATCTTGAAAAAAGATGAGAAAAGAAAGTAAATTAAAAGCTTAGTCTCAAATAGATTAAAAATCCTAATGGTTAATGCTACTCCCCAATGGCAAGGGCGCCAATTGATAACTAGCTTTTTTAGGGCTTTAATCGATCCTAAAGCTTAGCATTGTCATTGTAATACTTTAGGTATCAATACAAAGGGGTAGAGATTAAAAGCATTAGGAATGCATGAAACTATCTAATCTAAGGCATTTTCGGATTAAATGGGTAAACAAATCAAAATAAACCACTTTCTGCAACTATATGAACTTGAAAACTATTTTAAAATCCCTACCGGGATGTTAGCTAACTAGCAGACAACTTTTAGGAATTTAAATGAGATATCTACTAATTTTATAAAATCAAAATCTAAAGGCAGATAAAAAGGAAAGTTTCTAGCAACCTAGGATGAATTTTAAAAACTATAAATAAAATTCTTACGACCTTAAAACAATTACTAGGCTACTAAATGATGTCCTAAGAAATTTCTAAAATATTGAAACAAGCAAAAACACAAATTTATAAATTTAGAGACTCCAATGCAAGTAATAAGCTAACTAGGTGACTTAAGTAAAAAGATTCAAATTTTGGAAACTAAAAGGTGATTGCTTTAAGGATTCAAATGCTAAAAACATATTCAAGGTTGATGCTCATGCTTAGAGAGGTTCAAGATTCGAACTTGGGGTTTCGAAAACATAGATCTACACTTTTTAGTGCTATCTCTAGACCTTGAGAAGCTTAAACTAGATTTATCCATGGCATTTGGTATAAATCCTTTCTTCAACCTTTCCTCCTAACCCATGACATTTGGTGGAAAGAAAAGCTGAAGAACATGAAGCATGGATCTCAAAAAATTGGCCTAACTAGCTCCCTAAGCATCCATGGCATGTGAGAAAGGATGAGCTAGTCTCTTGGATTTGGGTTTAGGGGATTTCCTAAGTCTCTTTGAGATAAGGAAATCCCTAAGATCAAAGAGATCTTTCTCAAGAGTCTCTAGGCTTTAAAACCCCCAAATCCAAGAAGAGATAAGATGAAGAACAAAGAAAAACCCAAGATTCAATCTTTAAACCTCCTTAATCACGCCAACCTCAAACCTTAGTGATTTACTCACTAAACATGTTCGAACCACTCTTACACATTGGTTTAGAGTTGTTGAACATGTTGGTCTAAGCAAGAAGAAAGATTTTAAGCTAAGAAAATGAAGTACTTTTTATAAAAACTCAAGATTCAAGTTCCAAAAGCAAGAAAAGCTTCAAAGTTCTCCCATGGAGAGAAAAAGAAAAGTCTAGATCTAAAATTATGGGTGACAATCAGAATATTTCGTGTGTGGCCTCATTTGTGGATCATAAATCTTATCTTATCCACAAATGGTCCCCTCACTACAAGCAAAAAACAGGTTGGCAAAAGTTTAAAAACCAAACAAGAGGGAAGGAGAGTTTGACTAGGGATCGAGCTGGCCGGTCGATCTTCTGGTCAATCTGTTTGTTGAATCGAGTGGATGACTCGATCCTCTACTCGATCTAAGGTTGAAACGGACTGGGAGGTCGATCATTGGCTCGATCTTCAGGTGAAACGAGCTGGGAGGTCGATCTTCAGCTCGATCTAAACCCTGGAACGGGCTGGCCACTCGATCTATGGGTCGATCTCTGATTTTCTTCTCTTTTGTCCAAGCTATCCCTTGACTCCCATCAACTCCTAAACCTTTCTTGCACCTTCTTCTCCACGCTCAGCATTCACCAAAGCTCCATGAACACCAACTAACCTGAAAATGATGCATATATGCAAATGCTAATGCAACATGTCCTAAACCCTAAAATAGAACAAAAGTTACAATTAATCTAAATATGAATGCAATAGTGAGTGCAAAACTATCTCAAATGGGTGCTAAAATATGCTAAATTATGAGGGAAAAGGAAGAGCCATATAAGGAAAGGTCATCCATGAAGACCTCAACCATCTCCTTTATTAAATCCGAAAATATAGACATCATGCATCTTTGGAATGTGGCAGGAGCATTACATAAACCAAAATGCATTCTCCTATATGCATAAGTTCCATAAGGACAAGTGAAGGTTGTTTTTTCTTGATCATTAGGGTGAATGAGAATTTGGAAGAAGCCACTATAACTGTAGCATCCGCGACCAGAAATCCTAAGTATGGTCGTGCGGGTCATGGGATGACCGTTTTGTATATGTCCTGGTATAGTGGAGGTTCGTCCGTTTCTGTGAATATGTGTGGTGTACAGTGGTACGTCCGTGGTACGTCTGTGGTACGTCTGTGGTACGTCCGTNTTGTATCGGTTGGGAAATTTGTGATTTTATATGTTTTTTTACGTTTCATACGTGATAACGATTTGTCTCTTTTTCTTAGTTTGTTTTAAGGTTCTGATCTGTTCTTCTATACTTTTTAGGATCCAATGATCATGGTTTCAGAGCATGTGGATATAATTCTGGTATCCGTTCTTTTGTTTATAAAAATAAATGGTTCATTGTTCTTCATATGTGTTTTATGTTGTCGTTTTTGATCAATGTAGGTGTTAAAAATACATGCTTCGGTATGAGATGTAGGTTTGGTACATCTATTTTCTTCATGGTTTTCTTTTTATTTGATTTTTTCGTGTATTGTTTTCTATAGATTGCTTCAATATGAGATCTAAGTTTTGTGACATTGGAGTAGGAATTGCCGTCTATGCCTTTATAATTAAAGGAGATCTTCTTTGAAAGATTAGAGTCAATTTTTCTATTTTCTTACGGTTCTCCTCTGTTGTTGATTGATGCTGAAACCAATGGCAAGTGTATCAACAGACAGCTAAGACTGGCGTTTAATAGTGATGTTTGTAAGGATATGTCTAAGATCTTGAGCTATAAATTGGTTCTCTCAAACAAAAATTTCATGCCAAATCCGGGTATTCATTTTTTGTTTTTGAATTTATTTGCTCTGTTTTGTTTTGGTCGAAGAGTCTTAAAAGGGCTGTGGAACTCAGTTCTGAAACTGCGAGGATTCTTCTGGATTTTTTTTAAGGTGCTAATTGGAAGGCTACCTTCTTTTCCTTCAAGAAGGAACAAAAAAAATTTGTATTTGTTTTTTTCTGAGACTCAGATGTGAATTTTTGGGATTGATTTAGTGAATAATGAATCGGTTAATGCCGAGGTTGTCGAAAAAATATCACGTGTTGTGATGCAAGTAATTTGCACAGGCAATTGAAATGCTTTTGCAGCTAGCTGATTAAAGATTTAATATTTATACGGAACTCACATTGATGTATGTGCATCAGCGATTGCTTGGGTGTATGTATTTGTGTTCTGTATATGGATATGCACTCTGTATTTTTATTAGATCGTTGCTTTGAAAAACCACCTACGTATTTTGTAATTTGGATTAATGGAGATTCGTTTCTTTGTCAGAGTTATAATGCGATGGGGGTGATGATGATGAAGACTTATCCGAGGGACCATCGTTTCGCTTATCCGAGGGATCATCGTTTCTTTACAGACTCATACAAACTTGCTGTATTACTCTTTTGTTTTCTATGGTTTCGTGGAGATTTTGACATGTTTCTTTACTTGCCTACTGATCTAACTATATGTCATTTGAGTTTAATATAAAACTGTTTTTTTCAGATCGTGAAGAAAGATGCTCGAAAGGAGCGAGACACTAACCAGCTAGACCAAAACAGAAAATTGGTAGATTATTCTATTATCTTTTTGTTTTGACATGTTTGACTTAGTTTGATTTGATAACAACATTAGTATTACTATTTTTTTACAGGATTTTTTGCATGTTTTTATTTTTTTTTGTATTGATCTTTTTAAAATTTGTATGTTTCGTGATGTATTTGGAGTTCTTTCTTTTCTTGCCCTGTTATGCTTTTTGTTTTCTAGGGTTTATAGATTTCGATATGTTTTATAATTGTTGCTATCTAATATCATCCACTTTTCTTTTTGTTTTTGATAGTCGTCTAGATTTTAATTTGTACGTCAATAATTGTAATTTTAATATCTCATGCAGCATGTTCTTTATTACTTTATTATTGTTTTGTTCAGCGTGAGGCCATACAACAAATTGTTTTGTTTTAGAGAAGAAAACAAAGAGAGTGAGATTTCAAGTTTGGTGAAGATACACGAGGCTCATAAGAGAGATTCATCGAGTAAAGTGAAAGGATTAAAAGCGCCGGTGAAATCAGCAGAGAAACGAATTAAATATTTGAACGAGAGCCTGAACAGAGCAGAAGAAAAGAAGAAAATGTTATCTCAGCAAAATTCGGAAATGTCGAATGAGATCAAGTAGGCAGAGAACACCATACAGGACCTCATGTCTGAGTCTGGACAGTTGAAAGAGAGGAGCCACAATGAGAAAGACAAGGAACTTTTCACTTTGAGGGATATCCATGAGACTCATCAGTGAGAATCATCCACTCATCTAAGTGATTTAGAAGCGCAGCTGAAGTCATCTGAACAGCGGGTTTCATATGAGATTTGAGGGATATCCATGAGTCTTGAGCGAAAGTCTAAAAATTGCAGAAGAAGAAAACAAAACCATGTCAACTAAAAACTCAGAAACTTCAAGCGAGCTCAGAAAGATACATATGATGTTACAGGAATTCACCGCTGAGTCAAGCAAACTGAAAGAGCTTCTCGCTGAGAAAGAAGGAGGAGTTTTACATTTGACAGAGAAGAAAGCAAACCACCGGTGCAAATAAAAGAACTACAAGCAATAGTAGCGACCCTTGAGTTGGAGTTACAGTCAGTTCGTACCCGTACAATAGATCTTGAGACAGAGATTGCAGGCAAGACCACTGAAGTTGAGCAACATGGAAACGCAAATAGAGAAGCGGTTGCTAAAATATCGGAACTTGAGAAGACAATGGACGAGAGATGAACTGAACTCTCTGCTTTAACCCAAAAACTCGAGGATAATGAGAAGCAATCATCGTCCACAATTGAGAGTTTGACATGTGAGATTGATGGCCTACGAGCAGTATTAGATGCAATGTCTTAGAGCACACGAAGTAAAGAGGAAATAGTTTATGGAAGCTGGCCTTAATGACTTTGAAGAGAAACATCTCACCATCTCTAAGCTTCTCTCTATTATAATTAAACTTGATTTTTTATGTCCAATACCTCCTAATTAATCTTCATTGTTAATGATTTTTTTTGGTAATCTTCACTTATTTGCTATGAATAATTATAGTTTCGAAATTCATACTTAAAATTGTAATGCCAATTATACCAATCAAGTCAAGTTTAATCTAAATAATAATTGTTGAGAGATTTCAGGTTTATGATTCAAAATTAAGCCAGTTTTATGATGATTTATCATGACAATCATAAAAATGTTAACCAATTGAAATATCGAATGCTTTGTATCGAAACAGATCGTTCTTCATGGAAATCAGCGACATTCACTATTGTGTCACGTGATTTTCAGCTTGCTCCAAATGGCTGAAGCTCAACCAATTTAGGTTACCTAGAGAAATCATTTAAGAAAAGGGTATGAACAAAAATATTATTAATATAACGTTGCATGGATCTTCTCTACTGTGATTTTCGTGTTTTTTCTTAATGTATAATTATATGTTCTATTTGTTTTCCTCGGGAGGAAAAGAACTACACAACAAATGGGTCGAAGAAAGGAAGTTTTATGAAAGTCTCAAACTTTCTGTTCACATTATTGATAGTTCTAGATACTTAATTGTTGGCTCTGTACAATGACATTATTAACTTATATAATAGTCTCTATGAACTCTATTCTTTAGTAAACGGGTTTGGTAACGATTACTCGGGCAATGGTAAATATTGCACCCAAGACGTGGGTTTCAGTCACTGTAACAATTCGTAGCTATTAAATTCTGGTATATAAGGTTTTATCACCTTTAAACAAATTGAAATTAAATAAAATTGTTGGGTAATGACTACTGAGTCGATTATGTGAAAGATACTTTAAATTTTTTCTTAGTTCTTTGAATGATTTTGAAATCTGCATATTGAAAAATTTTCATGAAAGATTCAAGGTTTGTGGTTGTTGCAATTGATAAGCGAATAAGAGAGATTGGTTTTGGAGGAATCAAGATATGACAGAGAGACCCAAGAAGAAAAGTATGGTTACAAGCAATTAATTATTAGTTGTTTAGAGTTTCTTGCTCTGTAACAAAAAGATGATTAGGTAATTTTTGCGTAAAGTACCAATATTAATTTACTCTAATCCCTTCTCCTATATATTAACTCTCATAAATATTCGATTAAGATTCATAAAACTGGATAAAGCTGAGAAGATCAAGACGATAAAGGGTATGTTAATAACGAGTCCAACATAACGAAGAACGAACACGTAGAATAAGAACCCGGAGAACATTAGGACTAAAAAAATGAGTGGGTAGGAGAAGAGGGAGAAAAAAACCTAAAAAAGAAGAAAAAAACTAGAACATTAAGAAAATAAAAAAAATTATTTTTTCTATTTACAAAACTGGATAAATCCAAAAGATTTTATCTTTTAGATTCATAAAATGTTCATAACCTGATATAATTTAAGCAAAAACTATATTATTTTTATGAGGTTTTTTTAAGGTCTAAAAACTTACCTACAAATTTAATGGGACTTTTTGGGTAAGACTAACGAATAGCTAGAAATACAATTCATTTCATGTTATAGGCGTGTATGGTGAAAGATTCTCAATATAAATACTTGAATTAAGAGTAACATTTTAAACTATATTGAGAAATAAACAGTTTATCTATATATCTTCTTCGGTATATTATTATCAGTCAATGAAATGTTTTAAAATTCAAAATTTAATAAATTTAAGTAATGTTTCTGAATTTAGATAATATTAATTATCTATTTATATACTGTGTTTTTTTAGTAGATTTCCGTATGAATAAATGAATAATCAAATATTAGTTTGTTTTAAAAAATTAGGATTAATATTTTGTAATTTGACAGATGAATATATATTCTCCAATATATATTGTTACATTTCTAGAATCCCAAAACGACGGAACTCACTAGACTTTTAGAACTACTGATTCCAGTTTTTGAAACATTTCTACGGTGAGATACTACATATGTAAAGTAGAAAAGAGTTCATTTCTTATTTAAAAAAAAAGGGCAAAAATTGATATTTCTTTTAAAGTATTTTATATTTGTGTTATGTGTTAATAGTATAATGCAATGATTGTACGAAGGCATGAAGGACTTGACACAAAGGTGCTCAGACGTTTCTCTCATGGAGAAAGATAAAGCAAAATATCAGATGATTATTAACAGTAAATAAATAATACAATTAAACCACACAATTATCTAACCATTAAAAAATACTAGGAAAAACAAATATATATGCAGATTATTCCTTAGTCATTATGATTCTTATAATATTTATAGTTAAAGAGAAGAAGTAGGAAATTCTACGTGAAAAAACTACTTCAAAAAGAAATTGTCAAAGAAATCATAACTGATTTAGTTTTTACATGATAAAGCTTTAGATTATAATGTTGAGAAGAGAACTTTAAGGTTTTTAAATTATACATGTATGCATCTTGCGCGGATGCATCACCTAGCATTTTATCATTTTATGTATGCATATTTATTTAATATATAAAAGAAAAGTGAAAGTTTACTTATTATACGAAGAAGAAAGAACAAGAAAGAAGAATGAGGAAGAAGAAGAAGAACAACAATAACAGTTAAGAATAAGAAACAAAAAAAAGAACAAGAAAACAGAAGAATAAAGAAAGAAAAGAAAAATAAATAAATTCAAAATTTGAATTAAAAAAAAAAAGAAGAAAAAAAGAAGAAGATGGAAGACAAAGAAATAAGAGGAACGAAAGTTATAGAAAAAGAAAGAAGAAAACAACTTAATGTAGTAAAAAGTAAGATAAAGAAAGAAGAAGAAGGAAGTAGGAAGAAGAAGTAGAAAGAAGAAGAAGAAGGAAGAAGAAGGAAGAAGAAGAAGAATAAAGGAGATAGAAGAAGAAAGAAAAAAATAAAGAAGAAGGGAGAAGGGGAAGAAAGACAAAATATGAAGAAAGAAGAAGAATGAAAAAGAAATTTTTTAGTGGAGAAGTAAGAAGAAAGAAGAAGAAAGAAGAAGAAAAAAGAAAAAGAGGAAGGAAGAAAGAATAGGAAGAAGTAAGAAGGGTGAATTTGTTGTATAACCATAAAAAAACTAAAATTTAGAAACTAACCAAAATGCTTAGAGAGAGATAGAAAGAGATAGAGAGAGAAAAAGGAAAAAAATGGTTAGTTTTTAAATTATAGTTTTTTTTTGTTATTGAACCAAATTTCCCAAGTAAGAAAGAATAAGAAAAAAAAAACAAGAAGAAGAAATTTGATGACTACATTTTCTCGCAATTACGAAGTTATGTTTTGTTATTTAAGAGTGGTCTGTTTATTTTTTGGATCTGATAAAAATTTTAATATGTTATCAGAATTTTGTGGTTTTTCTATTTGTGTGGTGTTAAATGTATTTGGTTATTTCCAATTATTCTTTAAAAAAAAAGAATATTCCGGACTTTAATTTGTAATTTTTTTTATTCAATAAAATTTATGATAACTATTATTAACAATAAAGGATTATTTACACTGATTCAATATTTTGTAATTTATATTACATAAGTGTCTTGGTTTAAAAGAAAGTGGCACATTATTTATCATACGTACAATTTAAAAATAATATTTAGAATAATGAACCCACTACAAAAAAAAAGTGGATTATATCATTTATTATATATTTTTGCATTACTTATAATTGATGCAAATGAATCTTACATCACTTAGAAAAGTGACTCTGTTTGTGGTGATGCAAATAATTAACATCAGTTAGTTATCAACCAATGCAAATATATTTTATTTTTGCATCGATTGTTATAATTGATTTCAATATGTGTCAATTACAAAAAACTGATGTTATCTTTTACATCAATTTTTAAAAGTGATGTTAGTATTTGTGACGATTATAATAATTGATTTTAATAGTTGTATCATTTATAATAACTGACTTAATATTTGTATCATTTAAAATATATGATTTAAAATATTACTATCACTTGTATATAATTGATGTTAAATTTATGCGAGATATCATAATTGATTGTAATAATTATGTTATTTATTTTTAATAATTAATCTTATTGGTTAAAACCAAAAAGAAAATTAATCTTATTGGTTAAAACCAAATTAAAAAATTAATTTTATTCACCAATAAATATGAATATTAGATATTTAAGTTTCGGTATATATAGAGATGGTTTCTCTTTAACTTTTTCATCTATTAGCAATGTGGGATAAAGTAAAAAACGTTAGTTACATCACTTTTAACTGATATAAATTTTATATCATTTTTCTAAATGATGTTAACCAAAATCATTAGTTACATCGATTATTTAGCTGATGTAAATTTATAATTTTGTATTGATTTTGTTATAATGATGCTAAAGAACGAAACAGTTACATCATTTTTAACAATTGAAGCTAATTCACATAATTATGTATATATTATTAGTGTAATTTTTATTAGAATCAGTTTTTATTGATGCTAATTTTGCATAATTGTTAGAAGTGATGTTAACAAAAATTAATAAATACATCGATCACCTAATTGATGTAATATTATATTTTAATATCAATTTTTTTAAAGTGATACAAACTAATAAAATTTATATCACTTTTATTGAATTGATGTCAAACTAGTTAATTATAACATCAATTATCATAATTGATGTTAAGTCATGTATATTTGTTTCATTTATAAATAACTAATTCAAAATAGTATCACTTAGTTTTGTGATACAATTTAAGTGATACAATCTACCCTTTTTTTTTGTAGTGACCTAACCAAAGCAGAAGAAATTTGTGGATGTACAATTTTTAGAATTAAAAAGTGACATTCATTGATATTCAAAACAGTTTGCTTATAAACAAATTACCGTTTTAATCCGCCACTTTTATATTTGTTGTTGCAAAATGGCAACCACACGGCTGCGATCTTCCATGGTAATTTATTCTTACTGTTACACTGTAATGTTATTTTGTTTGGACCATAAGGTATTGTTCTGGATTAAATCAAACATTTAGGTTTTAGGATTACAAGCAATTCGTTGATCCGTTAAGAGTTTTTAGAGTTACAACCATTGCTTA
>JAHZTW010000001.1:187183803-187280060 GCA_020283515.1 Alliaria petiolata
TGCTCTGAGGAATATGGAGTTGTCGTTGATTCAAAAGGCAATGTTGTTGATGAGGTAGAATTTTGAACAAGTTCTTAAATTTCGTTTCAATTGAAGCTAATTCACACTTCTCTGTTTCTGATTTCTTCGCAAGATTCAGAATTCTACCTTATTGCAGATTATGATGTTGAGAATTCAAAACTAACGACAAAGTGTGAGCACGATTTTCACCTCTCTTGTCTTTTGGAGTGTATTGAAAGAAGCGATAGCTGCCCTATATGCGATAAGGTGTGTTTCATTTCCTCTTGAATTTTATTCCTAAACGATTATCACTATTATGTGATGATCAAAGAATGCATTTTACCAATCTGAACCTCTATGTTAGCAAAAGGGAATGAATTTGGGATTCATTGTTGGATACTTAGATCTGCCAACTATGGCTACTAAAATGCATTAGTTGCCGACATGCTTACATTCCATTTTTTGGTCCAATGACACAGGAAGTTGTGTTTGATGATTGCTTGAACTAGGCATCTCTGTCCTCTGGGTTGGAACGGAAGTTTGAAGCGGTTCCTTATTCGGTTAGTCTAGATAAGATAATTTCCATATACTATCTTTTTTTTCTTGTTCTTCATCACACATAAGTGTTCGGTCTCTATGTTTTCGTCTTGATTTGTTAAATTGGTTATGTTTATGACTTGGTGCAGTCATATAGATAGATATACATACAATTGTAAATACCATCAGCTTCTTGTTCGAGTGTTTGATCATTGAGGTGTGGCTGCTTATTAGGTTTTAGCCGTGCCCGTATTGGCTCCTCAGTCATACACAAGGGAAGATGTAGTTGAGCTCCAGTGTCACGGGAGCGAAGTTTGTCTGCGGCGCGTTTTGAGGACATGTGTTGAAGCTGGAGCAAGATTAGCAGAACCAGGTCAGAAGCTCAAGCTCCTTCCTTAACTTTTGTGTCCATCCTTGTATTACAGACTTTTGTTTTGGCTACTTGGTTCTTAGAATGATGTGTGACTTCATCGGTGATTCTGAATCTTTTTTCTTTTGGCTGGATTTCAGAATGATGTGTGCCACGCAGGAGGAGTGTTTCATATGCTGGAGGGTTGGGAGCATCATGAGGTTGAAGCCATTGATGTTGACCGTATTGATCTGATGTGGAAAGATACCGAGCTGCCACCATTTCTTCACTAATATGTATTTATAAACATTATAATTTTTTTCTAAAAGTCTAGAAAAATTTCCTCAAAACTTGATTTGATGTTATTCTAGGGCATACCAAGTGCAATTTGATGTTTTTTTCTTCATTTTAAATCAAGTAACCTTGACTATAAAAACAATAACAATACCTCTGATCCATATGCTCTCACGAAATTTGGCTGGAAACAATGCTAATAAGTTTATTTGATCTACTAGTAATTAACATAAGATTTAGGAAGGCATTCTTAAATTTATAAAAACGTATGCTAATAAGTTTATTTGATCTACTAGTAATTAACATAAGATTTAGGAATGCATTCTTAAATTTATAAAAANTACTAATCAAGCAAACTCTATACCTAGAACTCTTAATCAAGATAAGACCATGATGTGTGGCTCAAATCCCTTTGTTAATTACCCTAATGAACTAATGATGTGTTAGCATTAGGATAATCAACAAGCATTAATAACAAGTCTAAATGGTATGATAAACACTCTAAACATCTAATGTCTTAGGCTAGAATATGTAAATCTCTTATTAAGTTGGTTCAAGCATTTCATCAAACACTTGGTGGGTGGATGAAATGCCTAAGATCCCAAAATGGCAAAGATTAGCCATTTGGCATTAAGAACTACTTAATAAGAAGAGATTAGGAAGAATCTATCCTAGATTGCAAGATTGAACCAATAAAATTCCCTAAATTTAACCCATCCCTAAGTTCCTAAGGAAACTACTCACTAATCATGTTTAAGCCCATCAAATCAAAGATTATAGAAAGACTAAACATAATTAGAGAAGATAAACAAGTAATCTAAGATAGATATTGCATTAAAATCAAATCCAAATCATAAACAAAGTATATGCCAAAAGTGGTTAAAAGTTTAAGCTAAGAACAAGAGATAAAAAGATGATAAGAAAAATTAGGTCTAAAGAGTATTTATAGGGGGACCCATGAAAAGCAAGAAAAAGAATTCGTCTGGGGTTGGATCGACGTGTTCGTCGATCTGTCTCGTCGATCCATGTCTTTTTAAGGACGGATCGACGACTCGTCGATCCAATACGTCGATCCATGCTCAAGGTCTTCGCTTCTGGATCGACGTGGTTCATCGATCTACCTGGTCGATCCGTCGTCCTAGAATTATGGATCGATGAGCCTACGTCGATCTGCTTCATCGATCCATCGTCCTGGAAATGTGGTTCGGTGAGCCTTCGTCGATCCGCTTCATCGATCCGTGCTCCTGGAAGTCTGGATCGACGTCCTTCGTCGATCCAGTACGTCGATCCATCTCAGAAAAACCTCTTCTTCATCTTCTATGCTTCTTCTTGCCTCTCCAAGTGGTTTGCATCATGCTCCAGCTCCATCCTCATCTCCATAGCATCCTTTTTACCTGATTAAGGTACCAAATGCAACAAAATATGCAAAAGGACATGCAAGACACACTAGGACTCTAAATGGTACAATGCAACACTATAATGCCATTTTAGACTCCTAAGTGATGAGAAACTTGAACTAAATGGATGCTAAAATGATGCAAAATATAGACATATCAACTGCTCTAAGGAATATGGAGTTGTCGTTGATTCAAAAGGCAATGTTGTTGATGAGGTAGAATTTTGAACAAGTTCTTAAATTTCGTTTCAATTGAAGCTAATTCACACTTCTATGTTTCTGATTTCTTCGCAAGATTCAGAATTCTACGTTATTGCAGATTATGATTTTGAGAATCCAAAACTAACGACAAAGTGTGAGCACGAATTTCACCTCTCTTGTCTTTTGGAGTGTATTGAAAGAAGCTATAGCTGCCCTATATGCGATAAGGTGTGTTTCATTTCCTCTTGAATTTTATTCCTAAACGATTATCACTATGTGATGATCAAAGAATGCATTTTACCAATCTGAACCTCTATGTTATCAAAAGGGAATGAATTTGGGATTCATTGTTGGATACTTAGATCTGCCAACTATGGCTGCTAAAATGCATTATTTGCCGACATGCTTACATTCCATTTTTTGGTCCAATGACACAGGAAGTTGTGTTTGATGATTGCTTGAACTAGGCATCTCTGTCCTCTGGGTTGGAACGGAAGTTTGAAGCGGTTCCTTTTTCGGTTAGTCTAGATAAGATAATTTTCATATACTATATCTTTTTTTTCTTGTTCTTCATCACACATAAGTGTTCGGTCTCTATGTTTTTGTCTTGATTTGTTAAATTGGTTATGTTTATGACTTGGTGCAGTCATATAGATAGATATACATACAATTGTAAATACCATCAGCTTCTTGTTCGAGTGTTTGATCATTGAGGTGTGGCTGCTTATTAGGTTTTAGCCGTGCCCGTATTGGCTCCTCAGTCATACACAAGGGAAGATGTAGTTGAGCTCCAGTGTCACGGGAGCGAAGTTTGTCTGCGGCGCGTTAGGACATGTGTTAAAGCTGGAGCAAGATTAGCAAAACCAGGTCAGAAGCTCAAGCTCCTTCCTTAACTTTTGTGTCCATCCTTGTATTACAGATTTTATTTTGGCTACTTGGTTGTTAGAATGATGTGTGACTTCATCGGTGATTCTGAATCTTTTTTCTTTTGGCTGGATTTCAGAATGATGTGTGCCACGCAGGAGGAGTGTTTCATATGCTGGAGGGTTGGGAGCATCATGAGGTTGAAGCCATTGATGTTGACCGTATTGATCTGATGTGGAAAGATACCGAGCTGCCACCATTTCTTCACTAATATGTATTTATAAACATTATAATTTTTTTCTAAAAGTCTAGAAAAATTTCCTCAAAACTTGATTTGATGTTATTCTAGGGCATACCAAGTGCAATTTGATGTTTTTTTCTTCATTTTAAATCAAGTAACCTTGACTATAAAAACAATAACAATACCTCTGATCCATATGCTCTCACGAAATTTGGCTGGAAACAATGCTAATAAGTTTATTTGATCTACTAGTAATTAACATAAGATTTAGGAAGGCATTCTTAAATTTATAAAAACGTATGCTAATAAGTTTATTTGATCTACTAGTAATTAACATAAGATTTAGGAATGCATTCTTAAATTTATAAAAACGTTTCCTAGAAATTGGAGAAGGCTTCCTAAATTTCTTAAATTAATGAAACAATTTTAGATATTTAAGAAAAAATCATACAATTTTTAGTAAGGTCTTCCTAAGAATTTAGAAAGAAAAGCTAAATGCTTATAAATGTTTTCATAAACATTATAAAAACTTCCTAAATTTAGGAAGGTCTTCCTGAAAGTTTAGAAATACATCCTAAATGTTTATTCGATCTAGTAATAACATACGATTTCGGAAGCTTTTTTTACTAGATTTTAAACTTTAGGAAGACTTTTCTACATAAGTAAGAATTCTTCCTAAAAATTCAAAAAGCCTTCCTAAATTTCATGTGGCAATACTTGTAGCAACAATAAACCTCATATAGTTTGGAGGTGGACTAAATACACGAACTTGCAGAAATGATGAAAGTGAAGAATAATTACCAAAATTTTTGAGACCATCAAAAGATTATTTAATTTAAGATCAAACATTGTCTCAAATAAACTTACTTTTTAATCAAAATAAGAAGGTAACTTCTTAAATCCCAGGCGTAAACCGGTCACATTAGATCACTAATTCTTTATACTATTCGATTTAAGAAGCCTTTCCTAAATTTGTAAAAATTCTTCCTAAACAATCAAGAAACGTTTCCTTTGGTTTAGGAAGACATTCCTTTATTTTAAGAAGGTTCCCTTTGGTTTAGGAAGACCTTCTTAAATATGTAGGATGGCTTGTTTCAAGATACAAGAACTAAATACGAGTCTCTGGAACTAAGCTATCACATGTTCAATAGACCAAGAGTGAATCAACATCACATGGAGTAACTTTCCTGACTAGAGCTAAGTTCCAAAATCTCGCGCAACTTGCAAACATAAGACAGATTAATTCAATGGATTCTTTGCAAAACAAGCAACAACTAAGATATATATTGTATTATATATAACAATACCTTGTACTGTTGCACATAATATCAGATTTATTTTTCTTAGAAAAGCCTTCCTAATTTTATATAAATATATGCACAAAAATTTTCAATTATAAGTTTTACGAACACCTTCCTAAATGTGTAGAACAGCTTCCTAAATTTGAGTTATTATAGTATAAATAAGCACAAAAGTTGTTAATTATACGTTTTAGGAAGACCTTCCTAAATGTATAGAAAGACTTCCTAACTTTGATATTATAGTATAAATAAACACAAAAAGTTCTCAGCTATACGTTTTATGAAGACCTTCCTAAATGTGTGGAACGACTTCCTACATTTGAGATACTTTTCTAAATGTAAGAAACGCCATGTTCCTTCCCTACCCCTAGGATTCACATCAAAGCTCTGTGTGGGATTAGAGAAATTTAAAATATTTTTCTTTGCTGATAAAATATAATTTTACTGATTTAGGAAGGATTCATGATTGTTTAAGAAGGTCTTCCTGAATGTTAAAAAAACAAACCATGTAAACAATTAAACATCATACTGTCATAGTTTTAAAAATGTTGTGTTTTGTGAATAACTTGTGATCTTACTTATTTAGCATCTTAAATAACTATTTTTAACAAATTTTGTGATGTGGTTTTGCAGGTAGAAAATATGGAGGATTCATTTCCTTCTAAGATTACACTTTCTCCTTTGTTGTACAAAATCGAAGATGATCCTGAACGATCAGCTGTGATCAATCAGGTATCCACATTCAACGTTATTGCTACCGTAGAAGAAATACTTGAAAACCACAAGTTCATTTCAGACTTAGAATTTGTTTGTGAAAGTCTTGAACATGTTTATGTCTTTTTCCATAAGATGTTCATTCTCCACCATACTTTATCAGTTGATTTGTGTTTCTGATTTCAGTGTCTCACTTGAGATTCTGATTCTAGTGTCTCACTTGAGAGCAAGCGCCAGAATTAAATAATCATTCCCTGCATTCTCGATTTGGGATGGACATCCTAATTTTCAGAAATGATTCGTAGTAGTTTAGCAATACCGTCCAAAATCGTTAAAAAGCATTGCAAAACTTGATTTTAAACTTTTATATTTAAACTTTTATATTTTTAACTTTTACATGTATCACAAAAATGTCATAAGGTCTTCCTGAAAGTTAAAAAATATTTCCTAAATATTTATTCGATATAGTAAGAACATACGGTTTCGGAACCCTTTTTACTAGATTTTAAACATGAGGAAGACTTTCCTACATATGTAAGCATTCTTCCTAAAAAATCAAAAAACCTTCCTAAATTTCATGTGGCAATATTTGTAGCAATAATAAACCTCTGGTAGTTTGGAGGTGGACTAAATACACGAACCTGCAGAAATGATGAAAGTCAAAAAAAATTACCAAAACCTTTAAGACCATCCAGAGATCATTTGATTTAAGATCAAACATTGTCTAAATAAGTAAACTTACTTTTTAATCAAAATAAGAATGCAACTTCTTAAATCCCATACATAAACCAGTCGAATTAGATCACTAATTCTTTATACTATTCGATTTAAGAAGGCTTTTCCTAAATTTGTAAAAGAATTTCTTAAACAGTCAAATTTTTTTCCTAAATTCCAAAAATTATATAACATTTCTAGATATATAGGAAACATTTATACAAATTTTAGTAAAATTTTCTAAGACTTCCAAATTTTGAGTTGTTGTATAAATTATTTTGTAAGATTTCCTTACTGTTTAGAAATTCATTCTTCAAAGTTTAGAAAGACATCCTAAATGTTTATGAACGCTTCTTAAAACATTAGAAAAGATTTCTAAAACATTAATAAAACTAGTACTAAACCTCATATATTTAATGGATTTTTTAAACGGTTAGCAAGCATTTATAAACCGTTTGACAAAGTCATCATATTTTTTTTTAGTAAGACTTTCCTACTATTTAGGAAGGCATTCCAAAATATTTTAAATAGCTTCCTAAAATATTAAGAAAACTTTTTAAATTTCTTATAAATTTTCACATGGTTAAACTCTTAAAAAGCATTCATAAATCATTAAAAAGGCTTTTATACAAATTTTAGTAAGCTATATGTTTAAAAAAACTTTATAAAAATTTATGAATGTTTTCTTAAACATATGATTTAGGAAGGTTTTCCTAAAATTTTTAAAATTCTTCCTAAATATTCAAGGTTTCCCAAAGTCCAAAATTTATGTAACATTTCTAGGTATCTCGGAAAAATTCATTCAAATTTTAGTAAGAATTTCCTAATTATTTAGAAGAACTTCGTAAATTTGAGTTGTAATATAAATAAACAGAAAAGTTTCCATTACTTTGTTTTATGAAAAGCTTCGCAAGTGAATAGGTGTAACCAATAAAGCAAAGTATCATTCGGTAAATCTGTAAAATTATTTTGTAGGAAACAATTCTACATGTTTAGGAATGCCTTCCTAAAAAAATATTATTGTTAATTACAGTTTAATATGAAATGATCCAGATGAAACATAATTCTTGTTAGCCGGTTTACAAGCCAATGAGCTTCTTCTTTTCGCATTTGTTTATGCAAAATATTAACCATCCTTTTGTTATGTCTCTGTCCAGTGTTAATTGAAGCTTGTGGTTAATTCATAGTCTTCACTTATCCTTTTCATGTGAAAGTTGAAACCGCAATTAGATGATATAATATATAGGAATCAATTACTAGAAGACAAGTTATTCTAGTAAAACTATGTATGTTTCTGAGTACTGAAACATTAAAAAAAATTTCTGGAATTTCAATTTGGGAAGGCTTTTTTAATTCTCAGGAAAGATTTGTAATTGTTTAGGAAGGTCTTCCTGAATCTTTAAGTGCCTGACTGGTTTAAACGCAGCGGTTGCGGTTGCGGTTGCGGGAGTTTGCGGAAGCGGGCGATTGCGGTTAACAGCGTTATTAAGCGGGTTGTACGATTGGCACCGCGGTTTGAAACGGGTGCATTTGCGGGATTTTACGACTGGTTAACTGGCGGGTGCAGTAGCGGTTAAACAATAAATTAACAATATAAACATATTTTATAACTATAAAAAATATTAAAAACCATATTATTATAAAAAACTATAAAATTATTAATTAAACATAATTAATTATAAAAAATTATTACTTTTATTTATCAATTTTTTTAGTTTGGATGAAAGTTATGATTTTAATAAAGAAATTGTTTTTTTTTTGTATGAAGATGTTAGATGAAAATAATTTTAGTTATTTTATATACATTAGTGATGAAGAGAAAAATTTATCAAAATAATTAGAGTTTATAGATCTTATACATATAAAATTATGAAAGATTCTTAATGAATAGTAGTTACAAAATGTCAAATTTATTTATTTATTTGTAATTATAATATTCAAATCTTATTTTTTAAAAAGTTTCTTATATATACATTTTAATTTTAAATAAATTTTGTGTTTTTTTAATTTTTAGTTTTTTTAATTATCCACCCGCAATCGCCCACAACAGCAAACGCTAGCTGGAAGGAGCTTTTGATTTTGAGCGATAGAAAGCAGTTCGAAGCGGTGAAAAGCGTTTTATGTGATTGTTGCCAAACGCCAACAACCGTTACCACCCGCAAATGCTGCGTTTGCGGGTGCTAGCGGGAGAACCAATCAAGCTCTAAGAAACCTTGTAAACAGTTAAACATCAGATCATCATAGTTTCATTGTGTCAGGTTGCTGAGAAAATAATCCTAATAGAGCTTCTTTGCATTTTAGTGTTTAGGAACCTTGAAATGAATACATTAGCTTAGTTTTCATGTTTTCTCCTCTTAGGTTCCAATTCTGAACATGTTTCAAAAATACTTTCTCTGAAAAATATTGACACTCAAAATCAACACATTTTTTGGACAATTGGAAATGATGCATCTTGAATTTCGTGATTCACAATAGCATAACAAAGTTACAAATCTAAAAAAACTGAATTGAAATCAGAAAAAGGCAGAAAGAAATGCAAGATCAAGGAAGAGAAAACATTCAAATATATTGATTTATTGATTACCCCTGGGCGTTCTTGAGTGTCTGATTGAATCTGGTTCGTCGCGTTTGTGCTGCTCGTCTTCTCTCCGGTCCCTGTTTTCTGTGTTGCTGCTGAACGTTTGGAGAAACTGATTGATGATGACGATGGATGCTCACGATTGATGATGCAGTTAATTGTAAGATATCGCCGACGATGATGATCAGTGATGATCGAAGCTCTTGTCGTGAAGACGATGGCGATGATGATCAATGATGATTGTGAAGTGGAAGTGAAATTTTTTCTCTGTCATCTTCGTTGGTGACCATGATGATCAGATTTTAGCCGGAAATAAGCTCTCCGCCGTCAAATTCACAGTGATCAAATGAAATAAATTAAACTTGAAATCAGTTTTATCAAGTTCAATGAAGATGAGGACGGAGTTGTTTGTGATCAATGATCCAGATCAAGTTATTATCTTTTCTTTTCTAGTGATTCAGTTTTCGTTTTGCAGTAATTGAAGATCACCCAACTCGGTTGATCCATTTGACGATGTTGAAGACGATACATTTTGTTTTTCCCTCTTTTTATTAATTATTTTTAATTACAATTAACTGAGGGCAATAAGGTCAGTAAGTTAATGAAACATGTTATGAATGGAAGTTTTTGCGCGTGTTTGGCATTTTAGGAATGAAAATTTCCGTGGTATTATAAGGAATTTCTCTATTTATAATATTATATGTTTTTAACATATTAAACTATTTTTAGTATTTAAATTTTTTGATATAGTATTTTTAATTTGTTATCAAGTTTATATATTTAAATGATTTGGTTAATTTATATATTTATATTAATAAACTATATTAATTTTTTTTTACAAATATGGATTCCTATAAAATCAAGTTTTATTATTATTATTTATGTTCTTTTTATAAGGGGGTTTGAACCATCTAGACATCCTCATTTCAATGTGGAAGTTTTAAAACATACTAATATATATCAATCATTTGAATAATTTATATTTATTTTTAAAAATTCGAATTATAACACATGTGCGAGAAAGTCTATATATTTTTTACTATATGGATGTTGTGATGCTTTATTTTTTTACAAAACTAAGTTTAAACAAAAATAAGAGAAGAAATATAGTATTTAAAAAAATAATTAGTATGATATATTTTTGGTAAGAAATTTAAAGAAAGAGAATATTTTCATAATGAATTATGTATAAATAAATGATATAAACTATTGTCTAACCAAATTAATGTGAGTGACAAAATATGTAATTAATCTAGTAACATAAGTCTATTTTTATATGTTTATCGAAAATAATTTTGGTGATAACACATCAGCAAATAACAACATTGTAAATAATATACAAAAATAAAGTTATTCTCTAAAAATGATTTCAATTAATATATAGGGGATGTTATATATAGTTACAAAACTCGTTTAAGCATTTCCATGTGTTCCCGTTTCTGCGTATTTGCTATCGATTTTATATAACGAAGTAACTTACAATAAAAAAATTTATGGCAAAAAAATAATAAATGTGTATAAAACAATATGTAGACAGAATTATAATCGTAGAAAAAGGTAAATAAAAAAAATTAAAAAACATTAAAACACAGTTATAAAATATGGTCCGAGAGAAAAAAAAGTAGCATGGAAAAATAAATCAACATAAAACAATGATTTGAAATGCATAAAAAAAAATGACGTAACCGTCACACAATAGTATAGTCATCAAAAAACGAGAAGTAGAACTGCGGAGTAGAAGAAGTTTATAGAATTATCATGATAAATGGTTTCATGATGTTTAGGATAAGGTTTAGAGAAATATATAGAAATATTAAGATTAAATGGATAATCATTATCTAGATGAATCACTACAAGAATTGTTTTTATTCGTAGCTATAATCAATAATTTGTAGGAAGAAAAAAAAATGCAACAATTTGTTACAAAAAAATTTCGCGAGTATGGCGCCGTAGCTATTAGGTTTTTGTAGCAATCTGCAGCAAATTAGCCACAAATTACTTACAAATCGATTTTGTCACAATTAAAATTTGCTACAAATTTGCTATAAATAATTTGTAATAATTTTACACAAAAATCTACAATCAAAATTTAGTGACAAATATGTTACAATTTGCCACAACTTAATTGCAGCAATTAGATACAAAAATTACATTTTTTTGTTGCTAATATTTCACTAATGCCACAAATAATTACAAATATTTTGTGGCTATTTACAAAAAAAAATTAATGAAAAAAAAAATCAAATTAAATTACAATAAATAAAAATGTGATTACAAATTATTATTAATCTTATAAAGATTAAACATTTAAAAGTCATAATGTCAAATTAAAACATACACTAAGAAGTATATGAAAAAGCATCCAACAATTTCTCCTCACTAGACAAAGTTAAACTTGACAAACAACTTAGTGCTTAAACTCATGTAAACAACTTGCAGCATCCTCATTTCCTTGCAGCCTGCGTTTTTTCAACTTATGTACTGCCGAGCTGTAAATCAGTATCTCCTTTCTCCATTCGTTCGGCTTTGGCTTCTGAACTTATTCCCTTTCTCTTCAAGGATAACTTTTCCATCCTTGGTTTTTTGTCTTCACTACTTGCAACATCAGACCTGTAAATAGCAAAACTAATGAGTCAATGACTTGTGTTACTGGTTATGCCAACATGAATTAAAGTAAAACAGATTCAAACATATATCCCACAGGAAGCAAATTCGTTCGAAAGGTTTTATCACTAATTAACACACTAGTAAATAAAAAACCATAGGGCATAGATGAGAGCATTCACGCCATCTTTAATTAGTTTCTTCTTGATGGAGTGGTCATTGACAAGCGTGATGAGACTACAATTGAGCCATGCGAATAAATGTTCACTTATTTCGCATTAGAATTGAAAATCTTATACTTGAAGTCATTTGATAAAGTGAATATATACTCTCTGTTTTNAAAAAAAAAAAAAAAAAAAAAAAAAAAAATTACACACACTTTTTGGGAAGGGGGTATTTAAAAAGAAAAGAGCAAAACATCACCTAGCTTGACTTAATCTCTGTATTCCTCGTGTGTTAGATTTTTCAGCGTTGGGAAAGAGAGTGACCGCTTGCTTCCTATATGTTAAGGATGCCGCCAAGGAGAGCACGTTTTGTGCGAGCCCCAAAAGTTGTGCAACCCGCAGCAAGGGCAGAAAGTCAAACTGCTTCGACAGGAAATGTTCAGGAGAACCACATTGAGAATGAGACAGTGGGTGCGAACCCAGCAGGGATGGCCCCAGGAGTTAACCAAGCTGATGTGCTTGCAGCCGTGATGGAAGAGCTGCAGAGGTACTGTGACCGTTTTGCAGATCAGATGCAGAATGACCCAGGAGTGGGAAATTTGAATCAACAAGCTGCGCCATTGAATGACCAGAATAGGGGAGCCCGATATTCGCCGCCACCTCCACCAGCGGCTATGCATGTCCAAGTTCAAGTACCTTCGTACTGGGAATTGATGAGGCTCATGAGGGATATGCACACAGATCACTTTGACGGAAAAGCGAGTGCTATAGCTGCCGATAATTGGAGAACGAAGCTATAGGAGAACCTTGATGCAATTAGGTGCCCGCACGAGTACCGCAGAGATTTGGCTGTGCAATATCTGAAGGATGATGCCATGATTTGGTGGAGAGGCGTGGTAGAGTCTACACAAGGGCGATATGAATTGACTTGGACCGATTTCAAGAATGAGTTCACTCGTGAGTATTTTCCGCCAGAGGCCATGGATCGCATGATGATTGCTTTTAATAATCTTCATCAGGATAGCCGAACCGTTCGAGAGTACAAGGAAGAGTTTAACCGTCTGAGAAGATTCACAACGAAGCACTTGAATGAGGAAGACCTGATTCGCAAGTTTAAGAATGGACTAAGAATCGAACTCAAGAACCGTTGTACGATCAGGAATTATGTAAGTATTGTGGATCTCGTAGAAACCGCTGCTGTGCAAGAAATTGGCCTACAAGAAGAACTCATGTTGTCTAAGAATGCTCAAGTCAAGAGTGGAAAAGGTACCGAGGGTCATAAGAGGAATTGGGACGCTGCTAACTTGGTACCACCAACAATGGCCCCTAAAGGTGTCGTTTGCTACAGATGACGTCAACCGGGGCATGAGAAGAGGGATTGTACTGTAGACTTTGCGCCGAGAGAGGTCCTACCGTTGAGGAGCACATGTCATCGTTGTGGCCAGTTCGGACACTTCGCCAGACAGTGTACGGTTCTGCTTCACGAGCAGCAGCCAAGAGGGCAAAACCGTGAACAACCTTAATTGCCGCCGCCGCCACCAGTAGGGCAAGCAGCACGACCTCGGGTCTTTATGATTGGAGACCGCAATGGAGGAGAGCCGACCACGGGTATGTAATTATTGTTTCTACTCGTCGAAATGTTTACTTATAAGTCTTGTATGGTCCAAGTATAGTAGACTTAGCCATAGTAGAAACCGAGGTATATAGGGCTGTACCATATTTTTGAGAGGATTGGAGTAGTAGCTATCGTTGGGGATTATCATAGTTGTCAGACTTCCACGACGTGTTTCATGTGTCAGTAGACCATCCAGAAGTTTTTGAGAAGCAAATCAGTCTGTCAGCAAAGTCTGAATTTGGGGACGAATTCCTCGTTAGTGGGGAACAATTGTAACAACCCCAAACCCCCTTTCCACCTCTCACCTCCATTAATCTTTCCACTCTCCATTAAACCCCACCATTACCCTTCCATTCTCACCTACTTAGCAACTCAATTCCCACATTTCTCCTCTCCTCCTTCCCTATATAAACCCCTTCATACCATCATCATTTCTCACACCAAAACTTTCCTCTTCTACTCCTAAACACCTATCTTCTTCTTCTTGTTTTAAAGCTTTGTGCGCTTTGAATCTTGCGAGTTCGAAGTCACCATCAGATTCTTCACGTCGAGACGAAGCCGTAGACACTAAAATCGTCCAATTCCGACGCCGTACGAGCCCGCACGCGCCCTCCAAAGTTGGCGCGTCCAAGCCACGCGTCGCCGCCGTCTGCCGGAGCCGCCGTCGGAGCCACCGCCATCTGCCGCCGCGGGACCACCGCCTTCCGCCAACGTTGACCGGCGTTGACCACCGTTGACCGGCGTTGACAGAACCAAACCGAACCGTTGACCGTTAACCGAACCAAACCGTTGACCAAACCGAACCAGACCGTTTACCGTTAACCTAACTGAACCGTTGACCAAACCGAACCAGACCGTTGACCGAATCATTGACCGTTGACCAAACCCAACCGTTGACCGAGCCGTTGACCGTTGCCTTTCACCGGATTGACCCGTCATCCGTTTTCTGTCGTTCGAAGGCCGTTCCCACTCGATTTTCCGATTTGATATCCGTTTAAGCATCCGGAATTCAGAATCGCTGTTATCCGGATTTTGCTAAGGTGAGGACTGGTCGTGATCTACCTCTCGTATATTCGTACTCGTTTTAGCCTGAGTAGTCCTTTGTTAATGCGCGCATACCTGCGTTGTATCTATATGAATACACGATTTGATTGTTGTCTGAACTGGATAAGTAAAACGCGTTAATAACATTATAATAATAATTGTTGTATTGCTGTTGTTGATTGTTGGACTTAGAAAAATAGATTGTTAAACGGAAAATGGTTGAATGAACTGTGAATAGTGTTTGCGGGTGTTTGTATTGTGTGGGGGAAATCACTTGTGCGGGTGGGATTAGCGGTAGGCTATTGAGGCGGTTTTGCTTGTGTGACGACATAGTAATGGATGTTCGATTCTCTTACTATGTGTGTCTGTTGGATATGGTTTGGCGTGTCGTGCACCATAGTTCCATCGTCTGTGGCTTGACGAGTCAAGCGTCAGCGTGTGTGCCGCTATATGCCACGGGTGTGCGCTGGTAAAGGGCGTGGAAGCACCAGTTAGGTCTAGGATGTCATTTCTTGATCTATGAGTGTCTTCGGACGTGATTGCTGTGTGTATTAGCTTAGAACTTTCGTCTGGAATGATTATGCATGTGCGAGATGTATATCGTGGATCCCTAGGATCTGCTCTCACTGAGCTTTGGTCGAAATGCTCATCCCTCTCCTTTTCAGGTGATCGCGCTGGTTTACGGGAATAGTCTTTCGGCTTGGTGATGGTTTTGGGAAGACACGAGTTTCTATTTTAATAATCGTTATTTATTTTAAGAACATTATTATTTCAATTCGAATTTGAAGTTTATGTTAAAAATGGTATTTGTAAGACAATTTGATACGATTTGGAATTGTGGATTTTTATGGATTTAATAATAAATATAGAGTGTTTTGTAATATTTCGAGTAACTTGAGTTATAAGTTAGGGTTCGTGGCACGCCGTTCTCGGGAGAGGATGAGACGGGTGTTACAGCTTTTTGATAAGAAGTAGATTATTTATGATTTTGGTTGTGTTCATTTTATTATAGTGAAAACTTCTTATTGGTTATTCTTTGTCTGGTCTTGACAAAGCTAGTATTGTTATGTTCATTTTAGAAACTCATTGAAGTCCCTAGAAAACTACATTAAGTAGTGTGATTACCTGTGCATTCAGCCTGTCAAGGTAAAAATGAGTGTCAAAGAAAAAGAAAAAGTCTTGTAACTTGTAAGAATCGAAGAAAGATCTAAGCTTTTATGGTTTTGGTATTAAGAGTAACCACCCAAATCTGCACACACTTTTTTCTCACCCATGCTTGAAAATTTGGATACATTTATTGTCAATTTATTCTTGTTCCTTGCTACCAAACAAAGCCTGCAGAATAAAAATCTTCTTTTCGATATTTCTAAGTTAAAGAATGGTATGTAGGAGTATGATGTCACCAATTAGAATACAGTAGAAACTCTATAAATTAATAATCTTAGGACCATGAAGTTTTATAAAAAAAATTATTAATTTATAATGATTATTAATTTATAGATATATTATTTGGTTGAAAAACAAATTTTGGAACTGACAAAAAATATTAATTTAGCGGGTTATTAATGAATCGAATATTAATTTATAGAGTTTATACTGTATTTATGTGTTCTGCTTACAAATATAAATATGAATATGATCAATTTTGAAAAAGATTAAGGTTGTGTGATCATTTGATTCGTCAATGCTTTTTCTACAACTAATGTCTTCTCACTAGATGTTATTCTCTGAAAATTTTGTGGGTTTTGAAAAAAGCAAAGTGATTGTGTTGTTGTTGGTGCAGATTAAAGCAGGACAATGGTGAAATCAGAGGTGGTGCAAAAGCTTCATGTGCAGGAAGACCTTGGATCCGTGCCTGCTGTAAAACCGCGAAAATCCAGATTGAAAATCACGAATCAAAGAACAATTGAAATCAATAATAAACGATAATAATGTATAAAAACGTTTTAATAAAACCTTTAAAGAAAGACGATACACGGAGTCGAGATATGATCTCTTTCCTTAATTCTTTAAATTTCTCGCAGTGTGTCGGTTTGTAGAGATTCAGAATCACAGGATACAACCGTGTTTGAGACTAAAGTCGTAGCACTCGACTATAGAATCTGCGAACTAAAGATCTACGCTATACTCTCAAGACTCATCCTAAGACAGTAGAGACGAGAGTGATTTGCTGGAATTTGTGTTTTCAAGCTTATTGCTTTTCTGGATGATTTTAAAATAGAGGCTAACCCATCATATATATAGTATGAGAGGGGACTTGAAAATATTTCAAGTTTCGAATGTGGGATACTTTAACTTTCACAAAAAGTTATAGTTAATGGAAACTTTCCATTTGTTTAAGTCTCTTCCACAAGGAATTATAGCTAATGGAAACTTTCCATTTATTTTAACCTCTTTCACAAGGAGTTATAGCTAATGGAAACATTCCATTTGTTTGAGCCTCTTCCATTTGTTTGGGTCTCAACCCATCTCTTATTCACACAAAACACAAAATAATAAAGCCCAATTGTCTTTATTAATTTTTTGTTCCAACAATCCCCCACATGAATAGAATGACATCTAAACAAATGAAGACTTTACAGACTCGATAAACTAGATAAGACTTGACTTAGACTAGATGCTGACTTGACTAGACTAGACAGACTTTTCGAGAGTATAGGCGAAAAATTAACTGTGTATGATATAGTAGCATATTTCTGCCTTGAACTATTCACTGTTGATATATGTCGAGTTTATTTGGCCAGGAGGTGAACATGATGTCTTGAACCACCCGGATTTTTATGTAAACTTAGACAACAGGTATAACCCAGTCTCATCTTCTCGTAGAACTCAGTTCTCTATTGTGTTCATTGTGGCCATGAACTTGCCTGGTCTTCATGAGTGAACTTGGAGATATAGCCTTGTCTTCATCCTCCTAGAAACGGCCGCATTTCACACTCATTAAGTGATTTCTTTGAGCTCGTGACATATACACAAGTATCCTGTTATACTCTATATTATGAAAGCTACTCAAAATCACTAAAAGTATAAAACTTATCCTTTAATACTTACAAGGAGCAATGTACATCGTTTTGGGAGATGGGCACAGACGTTATGTTTTTCAGTGCTTTCATCAGACTCTGTTTAACTTAGTTATCCCTTTGAACCTAGATCTTGGGATCTCCAGTCACATAGGTGGGGTTTCCATCAAACATCCTCTTTAGTCATAGGCAATAAACCCATTCCCTTTGATGATTTCAAAACTTGATCTCTATTTAAACCTTTAGGGAACGGATCCGCAAGGTTGTCAGCTGACTTAATGTAATCGATCGAGATTACATCCGTTGAGATCAAGTGTCTAATGGTTTTTTGTCGCCTTCTGATATGACGAGACTTACCATTATACAGATTACTCAATGCCCGAGCTATGGCTAATTGAGTATCACAATATACTCGTAATGCTGGCACTAGTTTCTCCCACATAGGGATGTCTTCAAAGAAAGACACATTCCTAGATTGCATTATCGTGTTGACATTGATATCTGGTACATCTGACTTTGTGTACTAGGAATCGATAAGCACTTCTATTGTGTGCATATTCGCTGAAGATGCAATCAACCGTTTGAGGTCCAATCCCCAATGGAGACACTTGGGTGTCTTAAGTCCAAAAAAAAAAGAAAAAAAAAGAATTATGACATGACAACACTTGGGTGTCTTAAGGAGAAGGAAAGTGTCTTATTTAAGATCTTTTTAGGGTGTCTTATGACACGTGTCACGACGCGATTCGTCACATATTTTGTTTTTTTTGTTTTTTTTTTAAATCGTATTTTCTTTCTTTTTTTTCAAAAATCAATTTTTTTTTATTATTATAAAATTTTAAGACACTCATGTTAAGTGTCTCCATTGAGATGGTCTAAGCTAATAAAGTTCTTAACTTAAATTAATAATATATTTAATATTAAAATATGTTTAAGACACTCAACAAAAGTTCTCCATTGGGCTTGCTCTTAGGAGGTAGCACAGCGACCTTTGCTAAGCACCCCACACTTTGAGGTATTTGTACGAAGGTACAATTCCTTTCTATAGTTCATATGCCGTTTTTAACGGTAATAGTCGTTTCCAGAAATCACCTAGAGGTGTTCTTAAACGCTATATATCAGATCGTATAGATCGTTTTTAGACAAACGTTTCGCGAACCTGCCTAGGGCTGGCGCGTAAATCGTTTATCTGTCTTTATGATAATCGTCTTTTTTTTTCCAGATCAAACGTTCTACGGTTGGCTATAAGGCAATCACAGAAGCGTTGTAGATCGATCAGAAAACGTTTTAAAAATCGTTTTATGAAATTGGTTTTGAAATATTGTTCGCAATATTCAATCCAATTCAAGCGATTAGCAGGAAACAGATTTAAAGAATTAAGATTGTAGGACCGTGATAGGGCTCAGGTTTTACCCAAATAATCAACTACTGCAAGTGCACAGCAATGCAGTTGAAGTATAAGGGGTATCGAATCCTCAGGGAAGTAGATGCTACACTAATGGTTTCTAGGTTTAGATTATGCTAGGCGATTTTTATGAAATTAAAACTAAGCAATTAAACAAGCAATAAATCTGATTTAGATGGATTAAAGTTCAGGAGACAAAACGCTAGGTAAGGATAATTATCAGGTTGAATCCAAGAATGCATAATCTAAGTTTATTAGGGATTTATTAAGAACCGTCTAGAACTCGAAACTCTAAGTTAAAACCAATCAATTCTCGTTGCAGAAGTTATCTATGCCTAGATTCCTAAATTCCAAATCTCTTTGCGAATTTAAACAATTAAGGCAAGCAATAAGAACAGGTTCGATTTGTTCACAAAATACCTAAACCAAATCTCTTTGCGAATAGATATTTTGCTCACCTATGATTAGATCAAGTTACTAATAATGCTCTCGCATCTATTAAATAACCTAAGGTTTGATTTCTAAGTGATCAATTCAGAAAATCAAGTTAAGTTCAAATCAAGGTGAAGATCCAATTGATTTCCCTAAAATTCTAATGATTCTACAAACTCTTCATCAAACCCTAAATAACCCTAACCTAACTAGCAAACTACTCAGACATAATTATGTAAACACAAATCATGACTGAAATAAATTGCATAAAAGAATAGAGAATGATACAGGGGTTCGAAAACTGGCTCAGATGAGTTAGAATTGTCTCCCCAAAAGCTCAGGATCAATCTCTCTCTAAGTCTCAAAAACAGAAAATAATGATAAGGTGTTTGGCTAAACAATGCCAGAAAACTATATATAGAAGGGGATTTTTCGTCCAGGGGCAGACTTGTAATTCTTCAAACTTGAGATGATTTCCTTTTTCTGATGGAAATTAGACAACTCGGCCGACCTCTCTTGGTGTCGATCGACACTGATGGTGTCGATCGACACTCAGCTCGACAAATCCAGCCACTTGACTTCACTACTTCGGCTGCTTCTCCAAAGTGCTCCAAAATGTTCCAGATTCTCCCATTTAGCTCAAAGTGTTCTCCATCCTGCAAAGACTCTAAAAAGACTCCAAAACTAGCAAAAGACTCTATAAAAACACTTATATCATGGCTTAAAAACGGGTAAAAACCATGATATATCAACTCCCCCAGACTTAGCCTTTGCTTGCCCTCAAGCAAAACATAAACTTAGACTGAAGTAGAAGTTTGAAAACAGGAACCTCCGAGTACTTCTTCAAAACGCCACATTGATTAACACTTCTTGAATCCACATGATATAGAGCCAACCTTATGAAATGTTCAGTGTACTTACCAAAAACTTAGCAATCTCCCAGTTTAAATCCAGATCCTTTCCTTGGTAAAAGATTCGAACTCTAACATTGGTAATGCCATAGAACTTTTCTGATTCTTTTCCTTTCCTTAGTACCAAAACAAGATATTCTCATACAGCTCCCCTATTTTCTCTTCCCTCAGTCAACTTCCTCCCATTTTCAGGGTGTTCTAAGATCTTTTCATTGACTCTTCTTATTCTTTTTGGGATCTCTGAAATAGTGCTACTCTCTACTTGTGTTCCTTGTGAGGAGACGTGTTCAAGAGCATCACTAATATTGTTCCTTGTTAGGAGACCGGCTCATGACAAAGGCACTATTCTAGACTTAGACTCTTTTTCTTCTTTTTCTTTTCTCTTAAGGGAAGATCAAGGAGAGACTGCAATTGCCTATCTGTTCGGACTGAAAGAGGAATCAAGTTCTGCACATACCTAGTTCTTTGTAAGGGGATCGGAACTCGCCCTGTTAGACTAATTCCACTTGTACCTTTCTACTTAGTAAGTCCCGCAATCAACTCTCATATCAATGGTTCTTTAAGTGTCAACTTCCTGTGGTTAGTTTCTAGAAAAACTGAAAGTTCCAACTGATTTTGACTCAATAAAACAAATTTTTGAAAACTTTTGACTCAAGACTAAACTGACTCTCAAAACAAAACACAAGATTAGTAACCACCTCCCCCAGACTTGAATAACACTGTCGCCAGTGTTACTAAGAATGAGTTTGGATAGAAAACATTTGTGCCAAACAGTTGCAAACAAAGAGAAAAAATCGGATCACCTGACTTCTGCGCATAGCGTCGATCGACACAGATGATGTCGATCGTTGTTGTGATTGATGGTCGTGTCGATCGACACTGGGGTGTGTCGATCGACACTCTGTCCGAAGACAGAGTTCTTCCACTTGAACATAGATGTGGTTAAGTCAGATTGTTGTTAGAATTCTTCCAAGCTGTTAGAAAACTCAACAAAAGAGTTAAAAGCACGAGATAATCCAATAAGCTCAATAACTGCAACAAGTTTGAAACAAAGTACTGAATCAAAAGAAACAAAATGCAGACTCAAATAAAATAAAAAACTGACTCAAAATACTAAAAAGAAAAAGGATGGAAAAGTCACTCGTCGTCATCTGGTCGTGGTGGAGAAGATCGTGGTGGTGAAGCAGGTCGAACGCAGCCACAGTTAGACACAGTGGCAATGGCATTCCAGATGGCATGGAAGCTCTGAACCACATATCTCTGGAAAGCATCTGGCTCCATAGGAATCACAGGAGCAGGTGGAAGGTGATGAGAACCAATAGGCTCTAAAGTAGCATGTGCTCTCCGCCTAGAAGAGGATGGTCGTGAAGGCTCTGCAACTGTGCGTGACGAAGTGCCTCTGCGCCTGGCAACGGGAGCATCCCTGAGCTTGCTCGGACTGGGGTGAAATGCAAGGCGCCCTGTATCGCTGGTAATGCGAGTGAGGTCTCTGTCAGGTAGCTGAACCAAACGCTGCACTCTCTGCTCGTCGGCAAATGCCCACATCTTCTCGCTAGTCACCCAATGAGTCCTCTTCAAGTACTCCATATCAACCAAGGCACGTGCTGTAATAATGGAGTAGCTGGAAGTGTCTATCCCACAGTGCTGGAAGATAGGTGTAAGAAGACTCCCGATAGTCTCTGGCTTAGACTTCGTCCCAATGAAAGGCTTGGTCTTCAAAGAAGCCAAGTGATGAGCAAATACTGCGCCAAGGTTCGCGCTATCTGGCGCGTCTGTATCCTCATAAATCTCAGACCAAAGACCCCGATAAAGCAGCACCAACTCAGACACTCGCATCTTCCCTGGCTCATGCTTACATAGAAGTGTAGTAGCAAAAACGCGGACCAAGTAGCGAAGGGTGGGATGTCGAATGTCTGTCTGAGTGGAGGTCTTAGAGTCATACCTCCCATTCCCGAAGTGAGACCAGAAATCCTGGTTATCTGGCAGCTGCGTCTAAAGAGAAACCCCAGTGGCATGCTCATCCGCGAATCCATAGATTTCGCAGAGGTCTGGAATGGAAATGCGGTAGCGGATCCCGCGGATTAGGAAGGTCAATGTGCCTTCCAGAGCATTACGGTTGATCTCGTTCCAGTAGCAGACGCGGGCTGTGGCAATGAACTGGCGGATAAGGTCTGGGTAAAGATCATACTGCCGCGTCGCAATAGTGTCCATCCCAATTCTCCCCATCAGATGCAAGATGTCATCTTTGATGCCAAGCTCCTTCATTGTCTTCTCACAAGCAAAACGAGTTGGAGCTATCTCGACCCGCAGCCACGCATTGTAGAACAGTGTGTCATAATTATCCCATGTCTCGCTGAGACGGAATTGCCTCATCATTGGCAGTCCCTGAGGCTGATGCCTCAGTGTTGCGTGGTCTCTTACTCACAGGAGCCATCTACAAAAGAAAAGAAAAACCAAAATCAACATCCAAAGTCCAACAAACGAAACGCAATGTCTCTGTAATGGTCATTGCGTTAGTTCATGATCGTGAAACTCAAATTATGCATCAATGACCGGTTCAAACTATCCTAGCATCATCAATCAACCAATTCAAAGCCATAATACCCAAGAGAAATCCCTAAATTCGCAATATGCATCATTAATTTCCAAAATTCGAAAATTTCAAATTGTGCAAATTAGAGGATGAAAAACAGTTGGGTAATGATCCTAAACATGATATAAAGCCTAAATGAGCATCATTCAAACAAGAAATCAAGGTAAATAGGTCGAATTCGAAATTTTTCACCTTAGGGCCGAAAATCAAAATTGGGAGATTTGAAGAACATATCTTGTAGATCGAATGAATGGACAATGGAATGTGAAAGAGGGTTACAATCCGCACGGATTAGAGCAAAGAATCACTCAATTTGGTTAAGATTTGAGAATTTGGGATTTTGGTGAAATTTTTGCTAAGTGTCGTGTTTTTGAAAAATGAAGGAAGGAGAAAGAGAATCGGGGTTTTGAAGACTTACCTGCGTCCCGTGGTGGTGTCGATCGACACTAAGCATGATCGATCCTCCTCAATTTTTTTTGTTTTTTTTTATGTAAAAACCAAAATAAATTAGTAAAATCAAAAACCAAAATAAAAGAAAATGTACCTTAGTGGGCTGCCTCCCACTCAGCGCTCGTTTAACGTCAATAGCTTTACTGTTCATGCGTTTAGGCAGACGGTGCATCATCCAGGGACACAATGTGTCCGTCTGGAATCTTGGCTTGAGCCCAATAGTGTTTCACTCTCTGCCCATTCACAGTGAACTCCTCTCCTTTGGAGTTTGTTAAGACAATTGCTCCATATGGTCTGACCTCTTTGATGGTGAAAGGACCTGGCCAACGTGAACGCAATTTACCAGGAAATAATTGCAAACGAGAGTTATACAGAAGTACCTGGTCATTTGGCTCGAATTGTATGGAGATGATCTTCTTATCATGATATGCTTTAGTTCTCTCTTTGTAGAGCTTTGAGTTCTCATAAGCATGATAACGAAGTTCATCCAATTCGTGGAGCTGAAGTAGGAGCCTCTCTGCAGCTGGCTTCAAGTCAAAGTTCATCTTCTTGATAGCCCAATGTGCCTTGTGTTCCAACTCAACTGGAAGGTGGCAATCTTTGCCATAGAGCAGCTGGAAAGGTGTAGTTCNGTAATTTCATAATTTAGCTAGCATAATTAATTGTGGCATATTTAATTATTACTTTCTTTTATTTGTTAATGCGATATTCCCTAATGCTATATATCATGTATTTAATTAATTTGAAAATAAAATGTATTATTTCCTATTGTTTGATTCAACTGAAAAGGATAATTACTATTTCTTATAATCCGGTTATTAAAAAAACAAATTATGAATAATTAAAAAGAATATTCGGTGTAAACCCTAAATCTGTTTTCCTATACATAGTTTCATCCCCTGTAGCCACTTTTTTATTTTACCGTCATCTAGGTTTAGTTTAGTTCATGTGGATCTTCTTTTAGGTTTAATTTAGTCGATGCATATCATGAATATTTTAATTGTGATTTGTTTGTTTTGGTTTTATTTGGTATGAGGCTAATCTTTTGTTTTTTTTGGTAAGGTACACAGAGAAGTATAATCAAACGAATGCTAGCCATAAAAGATAATACAAAAGGTATGTTATCGTGTTTGATCAAGGTATGAACATGGTTTTTTTCTTTGTTGTTGTTGTGTTGTAATTTTTTTAAAAGCTTTCAAGCGTTACATGGTATGTTTGAGCCAAATATTTTTTTTATTTACTATTTTATGTTTTGTAATTTTATGTTTGTGTACTTTGTTGTTATTTGTTTTTTTTTGTTTTTAATCTGATATGGAACTGATTTTTTTTACAGATGGTGAACAAATAGTCAAAGGAAGCGCGTAGACTCGGTTGAAGAATAAAAACACAGTACGAAGAACATGAAGAGAAAGGTTAGTTTTTATGTTTGTGAAACTTGTCTAATCTCTAAAGGTCTCTTTGCTTCTTTCTTTATTCTCTGAAAGTCTCTGTTCTTCTCTTTTTGATTTCTGAAAAATCTTTGGGGTGATAGAATGGATCAGATCATCCAAGCAGATAACACACACGAGATGCTTAAACCGATTAACCCATGGACGACTGGATCAGGGTTGCGAAGAATCTCTTCTTTGACCAAGCAAGAGAGCTCCGAGAAGATTTCCACGGATATGACGGTGATGAATTTGATGTAAGGGAAGACCAAGAACCCGGAGGATGTGATCACGGTGATTAGGATCAGCACGTCGATTGCAGCTGACCGGAATCCGTCGCAGCAGACCGGGAAATTCGAACAGCTGCTTGGTTTTCTGCTGCTCCTTTGTTTCGGGTGATGGAAGTCTGCAGAGTTCGCCATGATTGGATATTGGTCTACGACGGAGATTGAGCTCTGGAAATATACCATCTCAGAAATGGACTCGAGCGAAGCCGAATCAGATCGATTCTTCCGATTCGGGTAGCCTTAGAATCAGGCCCGGCGTTAGACGTAAAAAAAAAAATCTTTAACAATTTAAGTTCCGATTTATTTTGGAAGAATCAAATCCCGGTGGTTTGTGTAGTTCTCTGTGTCATCGATGGCGAAGTTTCACGGTAAGGTCGAGAATAATTTTTTTGGAGAGGCATCAGCCCGCGGTAGGATCTATGATGATAAGATTCTTTTTGTCTCAGTAGTGCGGTGAAGCTTTCGCAGCAATTCCCAGGGATGGCCACGTAGTTTCTTTACTTTTCCTTTTCGTTTATCTCAAATTATGCATCAATGACCGATTCAAACTATCCTAGCATCATCAATCAACCAATTCAAAGCCATAATACCCAAGAGAAATCCCTAAATTCGCAATATGCATCATTAATTTACAAAATTCGAAAATTTCAAATTGTGCAAATTAGAGGATGAAAAACAGTTGGGTAATGATCATAAACATGATATACAGCCTAAATGAGCATCATTCAAACAAGAAATCAAGCTAAATAGGTCGAATTCGAAATTTTTCACCTTAGGGGTGAAAATCAAAATTGGGAGATTTGAAGAACATATCTTGTAGATCGAATGAATGGACAATGGAATGTGAAAGAGGGTTACAATCCGCACGGATTAGAGCAAAGAATCACTCAATTTGGTTAAGATTTGAGAAATTTGGGATTTTGGTGAAATTTTTGCTAAGTGTCGTGTTTTTGAAAAATGAAGGAAGAAGAAAGAGAATCGGGGTTTTGAAGACTTACCTGCGTCCCGTGGTGGTGTCGATCGACACCAAGCATGATCGATCCTCCTCAATTTTTTTTGTTTTTTTTTTTATGTAAAAACCAAAATAAAAGAAAACGTACCTTAGTGGGCTGCCTCCCACTCAGTGCTTGTTTAACGTCAATAGCTTGACTGTTCATGCGTTTAGGCAGACGGTGCATCATCCAGGGACACAATGTGTCCGTCTGGAATCTTGGCTTGAGCCCAATAGTATTTCACTCTCTGCCCATTCACAGTGAACTCCTCTCCTTTGGAGTTTGTCAAGACAATTGCTCCATATGGTCTGACCTCTTTGATGGTGAAAGGACCTGACCAACGTGAACGCAATTTACCAGGAAACAATTGCAAACGAGAGTTATACAGAAGTACCTGGTCATTTGGCTCGAATTGTCTGGAGATGATCTTCTTATCATGATATGCTTTAGTTCTCTCTTTGTAGAGCTTTGAGTTCTCATAAGTATGATAACGAAGTTCATCCAATTCGTGGAGCTGAAGTAGGCGCCTCTCTGGAGCTGGCTTCAAGTCGAAGTTCATCTTCTTGATAGCCCAATGTGCCTTGTGTTCCAACTCAACTGGAAGGTGGCAAGCTTTGCCATAGAACAGCTGGAAAGGTGTAGTTCCCAAAGGCGTTTTGTATGCAGTCCTATAGGCCCAAAGTGCATCATCTAGCTTTTCTGCCCAATCCTTCCTTGTCTTGCCCACTGTCTTCTCCATAATTTGCTTGATTTGCCTGTTGGAGACTTCCACTTGTCCACTTGTTTGGGGGTGATAAGGAGTCACGACGCGATGCTGAACACCATGTTTCTTCAGCAGCTTGTCGAAAATCTTGTTGATAAAGTTAGAACCACCATCACTTATAACAATCCGAGGCACTCCAAATCTTGGGAAGATGATGGTCTGAAACATCTTGAGAACCACTGCAGCATCATTGGTCTTAGAAGTAATTGCTTCCACCCACTTAGAGACATAGTCCACAGCCACCAAGATGTATTGCATTCCGTAAGATGGAGGAAAAGGGCCCATGAAATCAATGCCCCAACAATCAAAGACCTCAACTTCAAGGATGAAGTTCTGTGGCATCTCATTCCTCTTACTGATCTTCCCTCTCCTCTGACAAACATCACATTGAGTGATGAACAGCTGCGCATCTTTGAACATAGTAGGCCACCAAAAGTCTGCTTGAAGAACCTTGGACACTATCTTGAAGGTAGCAAAGTGTCCAGCATACTCAGAACCATGACAGTGGAACAGCACATCACGAACCTCACTCTCTGCAATCCATCTTCTGTAAACATTGTCTGAACAATGCTTATATAAGTGTGGCTCATCCCAATAGTACCTTCTAAGTTCCCTCATGAACTTCTTCTTCTCATAACCCTTGAGATGTGTCGGCTCAATGTCAGCAGCAAGGAAGTTCACAATGTCAGCATACCATGGTCGAGTTGCATCATTAATGGCAAAGATTGTCTGTCGAAACACCTCACCTAAAAGCCTGTGAATCAATGAAGGTCCCTGGTGTCGATCGACACAGGTGGTGTCGATCGACACACGTGAAGTTGGCAAACTTCAAAGTGTTGATCCGCGACTCGTTCTCATCTTTTCGGACGTGGTGTCGAGCGACACTCCCCTAGTGTCGATCGACACTGAGCGTATCTGGTCCGAGATCGTGCTTTTCAAGCGACTCTCAACAAGATATATATTCTCCTCAGGTAGAAAGTCATCAATGGGCACATCATCTTCAATTCTGATCCTTGAAAGATGATCAGTTACTCCGTTTTCAACTCCTTTCTTGTCTTTGACCTCTATGTCGAACTTTTGAAGAAGTAGAATCCATCTTAGCAACCTTGGCTTTGCATCCTTCTTCTGCATCAAGTACTTCAATGCAGAATGATCAGTGTGAACAATCACCTTCGAGCCAACAAGGTACTGTCGAAATTTCTCAAAGGCAAAAATCACAGCTAGCAATTCCTTCTCCGTAGTTGCATAGTTTTTCTGAGCATCATTCAATGTTCTACTGGCATAATAGATGTCATGAAGTTTCTTGTCCTTCTTCTGTCCCAATACCGCGCCTACTGCGAAATCATTGTCGTCACACATCACCTCGAAAGGTAAATCTCAGTCCGGAGGTTGCACAATTTGAGCACTCACTAATACTTGCTTGATTTGTTCAAAGTCTGAAAGATATTCTGCATTGAACTCGAATTTTACTTCTTTGCACAGAAGAGCGGTGAGTGGCCTTGCAATCTTTCTGAAATCCTTGATGAATCTTCTGTAGAATCTAGCATGTCCTAGAAAACTTCTCACTGACTTCACAGAATCTGGTGCCTGTAACGTTGTCATGACCTCTATCTTAGCGCGATCCACTGCAATGCCTTCTGCTGAAACCTTGTGTCCAAGTACAATCCCATCTGTGACCATGAAGTGACACTTTTCCCAGTTCAGAACCAAGTGCTTCTTTTCACATCGCTGCAACACTGTTCATAAGTTGTCCAGACAGTCTTTGAAGGATGACCCATAAACAGAAAAGTCATCCATAAAGACCTCTATAAACCTCTCAATCATGTCCGTGAAGATTGCCATCATACACCTCTGGAAGGTCGCAGGAGCATTACAAAGTCCAAATGGCATCCTGCGATATGCAAATGTACCATAAGGACATGTAAAAGTGGTCTTCTCCTGATCATCTGGATGGATGGGAATCTGGAAGAATCCTGAATAGCCATCCAGGAAACAGTAGTATGGATGGTTCGCCAATCTTTCAAGCATCTGATCGATGAATGGTAAGGGAAAATGGTCCTTCCTGGTCGCAGCATTCAGCTTCCTGTAGTCTATGCACATCCAGTGTCCAGTCACAGTCCCTGTTGGAATCAGCTCGTTCTTCTCATTCTTCACCACTGTGACTCCTCCTTTCTTATGAACCACATGAACTTGACTGACCCATGCACTGTCTGAAATGGGATAGATGATCCCTGCTTCCAAGAGCTTCATGATCTCCTTCTTGACTACTTCCTTCAGGTTCGGATTCAGCCTTCTTTGATGCTCTACTGAAGATTTCGTCTCATCCTCAATGTGAATCCGATTCATGCATAAATCGGTGAGATACCTGAAATATCATCAAGAGAATAGCTAAGAGCTTTGCGAAATTTGCGCAGCTTGCTTAGCAACAACGTGAGCTCTGCATTGTTCAGAGAAGCATTAACAATTACAGGATAAGTTGAATTAGGACCAAGAAATCCGTACCTTAGCCCGGCAGGGAGCTGTTTAAGCTCGACTTTAGGTGCCTTAGCCTCACTCCAATCGGCGAGTGTGGCTTTTGTTGCTGTGCGCGCAGGGTGTCGATCAACACTGCTTGGTGTCGATCGACACAAGTCCTCAGCAGCGACTAGTTGCATCACTTGCTCGCTTGCATCCAACACCTTTGCATATCCAGCAGCTGCATCGTCCAAGCACTCAATGTCCTTTGTGGAAGTGGTCAATGCACGTTCCAGAGGGTCTGTAGGGTGGTCCTCTTGGAAAATTTCTTCAGCAAGATTGGTGAGTGAGTCGACATAGAAGGTTTATCCATCAATTGTTGGTCGCTTCATCAGCTTCTCCATGTCGAAATTCATCACCAAATCTCCAAGGTTCAGTGCGATCCAGCCCTTCCTCACGTCAATAATCGCTCCAGCTGTAGCCAAGAATGGTCTACCAAGTATGAGAGGGTCTTTGGGTTCCTCATCATATGACAAAACCACGAAGTCTGTGGGAATCAAGCAGTCTCCCACTTTGATAGGAACATCTTCCAAAACACCTTCAGGGATTCTGACGGATCGATCAGCAAGTACTAGGGAGATTCCTGTGGCCTTGAAATCTGTCATGTCCAGCGGTAGAGCGACTGAAAGAGGCATCAAGTTGACACTTGATCCTAAATCACACAAAGATCTCCCAAACTTGTTTGAAAAGATGGAGCAGTCTAGAACAAAGCTTCCCGGATCGGAGAGTTTCTCTGAAAGCCTGTTCTGAATGACAGCACTAACTTGTTCTGATATCATCATTATGCTTTTCTCCATCTCCATGTTGTTTGTCATCATCCACTTCAAGTATCTCTTTATCACTGGAGTAGTTCTAATGGCATCCATCAAAGAGATTTCAACCACTAGTCTATCCATGTTAGCCTTGCATCTAGCGTCCAGCAGCTTCTTCTTATACTTCTTTGTCACTAAGGGGAAAGGGATTTTCGGTTTGTAGACTCTTTCTTCAGCAACAATCTTGGTTTTAGCTCGATCTGGTTCAGTCTGTGGTGGGCGTCGATCGACACCCTCCTAGTGTCGATCGACACTCGTCGTAGAAGGTGTTTCCTTCGCTTCTGGTTCAGCTTCAGGATCGTCTTTCTCTTTCATCTCCTCGGGTGTCGATCGACACTGGGGTGTGTCGATCGACGCTGGGTCCGCAGCATCTTCTACATCTTCATGCTCCTCAAATTCCTCAATGTTAAGCCATCTCTTCTGGACAGGTTGAAGGTTCTTCCCACTCCTCAATGTGACAGCATTCACTTGGCGTTCCGGATTGGTATCCGTCTAGCTGCTTCTGCCAGTACGAAGCATCACCTGCAAGCGAGTATGCGAACAGCTTGCAGAAAAGATAATCATAGGTCACTCCATTAGCCTTGATGCTTGATGCGAGGTCCTCAAATCTCTCGATGTGATCCATCGGATGCTCATTAGGAAGACCTTGGAAAGGATGTTGCCCCACCAATGTGTAGTAGGCGGGCTTCAGCTCGAAGTCATTCCTCTGAAAAGCAGGAGGACGGATCGCAGCTCTATTAGCATAGAACTGGTCTGGGCGGTTGTGCTCGCCTAGTGTTCTTCCACGTCCAGCTACTGCAGGGGCGATTTGCATCGCCGGTTCGACTATGACGGCGCCAGCCTCATCAAGTCTATGTCCTTGGGCGTTCCTTCTGTTGCCCTGCAGGTCAACAAAGTCGCCAGCCTCGTTGCGTATCATGATTACAGGTTCAGCCATCTCTGTCTGCGCAAGGTGTCGATCGATACCAGTGGTGTCGTTCGACACTATGTGTGTGTGTCGATCGACGCCTGTTGTGTCGTTCGACGCTCGTGCAGACCTGCGGTTCGTACGTTCGAGACGGTTGATTTCCTGGTTCAAAGTGACTAGTTCTTCTTCCTTGTTGCTTCTAGTACTGGGCATGCACCTGAAACAAAAGAGAGAAAACTAAATTAGTAACAAAAACAAAAGTAAAACCTAGACAGAATCCTAATACTAGATCCCGTAGGTAGCTATTACTTCCCCGGCAACGGCGCCAAAAACTTGATAGGGCTCAGGTTTTACCCAAATAATCAACTACTGCAAGTGCACAGCAATGCAGTTGAAGTATAAGGGGTATCGAATCCTCAGGGAAGTTAAAGCTACACTTATGGTTTCTAGGTTTAGATTATGCTAGGTCGAATAATGAAATTGAAAACTAAGCAATTAAAGCAAGTAATAAATCGGAATTAGATGGATTAAAGTTCAGGAGACGAGGCGCTAGGCAAGGATAATTATCAGGTTTGAATCCAAGAATGCAGAATCTAAGTTTATTAGGGATTTATTAAGAACCGTCTAGAACTCGAAACTCTAAGGTAAAACCAATCAACTCTCGTTGCAGAAGTTATCTATGCCTAAATCCCTAAATTCCAAATCTCTTTGCGAATTTAAACAATCAAGGCAAGCAATAAGAACAGGTTCGATTTGTTCACAAATTACCTAGACCAAATCTCTTTGCGAATAGATAATTTGCTCACCTAAGATTAGTTCAAGTTATTAATAATGCTCTCGCATCTATTAAACAACCTAAGGTTTGATTTCTAAGTGATCAATTCAGAGAATCAAGTTAAGCACAAATCTAGGTGAAGATCCAATTGATTTCCCTAATAATTCTAGTGATTCTATAAACTCTTCATCAAACCCTAAATTACCCTAACCTAACAAGCAAACTACTCAGACATAATAATGCAAACACAAAACATGGCTGAATAATATTGCATAAAAGAATAGAGAATGATACAGGGGTTCGAAATCTGGCTCAGATGAGTTAGAATTGTCTCCCCAAAAGCTCAGGATCAATCTCTCTCTAAGTCTCAAAAACAGAAAATAATGATAAGGTAATTGGCTAAACAATGCCTGAAAACTATTTATAGAAGGGGATTTTTCGTCCAGGGGTAGATTTGTAATTCTTCAGAACTTGCTCTTCTTTCCTTTTCCTGATTGGAAACCGTCAAGCTTCGCCGTCTATCCTTGGTGTCGATCGACACTGATGGTGTCGATCGACACTCAGCTCGTGAATTCCAGCCTCTTGACTTCATCACTTCGGCTGCTTCTCCAAAATGCTCCAAAATGTTCCATATTCTCCCATTTAGCTCAAAGTGTTCTCCATCCTGCAAAGACTCTAAAAAGACTCCAAAACTAGCAAAAGACTCTATAAAAACACTTATATCATGGCCTAAAAACGGGTAAAAACCATGATATATCAGACCGCGAAAATCCAGATTGAAAATCACGAATCAAAGAACGATTGAAACAATAATAAACGATTATAAAGTATAAAAATGTTTTAATAAAAACTTTAAGGAAAGACGATACACGGAGTCGAGATATGATCTCTTTCCTTAATTCTTTAAATCCCCCGCAGTGTGGCGGTTTGTAGAGATTCAGAATCCCAAGATACAACCGTGTTTGAGACTAAAGTCGCAGCACTCGACTATAGAATCTGTGAACTAAAGATCTACGCTATACTCTTGAGACTCACCCTAAGACAGTAGAGACGAGAGGGATTTGCTGGAATTTGTGTTTTAAAGCATATTGCTTTTCTGGATGATTTTAAAAGAGAGGCTAACCCATCATATATATAGTATGAGAGGAGACTTGAAAACATTCTAAGTTTCCAATGTGGTATACTTTAACTTTCACAAAAAGTTATAGTTAATGGAAACTTTCCATTTGTTTAATTCTCTTCCACAAGAAATTATAGTTAATGGAAACTTTCCATTTATTTTAACATCTTCCACAAGGAGTTATAGCTAATGGAAACATTCCATTTGTTTTAGTCTCTTCCATTTGTTTGGGTCTCAACCCATCTCTTATTCACACAAAACACAAAATAATAAAGCACAATTGTCTTTATTAATTTTTTGTTCCAATACCTGCATCATCACTTGATTCACTTGTCTAAGCCAAGAGTTCTCATGAACTAAGCCCCGAAGTTTTCTCTCTTGCATTCTCTTTAAAACCATCCTTTGTACTGTTTTATTGGCTGTCCAAAACTTGCTAACCAAGCTCAGATTTAAGTCACAAACTTGCCCATGTTTTTTGGTGAACCATCAATTGTGCGTGATTCTGAACCATCTCTTTAGTAAAATCCTGAAATTTCCTCTCCTTTTCTTTATTGCAGCTTGAGATTGCAGAACTGAATCAAATTCTGGAAAATGAGGTTGTTGATGAAAATGGACTATGGAAGAAGAAGCTCATTGAGCAGCTGGACAAAGGGAAAGATGATGGCAAGTGAAAGGATCCAAAAAGCTTTGTTTTTTGTTGATATTTAGAACTTATAAATCGTATGAGTCATATTGGAGTATATATTCTAAACATCTTTACCTTTTATTATTATCCTGTTACAGATTTATTTGTAAATTTGTGTAAAATTTGTTTAGTAAAATCTTAATAAATTTAGATGCAACAAAACGTTGTCTATATACTTCAACAAACAACCAAATCGTGACTATGTTGCACATATACAAGTTATAGTTAACATTACATGTTAGGTAATATAACAAGACTTAAGTAAGGTAATATAACAAGATTTAAGTGATTATCACATAAACTTTTCAAATCCTCACCAACAAAAGACATATCCACTTCATACTCATCTTTTATTGTCACATACTCACTGTAATCCACATCCGACTCATCCTTGCCTTTCATATAACAAGGGTTAACTAAGGTATTATATGGAGACTTCTTTTGCAGACTTCTTTTTCAGACTTTTTAAATAGACTTCTCAAACAGACTTCGTAAGTAGACTTCCTTTGAAACAGATAAAACACACCAACATTACAGGTTCGGTACCCATATAACAAGATTTATCTAAGTATTGTACGTAAACTTCTTAAATAGACTTCTTTTTCAGACTTTGTAAGGAGACTTCCTTTAAAAATAATAAAACACACCAACATTACAGGTCCGAACCCATATAACAAGGCTTATCTAAGTATTGTACATAGACTTCTTAAATAGACTTCTTTTCTAGACTTCTTAAATAGACTTCTCAAACAGACTTCGTAAGCAGACTTCATTCGTTTTAAATTTAATTAAAATGCATTTTTAATTTTTTTTTTGTAAAATCAGACTTCGTAAGCAGACTTCCTTTGAAGTAAACTTCTCAACGAAGTCTACTACTAATAAACTAAATGCCTAAAAACACAAAAAATTTAATTAAAGCTTAACTATAACAAACAAACATGTCAAACTCATACATAAGCAAGACCAATAAATAACATAAACGCAAGAGTCAAATAATCATTTTTATTTGTTACAAATTTCAGATAAATGAATTTTATAAACAATTCATGTCGGAGACTAACAAAGAAGACTCTTAGACTTCTTTAAGAAGTATGCGCTTAATAAGCTTACTACCTTAAAAAACAAAAAATATGATACCACCATACGTATAAAACATTATCATGTAAAACTGATACAGAAGCAAGTACACTTACTAACACAAGCTCAAGACAAAAAAAATCTTTAAAAATCGTTAAATTTGATAAAAATGCGTTTTTTTAAAAAACTTGTAAACGTATACTTCATCATGAAGTCTACTATAGTAGTCTACTAGAGAAGTCTACTATAGTAGCCAATATATGAAGTCTCCTTTTTAGGTTACTTTTGCAATTGAAAAAAGTTAGTAGACTTCTCCGAGAATTCTCCCTTACGTGGAGAAGTCTTATATGAAAAGTAAACTTCTTGGAGGTTAGTTTTGCAATTGACCAAGTTTGACTTTTCAAGTAGACTTCCTCACTCCAAACGAAGTCTAAAATGTGTTAGTTTTGGGTTTGACCAAACATTGAATTAATTAATTAGTAGACTTCTCGGAGAAGTCTGTGAGGAAAGTAGACTTCTCTACGAAGTCTCCTAATTAAATAATATTTTCGTCACCCCAAAATTAGCCTCTGAAGTCTACTCAAGAAGTCTGCAAAAAGTCAAACATTGGTCAATTGCAAAACTAACCTCTCCTTTCTGCAGACTTCTTGAGTAGACTTCGTTAAAAAAGTCTTCGTTTTGGTCAATTGCAAAACTAACCTTTTTCAAGAAGTCTCCTTGAGAAGTATACGCCAGTTTTTTTTTGTTCTCAAAGAAAGGTGCAGACTTCAACACGAAGTCTACTATCAGAAATCGGAACACGCGGTCAATTGCAAAACTAACTTGTGCATTGACCATCAGACTTCTTGGAGAAGTCTACTAGGAGTAGACTTCTCCAAGAAGTTTGCTGTCGCGGCACAGATCAGAAAATTCACGAAAATCAACTGAAAAAGTTACCTAGAAGTGGTCTTTAGCTTCTTCGACGGCCGAGAACTTCGATTCTAGCCACCACCAAAGAAGCTCAATCGCTATGCACGACCAAATCACCGGATATGGCAATATCTTAGAACTTCAAGTTTGAAAAAGGTAAATTAGAGAGTTTTTGCGACGAAAATAGAGAGAAAAGTGAAGAATAGAAGATTATGAGAGGAGATAATGAGCTTAAAGTAATATAAACCTCCTAGGATTCGCCAGTCTGAAGCTAAAAGGGATTTGGATCTTGCTGTGACATATCCGTGAAGAACCAGTAACAAAGATGGATCGATGGGCTTTAACAAAGGTTGCGGAATTCCTTTGCTAAACCACTCAATCTTTCTAGATATGACACACCAAAGAGATTGAGGTTTTGTTGGATATTACACACCAACAGATCTACTGGATATGACACACCAATAGTTGATCTAAATTCAAAATATGTTTTTATAAAAGAAGATAGATGGTTTCTCAAAAAGAGGTTACAAGAGATTATAAAGAAAACAACAAAAACCCTAAATGAACAGTTTGGACGCCCCCCTTGGTTTCTCCTTCTTCGTGGGCTCCAAAATGGGCTTCTATTTTAACAAATGGGCCATTAGAAAGTGTTGGACTTACCTCATTAGAAACCTTGTCAAGAAAACCCATTGGGACAAAACTTGACAAGGGAAAAAGAGTATAAATCCAACACTTACCCAATTGTTAAAAACATACAGCTTGATGATGCAGCTGACTATGTAGCTTGAATTATAGTTGATGATAGGGCTTGACTATATAGCTGGACTATATAGCTTGAATCGTAGTTGATGATATGGCTTGACTATATAGTTGGACTATATAGCTTGAATCAAAAACCAGGGAGGTTTAGGTTCAAGTCTTCTCCTTGTTGGTTCGAGCTTAGCTCCACAATAAGCTGCTTCCTCAGCTACAAGCTCATTTCCAGCAGGTTCAAGCTCCATTTCTTTAGCTCCATCAGCTTCAAGCTCAGTTCCAAGCTTCATGTCTTTAGTGCTGGTCATGATCACATCATCCCCTCCCTCTTGAAAAGGATTTGACCTCAAATCCATTTTATTTGCAAAAGAATAGATCAAATTAGTACAAATGTAATCTGAAAGGGTTAGAGAGATACCTCCATTTCGATTTTGGCTTGGTATTGGCTTCTAGGCTGTGTCTGGTGGCTCTTCTTTCATCAGTATGAAACAGTGGACGTATTGGGTCTTCTTCTGGTCCAGAGCAGGTTGTATGAATCGTTTGTCTCCTATTCCTGTTTTAGCTTTTGCAGGATGCTTCAAAGTTGCTGTAAAACCTGTTTTTGACACTTCTGACCAAGACAAGTGCATTATCTTCCTTATGAAATCATTAAGAACAAGATAAATTTGATTAGGACTTATCTGCTTTTCAACAGCTGTTTGAACAATGATGTACTCTGATTTTCGTGGGTCTTGCTTCTGATCTAATGTGAAAATCACCATTGTTGTCTTTTCTTCTTTTTGGACAGTTTCAGCTCCTTGAGTATGCTGCTTTGGAGGTTGTAGATAGGCATCTGGTGGTTTCTCCTTAATTCGAACAGAACATGGGAGTTCTTCTTTTAAGCCCTTACAGTTTTCCATAAAACCTGCTCCTTTGTTAACACTTAAGGAAAAGAACAAATGCATTATACTTGAAATGGAGATTTCAAAAGCATAGTTCCTGGAACACTGATTTATTATGAAATCATCCCAATAATAGTTCAATTCTTGAGCTTCACTTACTTGTGTAATTCGCAGAATGCCTAGCAATGACTCAGCTTTAGAATTTTTCTTTTTCAAAACAAGATCAGCTGCTGTAGGTGGCTCAAGGACAGATTGCTCATACTCATTGCCTTCATATTTTGACAAAGTGTAGGCTCCTGGACGTTCCTCCTGCTTAGCTATACCTAACTCAACTTCTTTCAAGCAAGACAAGTGCTTTAAAACAGTTAAAAGATCAAGAGAATGATGCTGAATCTTGTTGGCACTTAGCTTAGCCTTGGACATTGCATGAATGAATCCTTGCTCTAGTTTAGACTTCCATTTGTTGTTTGGTTCTGGATTGAACTCATGATCTAGTTCATCATTTGGAGCTTTTACAACAGAAGTTATGAATTCACTTTGAATTGTTTTAGAGAGCTTAAAATTCAATCCTTTTGTTTCTGCATCATTAGAAAACTCATTAGTTTCACTAAGTATGTATGGTTCTAGACACTTACCTGATCCAATCTGAACGTGGGGTTCTAGCATAGTCTCTTTAGACAACATCAAACAGGTAGTGTTTTCTGTTGATTTTGGATCCGAAACTTGAGTTAGTAACTTCTTTTCTGGATCTGCTTGCTTCCTTTGTTCTCTATTAGCATATGTACCTGTCTCAACACTTATGGAAAAGGACAAGTGCATCATTCCAGTCATGGAATCATTAAAAATAGTTGGAGAAAATTCAACTTGTACCTTCTTATTGTTACAGGCTGAAACAATTTCTTGTTTCTTGTTTTCAGGAAATATAGAGTTCAAGTCTGCTCCTCTTTGAGCTGGTTTTGGTTCCATAGCAAGGTTTTCTGCTGCTGGTTCTTCTTGTTTGGATGTATGCTCTTTGTTAACACCTGTTTTAGCTCTGTTCTGCACCTTCTTTGAGAATGGACGAAATGTAGTGACTATCTGCTCCAACTCAGCCTTTAATTGATCAATGCTCTGCTCTGGTTTGGTTGCTGTCTTGCACAACGCTTTATTGCTGAGAACTTCATCCTTCTCCATGATTTTCGAAATACTATTCTCCTTGTCTTGACAGTAGACAGGCGTGTGGTTCTGAGCCTTTTGATCCCTTGGAGCATACTTATTCCTCAATATTCCCCTAAGTTCTCTCCAAGTGCTGATTCTTTGCTCATTGTAATACCAGCGCTCTTCCTTTTTTTTATCCACCATCTATGAGCTTTTCCAGTAAGTAAACTGACAGCATAATCAAACCTCTGCTCCCTCAAGATACCATTGTTGGAGAACCAATCATTAATGTCATTCTCCCACTCTTAAGTAGTTTTCTGTCCCTGAAAAAGAATAGAGTTGAATTTTATTAGCAGGCTGATATTCAGGTTTAAAACAAACCAGATGTTTGAGAGGGTGAGAAGCTTGATATGGTTTTCTCTGTGTTTTCTCTGGCTCCTTGGGTTTCAGCTTCTCAGGCCTGTTTTGAGAAGAACTACTATAATGAACATAGTATTTATCTGCAGCTCCATCTCTAGGCTGTCTGTGTGGGTCTCTTTCTCTCTGTGGAGACCTCTCCTCTCTTCTCCTAGGTTCTGCACGTCTCTGCTCATGGTTTGTGGCTTGTCGAAATTCCTTCCTTAGAGTCTCCATCTCTGTTGCCATCATTTTCCTCATTTGAGCAGCAAGAGCTTTAATTCGCAGTTTATTGTTGCTGTTTTCAGCTTCTTCTTCAGTCATCTTTCCAGGCATGTTTCACAAAACTAGAAAGAAAACTTAACTTGCAGACTGTATAGCTCTGATACCACTTAATATAAACCTCCTAGGATTCGCCAGTCTGAAGCTAAAAGGGATTTGGATCTTGCTGTGACAGATCCGTGAAGAACCAGTAACAAAGATGGATCGATGGGCTTTAACAAAGGTTGTGAAATTCCTTTGCTAAACCACTCAATCTTTCTGGATATGACACACCAAAGAGATTGAGGTTTTGTTGGATATTACACACCAACAGATCTACTGGATATGACACACCAATAGTTGATCTAAATTCAAAAGAAGTTTTTATAAAAGAAGATAGATGGTTTCTCAAAAGAGGTTACAAGATATTATAAAGAAAACAACAAAAACCCTAAATGAACAGTTTGGACGCCCCCCTTGGTTTCTCCTTCTTCGTGGGCTCCAAAATGGGCTTCTATTTTAACAAATGGGCCATTATAAATTGCTGGACTTACCTCATTAAAAACCTTGTCAAGAAAACCCATTGGGACAAAACTTGACAAGGGAAAAAGAGTATAAATCCAACACTTACCCAATTGTTAAAAACATACAGCTTGATGATGTAGCTGACTATGTAGCTTGAATTATAGTTGATGATAGGGCTTGACTATATAGCTGGACTATATAGCTTGAATCGTAGTTGATGATATGGCTTGACTATATAGCTGGACTATATAGCTTGAATCAAAAACCAGGGAGGTTTAGGTTCAAGTCTTCTCCTTGTTGGTTCGAGCTTAGCTCCACAATAAGCTGCTTCCTCAGCTACAAGCTCATTTCCAGCAGGTTCAAGCTCCATTTCTTTAGCTCCATCAGCTTCATGCTCAGTTCCAAGCTTCATGTCTTTAGTGCTGGTCATGATCACATCATAAAGAGCTAAAAAATTGGTTGTAAAAGCTTTAAAAGCTTCAAATTGGTTAAAAATGGTGGTTGGGTGAATTGATGATGATGGCAAAGTGAGGAGGATGAGAATTTTTTTGTCTTTTGGATTTTCAAAATTAAAAAAAAAAACAAAAAACCAATGGCAATTTCGTGAATAAGTGGAAGTGAGAGTGGTGGTTTGGGAAGAAAGTGGTTAATGTTGAAAATGAGAAAAAAGTGGGTTACATTTGCAATTGACCAAATGTTTTAAGTTAGTTGTGAAAGAAGCCCTACAAAATTCTAATAGAATATATACCCGTCCTAAGTCCCAAAATCTTCATGGCTCACATACATTCATTGTACATATGTACATTTGAAGGAAAAACTGATAAACAAAAGAGAATTAAAATTTCAACTATACTAAATAATTAAATACAATCCACCCAAAAAACAAAACAATCTATAAATGGCAAGAACAATACAATAACTTACAAACACAACTCACTTTTATTACCACACAAAATTCAAATAGAATATATACTATATGCATTACACTATCATATAATTTCTTTCACCCAATCAACCGAAAACAAACTCCGTCTCAAAATCACATGTCCACTCCGTCAAAAATACAACATCAACTACACAATTTCTTTTAGTACTGATCAAATACTCTAAGCAAATAATTCTACCTTCAAATATGTGATTAACTTTTACCTCACTTTTCATGACATGTATGATACAAAATCAATACTATCACGTCGATCACATAACACACAATGCCTCGAAGTCTCTTTTAAAATTGAAGATTTCAACTCAAATGCATCAAAAAAAAAATTATATGTTGATTTTATAATTGCAGACTTAGAGAGAACACAAATTCAAGCGACACAAGAAGAATATGACAATTGTGATATATGTCTTGATAATCTACAAAGACCGAAAAATATCTTAACATTTTATTTTGCATTCACAAATTTTATCACAAATGTATTTCAGATTAGTTATACTACAAAAAAATATGTTCTTAATTATTGTCAAAAATAAATAATTTGATATTTTATATGTTTACGATGAATTAAAAAAAAAATTCATTATAGATATTATTATTCCACCAATTATTCAATACACAATTATAAAACTACATGATATTCACAAATTAGAAATTAATATTTATCCACAAATTTTTACTAACAGATATTATAAAATAAATTATAGAATTAAAACATGTAAATTATCACAAAATTCGTGCAACGCGCGGATCTTCTCCTAGTATATTATAGAAACAAGATAAACATCGTCAAAGAAAGCTTGTTATTTATGTTCAGATCCTGCAGTGTCAAAGAAAGCTTGTTACCACTGGTTTTCAAGATGATTTGTGATTCACAAATTTATTACAAAAATAAACAAGGTAAATGTAGTATAGTTTGAAATCATTAAAAAAAAAACAAAATAACAAAAATGAGAAATTTTGAAAAAGGAGATTTTATAGTAGAAAAGAAAAGAAAATTACTTAAATATCTTTAATAAATAATATTGAAAATAAATTAAATAAAAAAATATAATATCTAATTTATTTAACAAGTAATTAGCCTTAATTATTAAAGATAACTTTTTTTTTAATTCCTACATGATAAAGGTACATCATAAGTTGGACATAAACGAGAGCAAATAATCCTACATGTTTTTTTTATTGAGAAAATTACCTAACATAACCCATAAAATATCATGAATAGCTAAGATAACCCATCAAAATTTATATTGTTCAATTAACCTATTTACTATTTTGTTTTTACAATATCTCCAAAATTGCCCTTATTTAAATTTGAGAATAGTATTTTTTTTTCTATTATTATTAGAATTAGAAAATCTATTAAAAACTTAATTATGGTAATTATTATGGGTTTTTTAATTTTATTATCTTATTAACCAAAAAAAAACTAATTGTATCATAGTTACGCTAGCAACCACCACTCTCCGTCAACGAGTTTCCGTCTCCATCATCTTTGCTCTTACTATTCTGCTGCTCTCAAGAGGACTTGTACAACAATTCTCAATCTCTGTCTTATTAACTATTTTTATTTTTATTATTCATCACGTTTAGAAAGTGATTGTTAGATGTCGACGTTTCATAAGGAGGCGTTCCTTGCTCACTTGGCTTATTAAAATTGTCTTAGAACTGATTTTTTGATTACTTGCTCACTTGGAATTATACGAAAGCCTTTTTCGTTGTTTAGTTTATACTTTGTTTGTCTTGTTTTTAATTTGATATATGTACACATCAACATAATAATGGTGTTTAAGAAGCATCTGCTCCTTTGGGAAAATAATAATATTGTCTTTGCATGTTTTCGCAGGATGTCGAGTCAATCAAACGTGGATTTAGGATTTTTGTTGCGGTTATATTCACTTGGTAATGGGCCGAAACCAAAAAAAAACATCAACCACCATTGTAGGATTGACTTTTTAGAAGATGTAGAAAACGCTGTTGGAGAAGAAGTTTGGAACAATATCCGCAGTTCTCCTCTATGAATAATTGTACGGTTCGCTAAAAATAAGTTCACGTGGTCATCTAAGATCGTCGAACATCTTCTTGTGAATCAACTTGTTTGCAAGGAGAAGCATGAGATGTGGTGCTTGTTTGGAAATACGCCGGCTCGGTTTTCTCTTCAGAATTTGAAAACATAACAAATTTGAACTGTGCACCGTTTCCTGAGAGTGAGGAAGTTATAGAAAGCATTTTTTACAGACTTATAATCAGCCATCATACATATAATCAGTCGGCAGACTTATAATCAGCCAGCAAAGTTATAATAAGTCGGCAGACTGAACTTCAATCGGCAGACTTGCGTGATGTCTACGAGATTTTCGTAGACTACAGAATTCAATCTCGCAGACTTATAATTAGTTTGCGGACATTTGGTAGATTGTCGTGAAGTAGAAAGACTGTCGTGAAGTATCCAAGTTTTCTGCAGACTTCGAAATCAAATCACGCAGACTAATACTTAGTTTAAAAACACTTAGCAGACTTCAAATTTGTCGCAGACTTCAACATCTTATCACGCAAACTTACTTCAGGCTACATATGTTCAGCAGACTTTCCTAGCAGAGTTTATGCAAGTCTACGGATAGAGTTCATATCTGCAAAAACACACGCAGACTTTACGGAAGTCTACCCAATATATGCACACTGAATATAAGTCTGCCGGATTTATTTTTGAAGTCTGTCTAAAATATGTAGACTTCATGTAAGTATATTTACTGTCCATAGACTTATATTCAGTCTGCATGATTAGACTTTATAGTCTACCAAAAACTAGTAGACTTTACGAAAATCTACTAAATGTCTGCAGATTAAATATAAGTCTGCATAATTGGCTATGGAAGTCTACAAAATTCTTGTAGACATCACGCAAGTCTACCTAGTGTCCGTAGATTTATATTCAATCTGCATGATCGAACTCTATAGGCTACCAAAAACTTGTAGACTTTACGAAAGTCTACTTAAATCTGCATATTTTTTGTAGACATCACGCAAGTCTGCTGAATGAAATATGAAATATGCCTAAACACGTAGACTACAAAAGTCTGCCACGTTCATATCTGCCAAAACCTAGCATACTTCACAGTTCACATGCTCTTCATCTTCTACATTTAAAATTTAAATGTTGTTCAAGTTACCTGAAACTCCGTAAATGTTGAATCCTCAAATCCAAGAGTATGATTTCGTTCCTTTTTTGCCATGGTGAATAGATCTACAAAACAAAAATTTTAGGATCAAAACACACTAATCTAAGTTACGATTTATGTAAAAGAAAAGATAAGTTACGATTTATGTAAGACAATAATAAGGTGGGCAGATTTTGGAGAACTCTACATATGATAGGTTTGATTGTTGATGTCTTTGTTGTTTTGTTGAAAAATGAAAGATGGATCATGAAGAAAAGTTGATTGCATTTCCTTTTTAAGTTTTTTCCGTTTTTCTTATAAATAATCAATAAGTAGCAGTCATTACGTATTTAAGGGCAATATAGGGAAAATGTATTTCAGAAACATTAAAAAATCTGAGTAGGTTATTTAGACTATTTTCCATATTTTTAGGGTTATTATAACAAATTTCCCTTTTTTATTTAAAAGAAATTAAAATAATTATTAAAGCTTTTACTAGAGAATACTCAAGAAGTTGTGTATTTTAAAATCTTGAGTAATCTTTAAAAATGGAGTATCGATCCCCCAATTCTAAATTGGTACTCTTAGTTACTTCCGGTCGATTTGATGAAGAAATTAGAATTAGAATTTAGATGATTTCGGTTACATGTTTTGAAGATCGGTGTATACGGTTTGAGTAACTTGGGAGATTAGTTATAGTTGATTATTATTGTATACGGTTAGAGAGGAAGATTAATACAATAGATTAGAGAGGTGAGGCATCGAATAGAAATTACGACAGTAGGATTTAATATATATTTTTCCGCTATATTTTATTATTTGCTATATTTTTGTTTTTTCTACAACGGTTGAATATGCTTAGAATGGAAAAACACAGAGGAATACTTGCAAAGATTTTTGACGAAGAAGAAGAAGAAGACAATGCCAATGACAATGACAAGAACAGAGAAGGTTGTCTGTGACGACGGCAATGACAGCGATGACGGCGAAAAACAATAATGAAGGATAGTGAAGGTGGAGCTAGAGGGTAATGATGGTGTTCGTGCTTTTAGTACAACACAAATTTGTTTTGTATTTCTTAAAACTCATAATTTAGTTTTTTAATGATTTTATTTGTTATTATTTTACTTTTAATTTCTTTATCAATATTGACTAAAATAGGCAAGAATCTTCTACGTTCATTTAACTAAAAAAAGAATTGGGTTAAAAACAAATAATTTAATTAATCATTCAAATCTTTAAAATTTGATAGCTAAAACCCCAATACAACATTAAAAACATAAATTTTATTTAAAATCAATAACATATTATATTTTTAATAAAACTTTGCGCATTTACATATAACATATTTGAATCAAAAACACGTAACTTTTTTTTTTTTGATCAAAAGGGTGCATTCATTCATTCAACTTAGTTTGGGTCTGGGCCTACATTAAATACAGATAGGGTCTGTTTGGCAACCTGATTTGCTTCCAAATTAGCTAAACGACTAATATGCGAGAAGGAGATGAAGTCAAAACGACGAGCCATAGAGGTGATATTGGAGACGATGTCGTGCAGCTCCGAGAAGTCTGTGGTTGCGTTTTTTTTTTTTTGTCGACAGCCTCAATCCCTAGAACGGTTGAGGAATCCAAACCGGTGGGGTTGAGTTTACATAAACAATAGAATAAAGGTAGTCGCGGACACTGCGTGCCAGTTTGTCTGCCTTTTCGTTGTGAGCGCGTGGGATATGCGAGATGGAGAAAGTCACAAACTCCTCCTTGCTTCTCTCGTACTCCTCCAGATGTGTTGCGAAAGCCTGCCATTCTTCTGGTTTAGACACCATCTTCACCAACTCCGAACAGTCTGTAGCGAAAGCCACCGTATAGCGTCGAGCATCAAGCATGCAATGCATGGCCCAAATCAATGCTTCCAGTTCTGAGTGTAATGGGGAAATGCTTCGTCGGACATTTCGTGCTCCTAGTAGAGGTCCTTCCGTTCCAAATTCTGGACAATACCATCCTAAACCCGTAGTGATCGACGTTTCTTTCCAGGACCCATCTGTATAACATCTAATGCCATCATATGGATGTTCTCCGGACAAGATACTTTGGGATTGCCTATGTATTTCGTGCACAACAATATTAGCCGAATTCCAAGCTGTTGCTTCTGCTTGCGCCATCCTAAGTACCTCTCTCGGATCTCTATCAATGTTTGAAAAAGACTTGTCATTTCTTGCCTTCCAAATGTACCACAAAATCCATGGGTAAACTTTCATAATCTCGTTTTGGGGAAGATTCCAAAATAAGTATGCCATATTCGAATACAAAGCATCCGAAGGGAATCCATGCAGATGTGTGGGAATAGGAGATAGCGCCCAGACTTGGAGAGCTGGGGGACACTCAAAAAGTGTATGATTTATCGTTTCACGTGTAGCTCCACATCGTCCACATTGTGGATCACAGTTTATGCCCCTACTGCATAATCGATCCATAACTGAAATACAACCGGATAATATCTGCCACATGAAGTGTTTCATCTTTGGGGGACATTTAACCTTCCATGTAAAACTTTGTAAATTACTTATATCTGGCCCATAACTCCTCTGTGAACTTCCGCTCGATAGATATTCCTGTTTCGTAGCATATCCTGATTTAACTGTATACCTACCCGATTTCGTGTAGTGCCACATCAATTTATCGGGTCGAGAGTTTCTTGTTGTTGGAATTCCAAGAATCAATGAGACATCCTCCGGAACCACAAGCTGATTTATTAGTGGTAAATTCCACGTTGACGTTGCCGGATCAATCAATTGATTGACCGTTAGCTCAGGGTATAAATTGTACCCTTTGCATGTAGCTGATCTCGGGCAAGAAGCTGGAATCCAAGGATCATTCCATACTGAAATAGAATGACCTGATCCAACTCTTTTGATGAGCCCTTTGTATACCAGAGATCGAGCTGAGCTTATACTTCTCCACCCATATGATGGAGAGTACGATCGAATAGGATCCAAAGGTCCTCCATTCCGAAAGTATCTTCCCTTGAAAACTTTTGCAAAAAGAGAGTCCGGAAAATCTATAAGCCGCCAAAGTTGTTTTGCTAATAACGCTGTATTGAAATCCTCTATAGCTCGAAAGCCGAGTCCCCCCTCCGACTTATGTTTACATAGATTCTTCCATGCCATCCAATGCATACCTCGTGTTTGGCCATTAGTACTCCACCAGAACTGTGCAACCGTACTGGTCAGTTTTGACGTGATCGTTTTTGGCAGTCGGAAGCACGACATCGCATATGTTGACATTGCAGTCGCCACCGATTTTATCAATACTTCTTTACCTCCTTTAGATAATAGTCTCGACGTCCATCCGTTTACCCGTTGTTGTTGCCGTTCTATTAAGAAATTAAAGATTTTCGTTTTTGCCCCGCCCATACTTTCTGGAATCCCTAAATATGTGCCGACGCCACCGACGTTCATTATTCCCAAAGTCTGGTGGACCTCAGCCTTGGCTGTCATATCCACTTTATGTCCGAATTGTACTGATGACTTCAGAAAGTTTATTTGCTGTCCTGATACTGTTTCATACTGCTTCAAAATGTTCAGTAATATCTGAGCTTCCTCCTTTTTTGCTTTACAGAAAAACAAACTATCATCTGCGAAGAGTAAATGGGAGACAGTAGGAGCAGATCTTGCTATTTTTAAACCTGTAATTTCCTTTCCTCTCTCTGCTTTCCTCAGATTCGATATGAGGACCTCCGTACAAAGAATAAAAAGATACGGGGATAGAGGGTCCCCTTGTCTCAGGCCACGTTTTGGCTTTATAATACCCCTCGGCTGTCCATTAATCAAGACTTTATATTGAACCGTCGTAATACATTCCATCATCCATCCAATCCATTTCTCCGAGAAACCCATTTTCCGTCTGTGGTTGCGTTTATACTGTTTTATTTTCAACTTCACATTTTCTTACTGTCAAAATTTAATTTCAATCCTGATAACACATAAAAACAATCTATAATTCATACATATACTATTATTTGCGAAGTGAATTTGGCTGAGAATGAAAATTGAAAACTGAATTATGCTTTTGCCATTAATGAATACAAAGGGAAGGGTCTGTAATTTCGTAATTTAGCTAGCATAATTAATTGTGGCATATTTAATTATTACTTTCTTTTATTTGTTAATGCGATATTCCCTAATGCTATATATCATGTATTTAATTAATTTGAAAATAAAATGTATTATTTCCTATTGTTTGATTCAACTGAAAAGGATAATTACTATTTCTTATAATCCGGTTATTAAAAAAACAAATTATGAATAATTAAAAAGAATATTCGGTGTAAACCCTAAATCTGTTTTCCTATACATAGTTTCATCCCCTGTAGCCACTTTTTTATTTTACCGTCATCTAGGTTTAGTTTAGTTCATGTGGATCTTCTTTTAGGTTTAATTTAGTCGATGCATATCATGAATATTTTAATTGTGATTTGTTTGTTTTGGTTTTATTTGGTATGAGGCTAATCTTTTGTTTTTTTTGGTAAGGTACACAGAGAAGTATAATCAAACGAATGCTAGCCATAAAAGATAATACAAAAGGTATGTTATCGTGTTTGATCAAGGTATGAACATGGTTTTTTTCTTTGTTGTTGTTGTGTTGTAATTTTTTTAAAAGCTTTCAAGCGTTACATGGTATGTTTGAGCCAAATATTTTTTTTATTTACTATTTTATGTTCTGTAATTTTATGTTTGTGTACTTTGTTGTTATTTGTTTTTTTTTGTTTTTAATCTGATATGGAACTGATTTTTTTTACAGATGGTGAACAAATAGTCAAAGGAAGCGCGTAGACTCGGTTGAAGAATAAAAACACAGTACGAAGAACATGAAGAGAAAGGTTAGTTTTTATGTTTGTGAAACTTGTCTAATCTCTAAAGGTCTCTTTGCTTCTTTCTTTATTCTCTGAAAGTCTCTGTTCTTCTCTTTTTGATTTCTGAAAAATCTTTGGGGTGATAGAATGGATCAGATCATCCAAGCAGATAACACACACGAGATGCTTAAACCGATTAACCCATGGACGACTGGATCAGGGTTGCGAAGAATCTCTTCTTTGACCAAGCAAGAGAGCTCCGAGAAGATTTCCACGGATATGACGGTGATGAATTTGATGTAAGGGAAGACCAAGAACCCGGAGGATGTGATCACGGTGATTAGGATCAGCACGTCGATTGCAGCTGACCGGAATCCGTCGCAGCAGACCGGGAAATTCGAACAGCTGCTTGGTTTTCTGCTGCTCCTTTGTTTCGGGTGATGGAAGTCTGCAGAGTTCGCCATGATTGGATATTGGTCTACGACGGAGATTGAGCTCTGGAAATATACCATCTCAGAAATGGACTCGAGCGAAGCCGAATCAGATCGATTCTTCCGATTCGGGTAGCCTTAGAATCAGGCCCGGCGTTAGACGTAAAAAAAAAAATCTTTAACAATTTAAGGTCCGATTTATTTTGGAAGAATCAAATCCCGGTGGTTTGTGTAGTTCTTTGTGTCATCGATGGCGAAGTTTCACTGTAAGGTCGAGAATAATTTTTTTGGAGAGGCATCAGCCGGCGGTAGGATCTATGATGATAAGATTCTTTTTGTCTCGGTGGTGCGGTGAAGCTTTCGCAGCAATTCCCAGGGATGGCCACGTAGTTTCTTTACTTTTCCTTTTCGTTTATCTTTTGTGGGCCTATTGGGCTGATACATTTGTATCGTGCAATTGTCCTTATGGGGTTTTAATGAAAAAGTTGGATGACAAAAAAAAATATATACGTTTGCCTTAAAAGCTTTAGATGACTTATTTAATACGTGGCTTTTAGGGAAATCATTTTAAGTTTGCAATAAAATACTCCCTCTGTTTCACAAAAAGTGTCATTCTACTTTTTTGACACGTATTAAGAAACCAAATAAAAAGTATATTCTATCTATACTATTATTTGCGAAGTAATTTGAGCTGAGATTGAAAGTTGAAAACTGAATTACGTTTTTGCCATTAATGAATACAAAGGGAAGGGTGTATAATTTCGTAATTTAGCTAGCCTAATTAATTGTTCCGTGTTTAATTATTTTTTTCCTTTATTCGTTAATGTACTATTTACTTAATTACTTTTGCTTGATTCAACTGAAAAAGATAATTACTATTTCTTATACTATTGGTTAATTAATTATTCTGTGATTATCGAAAGTAAGTTTTAAATGTAAATAATTGAAAAAGGAATTTAAGATAAACTCGATTTGATATTTATCTAATAAAGAAAAAAGGAAACACAATAGTGAAACCTTACCTAAGTTTTTTATATAAATACCTTGACATCCTCTTCACAATTTCTCATCGATTCTTTTTCTTTTTAGGGTTTTGTAGAGTTCATTTAAACATGCTTTTCAGCCTCAAAAGTTTGTATCGGTTGGGAAATTTGTGATTTTATATGTTTTTTTACGTTTCATACGTGATAACGATTTGTCTCTTTTTCTTAGTTTGTTTTAAGGTTCTGATCTGTTCTTCTATACTTTTTAGGATCCAATGATCATGGTTTCAGAGCATGTGGATATAATTCTGGTATCCGTTCTTTTGTTTATAAAAATAAATGGTTCATTGTTCTTCATATGTGTTTTATGTTGTCGTTTTTGATCAATGTAGGTGTTAAAAATACATGCTTCGGTATGAGATGTAGGTTTGGTACATCAATTTTCTTCATGGTTTTCTTTTTATTTGATTTTTTCGTGTATTGTTTTCTATAGATTGCTTCGATATGAGATCTAAGTTTTGTGACATTGGAGTAGAAATTGCCGTCTATGCCTTTATAATTAAAGGAGATCTTCTTTGAAAGATTAGAGTCAATTTTTCTATTTTCTTACGGTTCTCCTCTGTTGTTGATTGATGCTGAAACCAATGGCAAGTGTATCAACAGAAAGATAAGACTGGCGTTTAATAGTGATGTTTGTAAGGATATGTCTAAGATCTTGAGCTATAAATTGGTTCTCTCAAACAAAAATTTCATGCCAAATCCGGGTATTCATTTTTTGTTTTTGAATTTATTTGCTCTGTTTTGTTTTGGTCGAAGAGTCTTAAAAGGGCTGTGGAACTCAGTTCTGAAACTGCGAGGATTCTTCTGGATTTTTTTTAAGGTGCTAATTGGAAGGCTACCTTCTTTTCCTTCAAGAAGGAACAAAAAAAATTTGTATTTGTTTTTTTCTGAGACTCAGATGTGAATTTTTGGGATTGATTTAGTGAATAATGAATCGGTTAATGCCGAGGTTGTCGAAAAAATATCACGTGTTGTGATGCAAGTAATTTGCACAGGCAATTGAAATGCTTTTGCAGCTAGCTGATTAAAGATTTAATATTTATACGGAACTCACATTGATGTATGTGCATCAGCGATTGCTTGGGTGTATGTATTTGTGTTCTGTATATGGATATGCACTCTGTATTTTTATTAGATCGTTGCTTTGAAAAACCACCTACGTATTTTGTAATTTGGATTAATGGAGATTCGTTTCTTTGTCAGAGTTATAATGCGATGGGGGTGATGATGATGAAGACTTATCCGAGGGACCATCGTTTCGCTTATCCGAGGGATCATCGTTTCTTTACAGACTCATACAAACTTGCTGTATTACTCTTTTGTTTTCTATGGTTTCGTGGAGATTTTGACATGTTTCTTTACTTGCCTACTGATCTAACTATATGTCATTTGAGTTTAATATAAAACTGTTTTTTTCAGATCGTGAAGAAAGATGCTCGAAAGGAGCGAGACACTAACCAGCTAGACCAAAACAGAAAATTGGTAGATTATTCTATTATCTTTTTGTTTTGACATGTTTGACTTAGTTTGATTTGATAACAACATTAGTATTACTATTTTTTTACAGGATTTTTTGCATGTTTTTATTTTTTTTTGTATTGATCTTTTTAAAATTTGTATGTTTCGTGATGTATTTGGAGTTCTTTCTTTTCTTGCCCTGTTATGCTTTTTGTTTTCTAGGGTTTATAGATTTCGATATGTTTTATAATTGTTGCTATCTAATATCATCCACTTTTCTTTTTGTTTTTGATAGTCGTCTAGATTTTAATTTGTACGTCAATAATTGTAATTTTAATATCTCATGCAGCATGTTCTTTATTACTTTATTATTGTTTTGTTCAGCGTGAGGCCATACAACAAATTGTTTTGTTTTAGAGAAGAAAACAAAGAGAGTGAGATTTCAAGTTTGGTGAAGATACACGAGGCTCATAAGAGAGATTCATCGAGTAAAGTGAAAGGATTAAAAGCGCCGGTGAAATCAGCAGAGAAACGAATTAAATATTTGAACGAGAGCCTGAACAGAGCAGAAGAAAAGAAGAAAATGTTATCTCAGCAAAATTCGGAAATGTCGAATGAGATCAAGTAGGCAGAGAACACCATACAGGACCTCATGTCTGAGTCTGGACAGTTGAAAGAGAGGAGCCACAATGAGAAAGACAAGGAACTTTTCACTTTGAGGGATATCCATGAGACTCATCAGTGAGAATCATCCACTCATCTAAGTGATTTAGAAGCGCAGCTGAAGTCATCTGAACAGCGGGTTTCATATGAGATTTGAGGGATATCCATGAGTCTTGAGCGAAAGTCTAAAAATTGCAGAAGTAGAAAACAAAACCATGTCAACTAAAAACTCAGAAACTTCAAGCGAGCTCAGAAAGATACATATGATGTTACAGGAATTCACCGCTGAGTCAAGCAAACTGAAAGAGCTTCTCTCTGAGAAAGAAGGAGGAGTTTTACATTTGACAGAGAAGAAAGCAAACCACCGGTGCAAATAAAAGAACTACAAGCAATAGTATCGACCCTTGAGTTGGAGTTACAGTCAGTTCGTACCCGTACAATAGATCTTGAGACAGAGATTGCAGGCAAGACCACTGAAGTTGAGCAACATGGAAACGCAAATAGAGAAACAGTTGCTAAAATATCGGAACTTGAGAAGACAATGGACGAGAGATGAACTGAACTCTCTGCTTTAACCCAAAAACTCGAGGATGATGAGAACCAATCGTCGTCCACAATTGAGAGTTTGACAGGTGAGATTGATGGCCTACGAGCAGTATTAGATGCAATGTCTAGAGCAAACGAAGTAGAGAGGAAATAGTTTATGGAAGCTGGCCTTAATGACTTTGAAGAGAAACATCTCACCATCTCTAAGCTTCTGTCTATTCTAATTAAACTTGATTTTTTATGTCCAATACCTCCTAATTAATCTTCATTGTTAATGATTTTTTTTTGGTAATCTTCACTTATTTGCTATGCATAATTATAGTTTCGAAATTCATGCTTAAAATTGTAATGCCAATTATACCAATCAAGTCAAGTTTAATCTAAATAATAATTGTTGAGATATTTCAGGTTTATGATTCAAAATTAAGCCATTTTTATGATGATTTATCATGACAATCATAAAAATGTTAACCAATCGAAATATCGAATGCTTTGTATCGAATTAGATCGTTCTTCATGGAAATCAGCGACATTCACTATTGTGTCGCGTGAATAGAGCTAACGTATGGTCAAATATTCAAAACCATAACATAAAAAAGAGCAAGCTGAAAGGATTCTTGTATTAGAAAAAGGAGAAGATAAAAACGAGTGATTTTCAGCTTGCTCCAAATGGCTGAAGCTCAACCAATTTAGGTTACCTAGAGAAATAATTTAAGAAAAGGGTATGAACAAAAATATGATTAATATAACGTTGCATGGATCTTCTCTACTGTGATTTTCGTGTTTTTTCTTAATGTAGGCTGTATAATTATATATTCTCTTTGTTTTCCTCGGGAGGAAAAGAACTACACAACAAATGGGTCGAAGAAAGGAAGTTTTATGAAAGTCTCAAACTTTCTGTTCACATTGTTGATAGTTCTAGATACTTAATTGTTGGCTCTGTACAATGAAATTATTAACTTATATAATAGTCTCTATGAACTCTATTCTTTAGTAAACGGGTTTGGTAACGATTACTCGGGCAATGGTAAATATTGCACCCAAGACGTGGGTTTCAGTCACTGTAACAATTCGTAGCTGTTTTTTAAATTCTGGTATATAAGGTTTTATCACCTTTTAAAAAATGGAAATTAAATAAAATTGTTGGGTAATGACTAATGAGTCGGTTATGTGAAAGATACTTTAAATTTTTTCTTAGTTCTTTGAATGATTTTGAAATCTGCATATTGAAATTTTTTCATGAAAGATTCAAGGTTTGTGGTTGTTGCAATTGATAAGCGAATAAGAGAGATTGTTTTTGGAGGAATCAAGATATGACAGAGAGACCCAAGAAGAAAAGTATACAAGCAATTAATTATTAGTTGTTTAGAGTTTCTTGCTCTGTAACAAAATGATGATTAGGTAATTTTTGCGTAAAGTACCAATATTAATTTACTCTAATCCCTTCTCCTATATATCAACTCTCATAAATATTCGATTAAGATTCATAAAACTGGATAAAGCTGAGAAGATCAAAACGATAAAGGGTATGTTAATAACGAGTCCAACATATTGAAGAACGAACACGTAGAATAAGAACTCGGAGAAGATCAGGACTATAAAAATGAGTGGGTAGGAGAAGAGGGAGAAAAAAACTAAAAAGGAAGAAAAAAACTAGAACAAGAAGAAAATTAAAAAAAATTATTTTTTCTATTTACAAAACTGGATAAAACCAAAAGATTTTATCTTTTAGATTCATAAAATGTTCATAACCTGATATAATTTAAGCAAAAACTATATTATTTTTATGAGGTTTTTTGAAGGTCTAAAAACTTACCTACAAATTTAATGGGACTTTTTGGGTAAGACTATCTAATAGCTAGAAATACAATTCATTTCATGTTATAGGCGTGTATGGTGAAAGATTCTCAATATAAATACTTGAATTAAGAGTAACATTTTAAACTATATTGAGAAATAAACAGTTTATCTATATATCTTCTTCGGTATATTATTATCAGTCAATGAAATGTTTTAAAATTCAAAATTTAATAAATTTAGTTAATGTTTTTGAATTTAGATAATATTAATTATCTATTTATATACTGTGTTTTTAGTAGATTTCCGTATGAATAAATGAATAATCAAATATTAGTTTGTTTTAAAAAATTAGGATTAATATTTTGTAATTTGACAGATGAATATATCTTCTCCAATATATATTGTTACATCTCTAGAATCCCATAACGACGGAACTCACTAGACTTTTAGAATTACTGATTCCAGTTTTTGAAACATTTATACGGTGAGATACTACATATGTAAAGTAGAAAAGAGTTCATTTCTTATTTTTTAAAATGGGCAAAAATTGATATTTCTTTTAAAGAATTTTATATTTGTGTTATGTGTTAATAGTATAATGCAATGATTGTACGAAGGCATGAAAGACTTGACACAAAGGTGCTCAGACTCTCATGGAGAAAGATAAAGCAAAATATCAGATGATTATTAACAGTAAATGAATAATAAAATTAAACCACACAATTATCTAACCATTAAAAAATACTTGGAAAAACAAATATATATATATGCAGATTATTCCTTATTCATTATGATTCTTATAATATTTATAGTTAAAGAGAAGAAGTAGGAAATTCTACATAAAAAAACTACTTCAAAAAGAAATTGTCAAAGAAATCATAACTGATTTAGTTTTTACATGATAAAGCTTTAGATTATAATGTTGAGAAGAGAACTTTAAGGTTTTTAAATTATGCATGTCTGCATCTTGCGCGGATGCATCACCTAGCATTTTATCATTTTATGTATGCATATTTATTTAATATATAAAAGAAAAGTGAAAGTTTACTTATTATACGAAGAAGAAAGAACAAGAAAGAAGAATGAGGAAGAAGAAGAAGAACAACAATAACAGTTAAGAATAAGAAACAAAAAAAAGAACAAGAAAACAGAAGAATAAAGAAAGAAAAGAAAAATAAATAAATTCAAAATTTGAATTAAAAAAAAAAAGAAGAAAAAAAGAAGAAGATGGAAGACAAAGAAATAAGAGGAACGAAAGTTATAGAAAAAGAAAGAAGAAAACAACTTAATGTAGTAAAAAGTAAGATAAAGAAAGAAGAAGAAGGAAGTAGGAAGAAGAAGTAGAAAGAAGAAGAAGAAGGAAGAAGAAGGAAGAAGAAGAAGAATAAAGGAGATAGAAGAAGAAAGAAAAAAATAAGGAAGAAGGGAGAAGGGGAAGAAAGACAAAATACGAAGAAAGAAGAAGAATGAAAAAGAAAAATTTTAATGGAGAAGTAAGAAGAAAGAAGAAGAAAGAAGAAGAAAAAAAGAAAAAGAGGAAGGAAGAAAGAATAGGAAGAAGTAAGAAGGGTGAATTTGTTGTATAACCATAAGAAATCTAAAATTTAGAAACTAATCAAAATGCTTAGAGAGAGATAGGAAGAGATAGAGAGAGAAAAAGGGAAAAAATGGTTAGTTTTTAAATTATAGTTTTTTTTTGTTATTGAACCAAATTTCCCAAGTAAGAAAGAATAAGAAAAAAAAATAAGAAGAAGAAATTTGATGACTACATTTTCTCGCAATTACGAAGTTATGTTTTGCTATTTAAGAGTGGTCTGTTTATTTTTGGATCTGATATAAACTTTAATATGTTATCAGAATTTTGTGGTTTTTCTATTTGTGTGGTGTTAAATGTATTTGGTTATTTCCAATTATTCTTAAAAAAAATATATATTCCGGACTTTAATTTGTAATTTTTTTTATTCAATAAAATTTATGATAACTATTATTAACAATAAAGGATTATTTACACTGATTCAATATTTTGTAATTTATATTACATAAGTGTCTTGGTTTAAAAGAAAGTAGCACATTATTTATCATACGTACAATTTATAAATAATATTTAGAATAATGAACCTAACCAAAGCAGAAGAAATTTGTGGATGTACAATTTTTAGAATTAAAAAAGTGACATTCATTGATATTCAAAACAGTTTGCTTATAAACAAATTACCGTTTTAATCCGCCACTTTTATATTTGTTGTTGCAAAATGGCAACCACACGGCTGCGATCTTCCATGGTAATTTATTCTTACTGTTACACTGTAATGTTATTTTGTTTGGACCATAAGGTATTGTTCTGGATTAAATCAAACATTTAGGTTTTAGGATTACAAGCAATTCGTTGATCCGTTAAGAGTTTTTAGAGTTACAACCATTGCTTATAAAATGTAAAAACCAATGTATAATAAATAAATTGCCCACTTTATTTTTCCAAAATGATTTTGAATTGCTTGTGTGTCTTAAAGGTTAAAACTTATGTGATTTTGATTTTTTGGCTTGATTTTCTCAGCTCAAAGGCTTTCAATTTTTGAATTTCTGATGAAGTTTAAAATTGTTGCTTTGACTATTTTAATATGAAATTTGTGATACAAAATATTTTCTTTTTATGTAAAAATCTTTATGTATTTAGCAGTTGGAAAATATTTAGAAGATATTGCACACTATTGATTCACGAAGAAAATAATAACAAAGAAGTTGAAGTTTGCAGCGTTAGTACAAAATGGCTGCAAATATTTCTTTTGTTTTAATATAGACTATTTATGTTTCACTTCTTCTTAAAATGTAACGAAAAGAAGGCTACTTTTTTTTTTTTAATTAACTGTGAAAGTTCCAGGAGAAGGATAAGAATCGATTAAAAGGATAGACACTTACGACAAAATTTGAGAGAGAGAACCGGCTAGGGAAAGATATAAAAGATTTAGCCAGAATAATTACAATAAAACTTTATTCATTATGTTCTCGAGCTCTATTATAGTCATTGATTTATTTGGAAAATCGGTTCACGAAAACTTAATTATAAATCTTCTTTACAAATTTGCTTATGAATTTAAAAACTTATGGTAAAATAATAATAAAAAATTCAATTAATTTAGTAAATTTTTTAAAATAAAACAGCTAAAGTATTTTTATAACTATAAATATAGCATTCAATATATTATAAATAGCATAATAAATAACTTTTTATGTTTATTTACCAAATAATAAAATTAGTAATCTAACATTCAATACAAAGAAGAATATGAATGAAAGAAAAATAAAAATTAGGAGAAAAATACAGTGTTCGATAAAACGAGTTGAAAAAAGAATGAGAAGATGAAGAATTTGGAGAGCAAGAAGAATAACCTCAAGAAAGTAGAAGAGTCACTAAGAAAGAATAATGAAGACGAGAGACACATCAAAATAACATTTAAGAAAAAAAGGAAGGAGAAAAAAAAAACTTAGTGAACAAGAAGAAAGAAGAAAGAAAAAGAAAGAAGAAAAAAAAAATGAAATAAGAGGAAACACAAAGAAAAAAGAAAGAAGAAGAAGAAATACGAAAGATGAAGACAAAAGAAAGAAGAAAAAAGAAAGATGAAAAAGAAGAGAGAAGAAAAGAAGAAAGAAGAAGAGCCACTAACAAGGAAGAAAGAAGAAGAGAGACAAAAAAAAAAGATTAAAAAAATGAAGTTAGTGAACAAGAAAATAGAAGAAATAATACAAAAAAACACAACATAAGAGGAAACACAAAGAAATAAAAAAAAAGAATAAAGAAGAATACGAAGAAACAAAAGAAAAATAGAAAAAGAAAGGAAGAAAGAAGAAAAGGGAAGAAGGAGGAAGAAGTAAGAAGGAAGAAAGAGGATGTTAGAAGAAACATAAAAAAAAAAAAGACGAAGAAAGAAGAATAAGAAGAAAAAACAAAATGGATAAAAGAAGAAGAAATAAGAAGAAACAAGAAGAAGAAAATTTAATGTAAAAGAAAGAAAGAAGGAAAAAGAAGGAAGAAAGAAGACAGGACAACTTAATGTAAAAGAAAAAAAGAAGAACAAGAAGGAAGAAGAATAAAATAATTCCAATATGAAATGTCTGAAAAGATTGATTTGAGTTTCAGATTGGGACTCCATAGTTTGATGGAGTGAAAGTTGTTACTCAATATCGAATTCTTTGTGGTAAAATTTGTACTTACCGGTTCATCGTCGTTAGAGTTAAAAAAAAAATCATAAACTCACAAAAGTATCATCTTTTATGATTTTATATGTGTTAAATTTTGTGTTTTGTAACGTCTACGTGTAATGTCAAACCATGAATTGCGTTTGAAAGTTGGTACACCACTAATGCTGCTTCGAAACACTAATGCTGCTTATAATCTAGCTGGCTAATTATGTTATCGAAGCTAAAATCATTATGGGTGACAAGGTCGGCGAAAAATTTCTTATACCCCGGATTTTTGTGTCTCCAGCGGAAGCAAGGCTTTCATTTAGGATGAGACGTAAACAGTCTCCAATCACTTAAATTTTTCCAATGACCATAGACAAGAGTCAAGGTAAAACACTTACAAAAGTAGGAGTGTTTCTACCAAACCGGTTTTTACAAATGGACAATTATACATGGTTTTATCAAGGGTAACAACCAGGTCAGGGTTGAAGATCTTGATAATGAATAAAAAGAATAAACCACAACGAAAGACGTTGAATGTTGTTTAGGAAGAGGTTTTTTCGAAAATTTATTAGATTGGTATTAGCGACCTAATTAACTATCAATAAGTTTTGTTTACGCTTTTCTTTATGATATTTATATTCTATTATTTCTGCATGTGTTTCTCTTCCTTACTTGAATATTATAACTTTGGTACATTTATTGATTTACAATATTATGTCTTTTGTGAAACATTTGGCATGTATCTAAAAATTGTTATTGCATCACAAACTAAAAATTAAGTATATCGTTATTGAACTTGCTTAACAGATATACCAAATATTGGGCTGTGTTTTGATCATGTGCCCAAAAATAATAGTTTCTTGCGAAATGATAAATCTATAAATATCAAAAAACCTGCTTCTTCGTAAAAATAAATAATATTAAAAACAAGCTGTTTGAAGTTTTTTAAAAATGTTTTAGGGGCTCTTTATAATAACATGTTCTTAAAATTTTAATATAACAAAAAATGTTAACAGATTGTTTAGTACAGTTTGAATCACGAAAAATAAAATAGATTTTGCGATCAACATTATGATAGAATATCTAACTTATATCATTGAAAGCAAGTAGCCCGTGCATTGGATGATAAGGTTGGAGAAAAGGTTATTATACCCTGGATTTTTCTGTCTCTAACGGAAACAATGTTTCCATTTAGGATGAGACGTTAACAGTTTCCAATCACTTTAACTTTTGCAATGACCATAAACAAGAGTCAAGGTCAAACACTTGCAAAAGTAAGAGTGTTTATACCAAAACCGGTTTTTACACATGGGCACTTATACGTGGCTTTATCAAGGGTAATAACCTGGTCAGGGTTGAAAATCTTGGTAACAGATAAAGATAATAAATCACAACGAAAGACAGTGAATGTTGTTTACGAAGAATTGTTCCCGATTATTTATTAGATTGGAATTAACGACCTAATAACTATCTATTATTTTTTTTTTTATTATTTAACTTCCTATTGATAAGTTTTGTTTATGGTTTTCTTGATGGTATTTATATTATATTGTTTCTACATGCGTTTGCCCTTTTTTAATTGAATGTTATAACTTTGGTATTTATATTCTATTATTATGTTTTTTTCTTATGGTATATATTTTTAGAAACATTTGGCATGTATCTAAATATTGTTATTGCATCGCAAACTAAAAAATGGTCTCTTTATAATAACTTTTACTAATTTTTCTATATTCTTGAGTTTTTAATAAGACAAAAAAATTTACAGATTAAAAATAGATTTTAACACCAACATTGAATCACGAAATATAAAATAGGTTTTGAGACCAACAATATCATAGAATCTGTAACTTATATAATTTTGGTATTTATATTCTATTATTATGTTTTTCCTTATGGTATATATTTTTAGAAATATTTGGCATGTATCTAAATATTGTTATTGCATCGCAAACTAAAAAATGGGCTCTTTATAATAACTTTTACTAATTTTTTCTATATTCTTGAGTTTTTAATAAGACAAATTTTTTTACCGATTTAAAATAGATTTTAATATCAACATTGAATCACGAAATTTAAAATAGGTTTTAAGACCAACAATATCATAGAATCTGTAACTTATATAATGGAAAAACAATAGCCTGCGCATCTGCGCGGGCAGCCACCTAGTAACCATAAAAAGAACATATTTAAAACTTATTTTTCATATCATATTTTGTAGATTAGAAAATTTAATAGGAGTTGAGGCTATCGACCAAAAAAAAGATTAGAAAATTTAATCTTCAAAAATAATTACCTTGCGCGGGTTAAAATCTAGTACTGTTTTATTTTCAACTTCATATTTTCATACTTTCAAAATTTAATTTCAATATTCATAACACATAAAAATATATAATTCATATAATCATAAAATGAACACAATTTAAACCTCATTTCTCATATCACATTTTGTAAATTAGATAATTTAATCTTCAACAAAATTAAGTCTGCGCAGGCGCGCGAATCCCGAAACTAGTTGGTTTCTATTAAAAACAAATGTTATATAAAAAAGTTTGGATTGAGAAAAAAAGAAAAAAAATATCTATTTTAGCTAATTCTCCTTGAAAAAAAAACTTTTCTAAAATCCCTAAGCCAATGCAAATTCGCTAGAGGGGTTGAAGAAATGAGATGGGCTTTAGTTATTTTAAGCCACAAAAAGGCCTATAATTAAGAAAAAAAACGATTTGAAAATTAAAACAAACAAAATTTGAAAATTGTGTATTCTACTTTATTTACGTTCTCTCTCCACACCTCTTCACCAATTAGGAAAGAGAGAATAGAGAAGAGAGAAGGGAGCGTTGTTGTCTCGCTCGCCTCGAGAGTGTAAGAACACATCGCAGGAAAATGACGAAGCGGAATCTTCGATTGAAGGAGTCGACACTCGGAGAAGACGCTGAGCACCTCTACGAGAAGAGGATTCGAGATCTAGTGTCGGTGAATGAAGCTCTGAAGGTTTTTTTATTCCCTCTTCCCAATTTTTTGAAATTTTCTCCGATTTTAAATTCTGGATTTGTTTTTTTGGCTGTCTAGCAAACGATTATTGTTTTTATTTCATACTTTTGGGAAAAAAGTTTCCCCAGCAACAGCCGTTTCATGGATGATGATTCTCACCGATTCAGTTTCGCGTGTGCAGAAAATTTATTTTAGAAGCTTGAAATACAACACCCTTCATTATTTTCCTTCTTAAAAGTTGTTCAATTCTTGGTGATAATGAAATTAGATTATCTGTTATTATTCCTGGAACCAGTTGAGCTATGATTTTGGCTAGTCCTGCACTTTATAGTTCTGTATATAATGTATGGTTCCTAAGAAATGAGGTACACTAGTGTAGAGAAATCGCCAAGTTGAATGTTCTTTTATGAGAAAATTCTGAAACATACTGTGTATTGTGAAATTTTGAAATGATTTGTTCCCGAAATTTGGCAGGGCGATGTGGAAGAGCTAAGATCCAAATTGGCTAATGTTTCAATTAGTTCTTCTGCTGGTTCCTTACAGTCAAGCAGAGGGTTTTCTCATAAATCAAGTTTGCGCTCCATTTGCTCAACAAAGAAGCATAAAACTGAGAGTTCTGTAAAGCAAGTCGATGGTGAGGTCCAGAGATTAAAGGCCCAGAAGGTAAAGCTTCTTGTTGCAAATAACGTAAAGTTCCATGAAAAATGCAGCCGCAGTTTTCGTTGTGTGTTTTACTTTTGTGAGGTGTGACTACTCTTCAGGTTAAGTTGCAGTGCAAGATCAAGCTAGACTCTATGCAATTCAGACTATTGAAAGCTTCACTAGAAAAAGAAACTCTTCAGGTACGCTACAATTAGTTTGGATACATCCTTTCTTGGTAGAATTGTTGCTTGCCTTGTCTAGTGCTCTTTTAGCCTTCTTATGAAACTTCAGCTTCTTAATTAAATAGTTTTTCTCTTCTAACAGCTCAAGAAAGAGCTAAGGAAGAGCGAGTTCGAGAAACATGTACTGTCTGCTTTGAACAAGCGCCAGAAGCTGGTATAGATTCAGCTGATTGTTCAATGCTATATGTAGTTTTCAGCAACCTTTTTTTACCAACTCCATGCGGCTTGTTGATTTCTATATTTCATTAAATCAGATTTTGCAGCTGAAGAATACACAAGCTTTGACAGCCCTGAAGCGCCTAAAATCGTTGCTGCAATCAAAAAGGATTTCTTCAAACAAAAATAAAGGTTACACAACAGATACTTTGTATCCTTAACCTTTTTTTTTCTTGGAATTATTTTGCTAAATTGTCTAAGTGTCTTCTTTGTGTTTCTCCAGGCCCACCAAAAGGAACAGTCTCCAAGAATAAGGTATCAACACAAATCTTAGTGTCAACAGGAATTTAAGCAATTGGTTAAGTTTTACATAGGCTGTTAACGGCATTATTGTTTTGAAACCTTTAATATATAGGTACCTTATACTTTGTATAGATTCATGATATTCCCATGATAAATGCGGCTCTGTATTGATTTCCATACGTTGGAACTGGAAATGATTTCTGATTATGGCTATGCAGGAGTCTAGTAATGAAGTTGGGCTACTAATGAAGGTGAATAAGATTCATTCTGATTACGAACGCCAAATGAAAGAGTAAGCTTTTAAAAGAAAGTCCATCAGAGCTAGTAAGCTTTCTTGTTACTTCAGTTGTCTGAAATTATGTGTTCCTTACTGTTTTATCAGAATAGCTGAAGAGGTAAAAAGATTCACCCTAGAGGCAAGTGTGTTGAAGGCAGAATTTGAGGGAGAGCAAAACTCCTGGTGGGTTTGATTGTAACTAAATTTTTTGTCTAAAACTGTGTTTCTCTGAGGTGATTATCTTTGGTAAAATTTTGTTGTAGCCTCAAATTTTATTCTCTAAGGTTATTATCTTTGCTTCTCTTGTTTAGCTCTGCATCATGTGACAATGGAATCAACCAGACCCCGATGGACTCGGAACTAAAGGAACTTAAAGCGGAATTTAACAAACTGAGTACTCTTGTCAGTCAGATGGAAATGACCAAATCTCAACTCAGTGAAACAAATAAAGTTCAGGTTATCAATTTGGAACTTAATGTTTAATTTCTCTCTTCATAACAAAATTTTTGTGGTCTGACTCTTCAATTGTAACTGTTCATCAGAGCGAACCAGCTGAATACTCTGTTTCCAGCAAGGATACTAATGATGAATCAAACTTGGAGCTCTCTCAACCGAAAACTTCTGATGAGAGGATCCGCAATACCAATGATCAATCAAATTTGGAGCAATCTCTGCTGAAAACTTCTGAGGAAACGCTCTGCAATACCAACGATCAATCAAACTTGGAGCAATCTCAACCGAAAAATTCCGAGGAAACACTTTGCAAAAAAGATCTAAACAAAGCTGAGGTGTGTTGCTCTTGCACTAAAAAGTCTCTGTGCAAGACCAGAAATTGCAAATGCAGAGCAAATGGAAGTGGGTGCGGTATCTCTTGTGGCTGCATAGCCTCCAAATGTAGCAACCGAGAAGAAAGCGTAAGATCCGATAAAGCAATGCAAGCATTAGATGGTAAGAAGCCTGTTGGGATTAGCCATGAAAACAACAAAGAGGCAAACAAAAAACCATTACGTAATATAGGAAATATACAAGTAAGCTTCTTCTTCTTTTGCAACCTCTAATTTAGGCCAACCCTTCTTGACATATTTGGTTATAACTTGTAATTTTGGATTCTACAGGAAGCTGGAGAAGTTGGTAAGTTGAGAAAAGTGCAGAAACGAGTTGCTAAGAAGTAATGACAGTAAGAAAAACGAAGTAATGACAGTAAACAGAAAACTTCATCAAGCCTTCGTTTTTAGTTTTTACCAAACCTATGCACACATTTTTTTTATCCGAGTGTTTGAGTTAAACATATTTGGCTATGCATCTGTTAATTTCGGAGGTTATATGTAGCGGTGTTATTAGTTAGACAAAAAAAAGTAGCTAAAAATTTCTATCCTTTTAAAACCTAAACCCAAAAATTCTAAATAGTATCATTGTCGGGCTCGGGATTAGCCCATGGATTAGGCGTGACCAAGATAAAATCGTAACCGTATTTTGGATTATAATTGTATTGTATTTAAATCTTAACCGTATAAAACGATTAAAACTCTAACTGTTAATCATAAAAATACGAGAAATTTGGAATATGAATACTTTTTAATTTTCTATTCCACAAACTGGGTACAACAATGTTTTTATTAGAAAACTAGGTGAATGTGGTTTTCCATTATATAAGTTATAGATTTTATGATGATGTTGGTCTCAAAATTTATTAATTCAATTTGTTCTAAACAATCTGTAAACATTTTTGTCTTATTAAAAATTTAAGAACATATTTAGACACATGCCAACAACAATATTTAGTTTGCGATGGTGAAAACAACGTATTCATGTCAATAACAATACATGCCCATTTTTTAGTTTGCGATGAAATAACAATATTTAAATACATGCCAAATATTTTCAATTATAAATACCATTAAGAAAAACATAAATAAAACTAATCGATAGGAAGTTAAAAAGGAATCGGGAACACTTCTTCGTAAACAACATTCAACATCTTCAGTCGTGGTTTATTATCTTTATCTGTTATCAAGATCTTCAACCCTGACCTGGTTGTTATCCTTGATAAAGCCACGTAAAATTGCCCATGTGTAAAAACCAGTTTTGGTAGAAACACTCATACTTTTGCAAGTATTTGACCTTGACTCTTGTTTATGGTTATTGCAAAAGCTAAAATGATTGAAAACTATTTACGTCTCATCCTAAATGGAAGCCTCGTTTCTGTTGGAGACATGAAAATCTGGGGTATAAGAACCTTCTCTCCAACCCTATGAGATTAATGAACCTTCTTAAGCTAATTAGCCAGCTGGATTATAAGCAACTTCGTTCCATTGCACAAACTATTCTTAGGGTAAATGTTTCGGAGCAGCATTATTGGTGTACCAACTTTCAAACGCAATGCATGGTTTGACAATCAGGACACTTTCATTGAATTAAGAAATTCATCAGTATAAATCATATAAATCATATAAATCATATTACCAGGTACACATTCATCTTCAGGCTTAGAGCTTAGAGATGGAACCTCAGATGTCTCATTACTATCTAACTCCTGATCGGTTGTGTCAATACTATCTCAGCTTTGATAGATTCTGTAGCATCCGTAACCCGGAAATCTGATTACGGTCGAGTGGGTCATGGGATGGCCGATGGAAAGGTGTTCTGGGTCGAAGGATGTCGACCGAGTCCATGAGTTATGGACTGTACTGTGACTGTAGTCGATTGTAAATGGCTAAGTCCGGATGGAGTTAAGAACTACGGATGGCTTGATCCCTAGAAAGGGTACGTAGGCAGCCTATGTGAAGGCACAGCTATCAAGGACTTTCAAACGGTGGCAGTGAGTGTTCTGTGAGATTAGTCGGGATACACAGTCTGGTGAGATAGCTTACCGAGACTATCACATACTTGGCTGTCTGACGATCGAGAATGATCGTGACGGGATGGTCTGTTGGACCATGCTTGGCGGTCTGTTGGACCGTGGTTGGCGGTCTGTTGGACCGCGGTTGGCGGTCTGTTGGACCGCGGTTGGCGGTCAGTCGGACCGTGGTTGGCGGTCTGTGGGACCGTGGTTGGCGGTCTGTGGGACCGTGGTTGGCGGTCTGTGGGACCGTGGTTGGCGGTCTGTTGGATCGTGGTTGGCAGTCTGTTGGATCGCGGTTGGAGATCAATTGGATCGTGGTTGGGCGGTCAGTGTGGATCGTGCCAGGCGTGCAAGGATCGGGGATCTGAGCCGCCCCTCTTCTGTACTTGGTCATGCGGGGATGGTTGGTTGAGTGACTAAGTATGGGGGGGGGTGTGTTTCGTAGGTTGGCCAGTACAGTGGTTGAGCCAACAAGAGTGTGGAATGAAGTTGTTAAGGCGGTCTGGACGGTATGGGACGTTCATGGATCTTGCGGAGCAAGATTTTGTTTAGCTGGCACTGGATTAGGTGCGTAGTTGGTTAAGCCGCGAATGGGCTCATGCCATGGGTTGGACTGTGTTAGGTTGTTTGCTTTTAAAGAAAAAGGCGAAAAATTCCTAAGGTACGGTCATGGTATGATAAGTACGGTTGGAGGCACGGCCGCGGTATAGTTAGCCGGGTCGGGGTGTAACAAGTGGTATCAGAGCGTGGTCGGTTCTAGGACAGAGTGTTGGCGTGAATTAGGCTTGTCTAGAATGACGTAAACGCGGTGGAATGTCAGGATGATGAATTTGCATTCTGGTGAAAATAGGCGGACGAGCTATCCGGTTATTGAGACCGGGAGTTCCGCGGGAATAGTGTAGTCTCATTGAGAGAATGAGCAAAAGGCAAGTAGGTTGCCGAATAGCAAAGTAAGATGGCTCCTAGAATGTGTTCGAGAAGCACGCGGGCTCCAGAAGCAGTTGGGAGTTTAGTTGACTCTGGCTAGAGAGGTAGCCGGGATCAGATAGAGCATGTCAAGGTGCAAGTAGCGGCTGCTGCTGCTTCGAACGTGGCTGCTGAGAGTGTGGCTGCGGGTGTGTATGACGTGGCTGGGAATGCTGCGGGATATGCGTTCTGGACAGACTGGATGTTGTGCTAGGTTCGCGTATATAAGTCAAGTGGTCCGTGAGTGTCGGACTGGGACGAGAATTAGCCGTGGGCAGCTGACTGAGTGAGGTGTTATCTGTGAGTTAGTTGAGGCGAGTCGACTGGATTCGAGGGATGCGTGATTGTCCCTGGAATATCTGTTTCAGTCTAGTTTTGCCGACTAACAACCGACCAAATCCGTTCATGGATTGACTAAGTGGATCCCAAGGTGTCTAACTAGCTGTGTGGATGTCCGGATCGTGTTGCTAGCTCAAGGGGAGGTGATTCTCGCTTGGAGTAGAACCGATAGCCGTGAGAAATTCACAATTGGCAGAGATGATCATGGAACCATGAGATTACATGATATCTAACTAGCTCGTGATCGAGGCAGGATCGTTCCGTTTGCCTAGAGGATGGGTTATTCATGCTAGTGCCGAATCGAGTTCGTAAGACTTGATGGTCAGAGTTAGGGTGGATGATCATTCTGTTTACATGAGTGTGCATGGTGTCTAACTATCTCGTGATCAAGGCTGGATCGTTCCGTTTGCCTAGGTGATGTGTGATTCACGCTAGTACGGAACCGAGTCCATAAGACTAGATGATCAGAGTTAGGGTAGACGATCATGCCTATTTATGTAATTGTTTTTTCGGTTGTGGTAACCGTGAGAATACATGGTGTCTAACTATCTCGTGATCAATGTGGGATCATGTCTCTTGCCTAGGTGATGTGTGATTCATGCTAGTGCGGAACCGAGTCCATAAGACCAGATGATTAGAGTTAGGGTAGATGATCATTCTGTATTGTTCTGCTGGTTAAGCAGAGACATGCTGGTTAAGCGTAGTTAGGCTGGGAGCCGAGATAAGGGTCTAGCTGACCGGGGCCATTGTGTGCTGAAAGCCTTGTGTGCCGTGAGATGGCTGGTAAGTCATTTAAGTGTAGTAAGGCTGAGAGCCGAGATAAGGGTCAGTGTGACCGGGGCTATGGCGCACCGATAAAAGTATGTGTTACTTGTAAGGGCGTGTAAGCCGTGGCGCGGCCAGCTTGGCTTTCCGGGTGCTCGACGGACTTCTTGCTTCTTCCATAACTTGAGATCCAACCATTGGATTGTTCTCAAACCACTTCGAGATGAAAGACAGCTTATAAGGCTACCTTGTCCCAAAATATGAGCTTGATCTTGTGGTGGGAAGGTCTTCGTTTGATGTTGAACTTTTGTCCTCGAGCACTGTTTCCGAAAATGTCAATTTTGCTGTAAAATACGAGTCTTTTGTTAAGATTACTTGAAAAGAGTCTTGAACAACGAAATACTCGAAATCTAGTGTTTATGCATTAAAACCTTAGTGAAATGCTTATTAAAGCACTCACTTATGATAGTAAAAACGGGTAAAATATGCATGTTATCAACTTCCCCAGACTTACACATTTGTTTGTCCTCAAACAAAACATAAATCTAAGTAAGGGAAAAGAGGTTTGAAAACGTGGAAACTCACCAATACTTTGGAACTCATTAAGTCTAGCAATCGACCTGTTTGAGCCACGTAACTCAGAATTCAGCTTCAAGGCGTTTGGGTCTAGTTACCTTGAGCTTTTCACCCTTCTCGGATACGCTTCATGGTCCCTTCGAGTATTTCGAGTTCTCTCTTGTTGACCCCTTTATTCATTTAGGCGTGCAGTCTCTATCGAGGGAGTATTGGCCGACGAGACATTATACTCTTCTCTTCCAAACATCTAGACAGACATTTCAGACACAACTATCCTATTTTCTCTTCCCTTAGTCGATTTCTCCTTACTTTTTTAGGGTATCATTTTATTTTTTCTATCGACTTTCTTTTTCTATTTTTTTTTCTTTTCTATAATCAGGGAAAATTAAGGAGAGGTTGCATTGCATCTACTTAGTCATGCTAGAGTTTAAAAGAGGAGCAAAGTTCGAAGTACCTCAAGCCCTTTGACGAGAAGTTTTGATTCATTAGGTGCGGAGTCAACGCAAGATCCTTCGAGTACTCTAGAGATTATAACTTTCTCCATTGGCATGATCCACTCGCAGTGTTCAACTTAATAAACCTTGCTTCTAAACACGTGAGAATGGTCATTAAGGTTCCTTGTTCGAAATGACTTGTACCTAGCAAAGTTCATAGTTTCCGACTAAAAGAAAAAAGTTTTGACTCTATAAAACGACTCGATAAATGATGCATGTATGCTTAAGACTCATCAAATCAAATCATAGTTAGTAATATGAGAAACCCCCTCCCCCCCAGACATAAATCAAACTGTCCCCAGTTTGTTTAAATCGAGTTGAGGTGAGAAAGATAGGTAAATTCAAGTACAAGCTTGTGAAGACTTACTTGAAAGTGGCGTTGGGTTTGGTATGGGTGGATGGGCGTGTTGTATGGTTGAGCTAATGACTTGATCATTCTCCTTATGTCCTTGCTTATAATCGATTTCATTGAACAAAAGAAATCGAAAACTTAGCTCGAAAGGAAATGTGTTGCGCGGTTGAGCTTCCTTGCTCTGTTTGGTGGGGGTGGGCGTATGGTGGTGATGGATGAAGGTGGTGATATGCATTTGGTGGTGATGATTGGCTCGCCTTTGTTGAGAATGACATGTACTTTGGTTGTTGAGTACTTGTCTTGGTTCTTTGATCTTTGTAAAACACCGTGAATGAGAGATGGAAAATCTTCCGTCCTTGCGTCTTGAAGATTGCATCACCTCAGAAACTTGAAGTTTGGGTCTATGCTGGCCTATCGGGTGATGTGTTCGGGATCTCGGAAGACATGTGTTGCTAGTTTGAACTTCAATGCCATATGAAATTCTTATTTGGCTTCGGTAAAGGTCTTGTTCACGGAAGAGAGAAGCTAGTCTTCGGGAACTATTCTCTTCGCGGTTTGGTGAAGGAAGTTGCATCTTCTTCCTTCTGGAGCTTGCACAACGGTTTTCATCCTCCAGGACCGTTGTATTCTTCTTCGTCTTCATGGATACAGGTCCGTTGATCGTGATGGAAGAAGTTGAATGAGATGGATCATTGACTTAACTTGACTTGGATGGAGTCTTGTCTTGTCTCGCCGTATTTGATGCAACAGCAACTTACCGCGGTTGTGGAAGTGATCTTTGCGGTCTTTAGAACGTGTTTAGGCCCTTGAATCAAGAAGAAAGCTTGAAAGGCTTGACACAGGTTGTAGGAGATCCGGTTTGGTGAAGTTCGGGATGGAGGAAGTTGCAGAGGAAGGCCGGCCGCGAGATGGGTTGTCGCGACCGCGGGCAAGCGTCTCGCCTCCGCGCCATCGTGGCTCATGGAGCGGTCAGGCTCCTTCTGGCCGGCCCACGGGCAGTTCGTCGCCCGGTGAGTGTTCTTCGAAACTCATTCTTCATATTTTTGGTATTTTCTGGTTTTTCTGATTTTTTTGTGCTTTTCTTGGTTTTCTGATATTTTTTGGCTTTTTGGGTTTATGTAAATGCTGTAAACTAAGAAGAAACCAAAACTAAAGATTAGTATGGTTAAGGAGATGAGAAAGAGAGTACCTAAAATGGGTTGTCTCCCACTGAGCCGCTCTTGTTTAGAGTCTTTTAGCTAGACTTTGGTAGTTTGGAAGCTTAGTTGGAGGTTGAGCTCGACCTTAGGCAAGGTCTTTTTGCTTTCTGCGCGGCTTCTTCTGCTGAGGGCTCCTCGAGTCTCTCCATGATTGCATCTTCATCCCTCTCAAGAAGATGTTTCTGGCTCCGGGTCTTCCTCGAACCTTGAGCTTTTTCCCGGCTTTTGCAAGTTCGTAGAGATGAAGTATCTCTCGCGTGGTCTCATCACTCTCATGGAAGTAATATCCGATCAGATTCTCCTTCCATGCTGAAGTAAAAGATGTTTATGGAGGAAGGCTTTCCACCACCTTGTTGAATTCTGCAAGGTCTTCTCTGCTGATCAGGTCGCGAACCTTCCGGCCTTCTTGTATCTATGAACGTCCATGATCTTAGTCGTGGTGGCATTGAATCTCGCCTACATGAAGTGGCACTTGATGATGCCAACGTCTTCCTTGCTATCCTTGAAGTACTCCATCAAGCCTTCCTTCTTCCACGCTTCATCGAACCCAACATATATCGGGATCTTCCTTGCATCTTTATGGAACTCGATCAATTTTTCTCTTTTGATGCGATCCCCGAACTGTGATTCTTTCTGGATCCTCCTGCTGTCTGATCGGCAAGTCAAGGTTTCACCTTGTGCTGGCTCCGGAGATGATCTTCCATGGTCTGGAGATGTGGATGTTTGGCACGGTTGATGGTTCGAGAAGGTGAATATGCTATGAATGTGCTCGATGAAGGAAGGCTTTCCACCTCCTTGTTGAATTCTGCAAGGTCTTCTCTGCTGATCAGGTCGCGAACCTTCCCGACCTTCTTGTATCTATGAACGTCCATGATCTTAGTTATGGTGGCATTGAATCTCGCCTGCATGAAGTGGCACTTGATGATGCCAACGTCTTCCTTGCTATCCTTGAAGTACTCCATCAGACCTTCCTTCTTCCAAGCTTCATCGAACCCAACATATATCGGGATTTTCCTTGCCTTTTTATGGAACTCGATCAGTTTTTCTCTTTTGACCCGATCCCCGAACTGTGATTCTTTCTAGATCCTCCTGCTGTCTGATCGGCAAGTCAAGGTTTCACCTTGTGCTGGCTCCGGAGATGATCTTCCATGGTCTGGAGATGTGGATGTTTGGCGCGGTTGATGGTTCGAGAAGGTGAATATGCTATGAACGTGCTTTGCCCTGAGAATGGCATCTCGCTTTACTCCGAAGCGGGTGATGGCGTTGCAAGGTGCAATGATAACTTGCTTGAGTTTCACGCTCGACCGGCCGCCTGGTGCCACGTCTTCCTCGCTTGAAGATTCAGAGGTCTCTTCGCGTTCTCTCGTGGGGCAACTCATGACTCTGTTGAAAGAGGGTAGCATGTCGACGAGCTCTTGTGGTCTCTGGCGAGTCTTTCGAACTTGTCGCTGCTTCTTTCTATCTCCAAGGCAATGCCCTCGATTGTCCTGCTGTTGCTGCTGGTTTGGCTCTTGATCGCGAGACGGCCTTCTCTTGCCTCTTCTATGTATCTCCCGAGATGATCTTTGACTTCATCAACGGCTTCTTTAGTCTCTTCGAGCTCGCAGTCGTACCCTCGGATTCTTCGTTTGATCTTGGTCAGGTTGTAGTCATGGCATCCTAACCCTTCTTCTATCTTCAGCAACTTGTTGTGGTCTCTTGAAGCTCGGTCTCAAGTTTCTTGACCTGATCTGCGATGTCTTGCACCTTACGAGATATCTCGGCTTGCATTGAATTGATCCGACAATGGGAAGACTTCTCGGATTTAGCTCCGCGATCCATGATGATTTTCATCAGCTCCGTGAGCTGGTTCAATCGCCGATGCAGGAAAAAGGGTGGGACCTTCTGGTCGTGGTGAGGAAGTGATGCAACAAGATTTAGAGTATGTTTTCGAGTTTTAAATTTGTAACCTTATTACCTGCAAGTGCATAGATGTGCTTTGTAGTATTTAGGGTATCGATCCACAGAGACTAAGTTGTTTCTAACAAATCCACTAAACCGAAAATCAATAAGAACGAACAATTGAATATGGGGTTGTTCGGGTGTAGTGAGTGGTGACGAAGATAGTGAATAGGAAGGTAAATCAATACGAGAAAGAGTTGGATGTTAGGGAATTCGCAAGGTATCATGGATCAATCAACGAGATATTTAAACAGAAAGAATCGACGGATGTTATAGACTAACCTACTTCCGTAGTATTAATCTTGAAATTGAATCTAGACAAATCATGAAATCTATCAACTTAGATTGCTAAACTCCCGTTAAATCTAAGCATCTAGGCAACCTAATTTGCCAAATCCGCAAACAGCCCTAAACTATCTTTCGCCGCCTAAAGTTGTTTGTTCATCTAAAGATAATCCACAATCCATCAACCTTGTAATCAATCCATGAATCACCTTTGAAAAACCCTTAAACCCAACAAAGAAACTACTCAGACATAACAAGGTAAATCGCAGTCATGGCCGATAAACGCAGAGATGAAAGTAATCTTTGATAGAAAAATGAAATAAGAGGTAAGAGGGTTCAGAAATCTTCTGAGTATCGAAGCACAAAGTTGAGATCTTCTCCCTTAGAAACGAAAAGAACAAAGAAAAACGTGTCTGTGAATTGTCTATGATTGGGGCTGCGTGGCTGCCCTAAATAATGAGTAGAGATGAGTATTTATAGGTCCTGAGGCGTCACTTAGGTTTCTTTTGTGTTTGACGGCAACTGGGCTTCACAGACTTGCAAACGGGCTTCAAAAATATGTTTTATGTTGGCCTTGCCACAGACCGCTCATGGCCCGGCCACATGGGGTCTGGCCGCACTAGGAAGTGGCCATGGCGCGGTAGAGAGTCTTCTGGCCGGGGTCACGAGGCTTGGTGGCGCGGCCATTGGTCTTGCAACTTCTATGCTTGCTTCTCCCGCGAGACTGCATAATATGTCTTCAGTAAAACCGTCATAACTCCAGATCTAACCGTTGGTTTGCCTTCAAACCAGTTGGCTATGAAAGCTAACAGTCCCTTTATCTGGTGTCCAAATATGAGGAAGATCGCGTGGTGGGAAGGCCTTGATCGGATGTTAAACTTCTAGCAGCTCGAATCTGTCCAAAATACCGTTTTGCTCAGAAAAGCTCTATTTTTCATCCTTTTTACTAAGTTAACCTGAAAAGAGTCTTGCCCATACACATACTCGAAAACTACTATTATTGTATGAAAAACCGAGTGAAACACTTATTAAAGTGTTCACTTATGATAGTTAAAAAGGGTAAAATATCAATGTTATCAGTAAGAGCGATAAGAACTTTTGTCCTCATCTCGCGCTAGGGGCGCGGGTTCTTCCTCAAGCGTGAAGTGCTCGTGGGGTGGTGGCGTTGGAGGTGGTCTCCGAGAATGGTGTAGAGACTCCGCAGGTGGGCATGTGTTCGGAGGGTGATATACTCATAAATTAGCATGTTTTAGCACCCATTTTAGATAGCTTTTCATTCATTTATGCATTCATTTAGTTATTTTTAGTCCAAATTGCATTCATATTAGAGTTTAGCAAGTTTTAGCTTAGGTTGTTGCATATTGGCATATTGAGTCCTAATTAGGTACTTTGGAGGCTTGGAGGCTTGGAGGACCTCTTTGGAGAGTTGGGTGACAAGGAGGAAGAAAAAAAGGGAGCCAAACGTGAAGCAGACAGATTTTAGAAATGTATCGACCTTGGTGTCGACCTACCAAGGTCGATACAGCCCAGCAGGAGAGACGGAGTGCGCGTATCGGACGATTGTATCGAGCTGCTAAGCTCGATACACGGACCACCCGGAGTTCTGAAGACGACGTATCGGGCATTCGTATCGGACTGCTAAGGTCGATACACATCTCATCCGCAGTTGAAGACTGGCATATCGAGCATCTGTGTCAACCTTCTGAGGTCGACACACTCCTTGAGAAAACCTTTAGCAGCGTATCGAGCTGCGTATCGACCTAGCAAGCTCGATACGCTGCCTGATTTTCAGACCTAAACCGGGTCAATACCTGGTTTGTTCCGGCTTGATCCGGGTCGTCAACTGTTCACTATAAATAGGAAAAGACCTAATTTTTGCTAAGTATCTTTTAATCTCTTGTTCTTCCTTAGAAAACTTTCCCTTTTGATTTCTAAGTTATTTTGTAAGACATTTCTTTAAGTTTATGCAAATCTAGTGTTTACCTCTTTTAATCTTTCATCTTCTATCTCTCTAATCATGTTTATCTCTATCTCTTTCATAGGATTTAAGGAATTAACCATGATTAGTGAGTAGTTTCATTAGGATCTAAGGATGGGTTAGATCTAGGGTGTTTTAAGGGTTAATCTTGATGCCTAGGATTAGATTCTTCCATTTCCCTCCTTGTTTAGTGTTCTAAATGCTAGTTTAGATTTGATCATGCTAAAACTAGGCCTTAGGGAATTTCACACCCACAAGGTGTTTGATGAAATTTCCCAACCAACTAAACAAGGGATTTACATTCCTAGCTCATGGAAGTGATTGTTTAGGGTGTCTATTGGTAATTTAGAACTGTTTTATAATGCTTGTTATCTTCCTTTTCACTAATGAAAGTTAGTCTTGATTAGGATGATTAATGAAGGGATTAGTGCTATGAAAGTGGATTAGTCTACCTATTGAGTTCTAAGCCTAGGGATTAGCTTATATTGTGAATGTTTGGCATCAAAGATTGATTCTTTGAACACCTTAGATTGATAACCCCATCCTTGGATTCGTTTTAGTCTTTTGATAATCTTGATTAGTAGTAAATTAGCTTGATTTGGTTTGTTTGATCAATTAGGTTGTTAGTTAAACTTCAAAACTTTATTTCTAGCTTAGATTAAGAAGTTGTATGAATTCCTAGTGTCTTAACTATATCCATATGGATTGATCCTCAAGTACCTACAATGACATGAGTGGGTTTGAGTAATTGTTAAGTCTTACCAAGAAACCGCTTATCAATTTGGCGCCGTTGCCATTTGGATGTTGATTTAAGCATTAGGATTTTACTTCTTTTTGAGACTAAGTTTTCTATTTCACTTATTGCTTACTAATCTCTCTTGATTTGTTTTCTCTTTGTTTCTAGGTGTATGAACTTGAGATCTAGTGGACACAACAATCTAGTTGAGCCTCTAGACAACATTCACCGGGTAACAAGAGGAGCTTTTGTGTAAAGAGAAAGAGAGCGCCTAACACATCTAAGGCGTTTGGGAATGGATAATCCACAAGAACAAGGTGGTAATGGACCACAACAAGGAGCTCAAGGGAATGAGGCTCAAGCTCGTAGAGTGCCTCAATACCCTCCACGCCAACCAAGGCACATTGGGGCTGGAGATGCTCCCAATACTCACGCCAATCGCCAAGGTATCCTACCTCCTCCAGTTGAGAACAACATCTTTGAGATCAAGAGCGGTTTGATCAACATGGTGCAACACAACAAGTTCCTTGGGTTAGCTTTGGAGGATCCCCTTGACCATTTGGATGAGTTTGATAGAATATGTGATATGACCAAGATCAATGGCATATCCGAGGATGGTTTCAATCTGAAGTTATTTCCCTTCTCTCTTGGCGACAAGGCACATTTGTGGGAGAAGTCACTTTCAAGAGGTTCCATCACATCGTGGGATCAATGCCAGAAGGCTTTTCTTGCAAAGTTCTTCTCCAACACTAGGACCGCAAGGCTTAGGAATGAGCTGTCAAGCTTCACCCAAAAGAACAATGAAAGCTTTTGTGAGGCATGGGAGAGATTTAAGGGATACACTACACAATGCCCTCATCATGGCTTCTCTGAAGAGACTCTTTTGAGTACACTCTACCGTGGGGTTCTCCCCAAATTTAGGATGCTTCTAAACACAACAAGTAATGGAAATTTCTTGGGTAAAGATGTAGAAGAGGGTCTAGAACTTGTGGAGAACTTGGCACAAAGTGATGGCAACTATGGTGAAGATTATGATAGGTCATCAATGAGTGATGGTACTTATGAAGACCAAAGGAGGAAAGAGATGAAATCTCTTAATGAGAAGATGGATAAGTTGCTCCAAGCCCAACAAAAGCATGTTCACTTTGTGGGGGATTGTGAAGAGAGTCAAGGTCTCCAACAAGAGATGAATGAGGATTGCCAAGAAGAGGTCAACTATGTAGGTGGCCAAGGGTATCAACAAAGCTATAACAATAACTATAGGAACAACAATCTTTCCTATAGGAGCACTAATGTGGAGAATCCTCAAGATCAAGTCTACCCTCCACAAGGACAAGGAGGACAACAAAATCCCTATGTTCCTTACAAGCAACAACAAGGTTATGTTCCCAAGAAGAACTACCAAGGGAACAACCAAGGTAACCAAGGAAATTTTCAGTCTAAGCAAGGTCCTCCACCGGGTTTTGCACAAGACGTGGATGTGAGGAATGTTCTAAACCAAATCCTCCAAGGTCAAGCAAGTAGTGCCATGGATGTGAGCAAGAAGATTGCCGAAATCCACAACAAGGTGGATTGTTCTTACAATGACCTCAACTCTAAGTTTGACACTTCCAAGGTCAAGCAACTAGAGAACAACAAGGGCATTGCCTCATCCTCTACACGAGCTCAACCATCTTTGCCCGGTAAACCCGAGACCAATCCCAAGGAATATTGCAATGCCATCTACTCTATTGATTAGGAAGAGTATGAGCGTGTAGTGGCTGAGTTTGAGCAACTCTTTGAGTGTCATAATGATGAGGCAGTTTTCAATGCGGACATTGAAGTCCAAGTTGGGGAGGCGGTCATTGAAAATGACCATTTGGTTGGTGACAAACCAATGAGCAAAAAGGAGTTCAAAGAGGATGTGACCCCTACACAAGCAAGTGTTCTTGAAAAGGAAAGAGAGGCGGTTAAGAAGACTGAAGTTGAGGCTTATGATCTCCTTGTCTAAAAACCACCACTCCCCTTTACCGAGTTGGTATTGACTAAGGTGCAAAAGAAGGTACTCTCAAGCTTAAGAGGAAGCATGGAAAGAATTGGTGCACCATTGCCCAAGGTGGAGAGTTTGTCTCAAGTAAAGGGTCAAATAAATTCATCAAGGAGATGCTTGCCAACATAGAGAAGGTTGAAGAGCTGATAGAGGGTCTAGATTCTTCAAGCATGGCAAAGGATGAAGCCAAGGTTATACCGAAGCTAGGTAATCCGGGAAATTTTTTGATTTCTTGTTCTCTTGGGGACTTGAAGGTTGAAGAAGCCATGGTGATTCCGGCTCAAATGTCAATGTGATGTCCCTTGAAATGTTCAAGAACCTTGGGATCACTACTATGAAGAAGTATTCATCACACATCACCTTTGTTGATGCTTCCTCAAGGAAACCTCTAGGCCTTGTAGAAGACTATCCATTGAAAGTTGGGGAGTGTCTAGTCCCAACTGATTTCATTGTGATGGATATGGTCCAAGCAGCGAAGCTACCTCTTCTTCTAGGGACACCCTTTCTCAACACAGCTGGTGCAAGTCTTGACTTCATCAACAAGAGAGTGATCATTAAGAATGTGAATGGGAAGGTCTTATATCCTATGAAACCCTCTATCTTGAGCCTTTGTGGGACAATCACATGTGACACTAAGGGAGTAGAAGAAGAACCGCCTAAGGAGCAGCTGATGGGTCTCACTAGTGTGATGAAGAGTGAGGATGAAACCCTTGATCACAATGAGTATGATGGGCCGAGCTTCGATGGTGAGAGCCTTCTAGCAATGTTTGATGGCATCAAGGTTGTTGAACATGAAGCTGAGCCACAAAGGAGGTCTAGGAAGAAGAAGAAGAAGGTGCTGCAAGCTGGAGCAAGCGCCATGTACTTCAAGAAAGGAGGAGGAAAACCAATTCCACTCCTTGTTCACCCCCACGCCTAAGAGTTTGAAAAGTCAAGCTTAGTGACTTTAAACAAGCGCACTTGGGAGGCATTCCCATGTCTATCTTTGTATATATTTTCACCTTTTAATTCAGTAATATGTTTTCTAGTGTTTGTGAATGACAGGTTTGGATTGAGGAGATTGAGCCAAGGACAAAAGCTTGCCAAGGAATTTTTTAGCACTGTATCGAGCTATGTATCGACCTACCAAGGTCGATACAGCTCTTACAGGATTTTGGCAGAGCCATATCGGGGTTTTGTATCGACCTACTAAGATCGATACAGGCGAAGCCAGGGAGAGCTTGACCCCCGTATCGGGCATCTGTATCGAGCTATCTAGCTCGATACAGTTTTAAAAGCCGCGTCTGCAGGCGTATCGAGCTATGTATCGAACTACTAAGCTCGATACGCCCCTTTTCCAGGTAAGTCAACTGGGTTTGACCGGTTTAATTCACTCGAATTAAACCGGTTCTTCTCCTTCTTCTTCCCCAAACACGAAAATAGCCCCATTCACACACACACTTGCAATTTTTGGCTCTCCCTCTCTCGATTTTCAAGCAAGCCTGGTGATTTCAAGTGCCTCTTGCTAGAATTCTTGTTCTTTCATTGATTTTAAGTCAATTTCGTTCATCCTTCAAGCCACTCACGAGGTAATCAATCCGGGGAAAAAAAACAAGTTTTTCATCTTTTGCTCTAATGGTGAAAAGTTTGGGGATTTTTGATTATGGATGTTCGAATTGATTGTTGGAGGCTTGGGCATTGCTTGATTATGGTTAGGAAGTAGGTTTCGAGTGCTACATTAGGATTTCCATGGTAAATTTTTGATAATTTGACATATAGTGTTCATGATCCAAAAATTTAAATTCAACTCTTGAACCTTGTTAGATTTTGGGGCTTTCACTTGCATTAGTTTGCATTAGTCATGCTTATAGATTCCCAATAGGTAGCACTCGAATTTAGATGATTTGAAAATTTTGAGAATTTCCAATTTTTGGCTTCAACCTTGTTTGTTGCTTGCTAGTTGCTGCTATTTGCTGTTCAAGACGAGTTGCTTACTCTCTCTACAAGATTTGTCTATCTTGTAGGAACAATGGGAAGAACAAAAGGAGATGCAACAAAACAAGCGACAAGCTCTCAAGTAAGGACATCGAAGAGCCAAGGGAAGAGGCAAGCATTTGAGGACCGAGAGGTCAGTAGTGAGGAGGAGCAGTTGACGCTCGGGGCAAGGAAGGAGCCAGTTACAAGAGCTTCCAAGGGGAAGGCCGGGGTCACAAAAGAGGGGCCTAAAAAGAAGCTCTCACCCGGGGAACTCCTCAAGGCATTCATGAGCATGCGGTTCATGGCAACGAAGTACCCGCATGAGCAGACGCTGCGTGCCTTGGGAATCTATGAGGACTTCCAAACTCTCTTCAAGAACATGGGTTTGGCCAAGTTCATCACCATAGCTCGCCCCACTCACAAGGTCGCAACATGCGAGTTCTTGTTTTCCCTCACCGCACACTTCTACTATGATGGTGCAGATTCGCCACCACTCCATGGTCACGGGTACATCAACTTCAAAATCCATAGGACCATGTACTCTATGACCTTCCGCCAACTCAACGAGGTCTTTGGGTTCCAAGAAGGAGAGAGGATAACGAAGATGCTCACTATTGATGAGTGTGAGTTGAAGGGACTGTGGTATACAATCGCGGTTGGCAAGTTCAAACCGCGAAGAAGCACGGGGAGTTTGATAAGGCATCCGATCTTGAGGTATGCACACAAGGCCCTTGCTCACACCTTCTATGCAAGGAAGGAGGCCGTGAAAGTTGCCAAGGAGGAGCTCAAACTGTTAGATATGGGTCTTGCAAAGTTCATCGGGTTTCACACAAGAGGAGGCACGAGAGTCCAAGGGGATTGGACGGGAACCGGCATGGTTAGCCTATTGGTTAGGCAACTGCTCTCTGATATATCATGGTTTTTACCCGTTTTTAGGCCATGATATAAGTGTTTTTATAGAGTCTTTCGCTAGTTTTGGAGTCTTTTTAGAGTCTTTGCAGGATGGAGAACACTTTGAGATAAATGGGAGAATATGAAACATTTTGGAGCATTTTGGAGAAGCAGCCGAAGTGATGAAGTCAAGAGGCTGGATTTACGAGCTGGGTGTCGATCGACACACATCAGTATCGATCGACACCAAGGATGGTCAGCCAATTTCCCCAATTCCATCAGAAAAGGAAATCACTCAAGTTCTGAAGAATTACAAGTCTGCCTCTGGACGAAAAATCCCCTTCTATAAATAGTTTTCAGGCATTGTTTAGCCAATTACCTTATCATTATTTTCTGTTTTTGAGACTTAGAGAGAGATTGATCCTGAGCTTTTGGGGAGACAATTCTAACTCATCTGAGCCAGATTTCGAACCCCTGTATCATTCTCTATTTTTTTATGCAATATTATTCAGCCATGTTTTGTGTTTACATAATTATGTCTGAGTAGTTTTCTAGTTAGGTTAGGGTGATTTAGGGTTTGATGAAGAGTTTGTAGAATCACTAGAATTATTTGGGAAATCAATTGGATCTTCACCTTGATTTGTGCTTAACTTGATTCTCTGAATTGATCACTTAGAAATCAAACCTTAGGTTGTTTAATAGATGCGAGAGCATTATTAATAACTTGATCTAATCATAGGTGAGCAAAATATCTATTCGCAAAGAGATTTGGTTTAGGTATTTTGTGAACAAATCGAACATGTTCTTATTGCTTGCCTTAATTGTTTAAATTCGCAAAGAGATTTGGAATTTAGGAATCTAGGCATAGATAACTTCTGCAACGATAGTTGATTGGTTTTAACTTAGTGATTCGAGTTCTAGACGGTTCTTAATAAATCCCTAATAAACTTAGATTCTGCATTCTTGGATTCAAACCTGATAATTACCCTTGCCTAGCGCCTTTAGTCTCTGAACTTACATCGTTTTCCAACTCATTTACTTGCTTAATTTATGCTCTTAGTTTACTTAAAATAAATCGCCTAGCATAATCTAAACCTAGAAACCATTAGTGTAGCATCTACTTCCCTGAGGATTCGATACCTCTTATACTTCAACTACATTGCTGTGCACTTGCAGTAGTTGATTATTTGGGTAAAACCTGAGCCCTATCAAGTTTTTGGCGCCGTTGCCGGGGAAGTAATAGCTACCTACGGGATCTAGTATTAGGATTCTGTCTAGGTTTTACTTTTGTTTTTGTTACTAATTTAGTTTTCTATCTTTTGTTTCAGGTGCATGCCCAGTACCAGAAGAACCAAGGAAGAAGAACTAGTCACTTTGAACCAGGAAATCAACCGTCTCGAACGAACGAACCGCAGGTCTGCACGAGCGTCGAACGACACAACAAGCGTCGATCGACACACACACTTAGTGTCGAACGACACCACTGGTATCGATCGATTCCTTGCGCGGACAGAGATGGCAGAACATGTGATCATGATACGCAACGAGGCTGGAGATTTTGTCGACCTACAGGGCAACAGAAGGAACGCCCAAGGACATAGACTTGATGAGGCTGGCGCCGTCATAGTCGAACCGGCGATGCAAATCGCCCCTGCAGTAGCTGGACGTGGAAGAACACTAGGCGAGCACAACCGCCCAGACCAGTTCTATGCTAATAGAGCTGCGATCCGTCCTCCTGCTTTTCAGAGGAATGACTTCGAGCTGAAGCCCGCCTACTACACATTGGTGGGGCAACATCCTTTCCATGGTCTTCCTAATGAGCATCCGATGGATCACATCGAGAGATTTGAGGACCTCGCATCAAGCATCAAGGCTAATGGAGTGACCTATGATTATCTTTTCTGCAAGCTGTTCCCATACTCGCTTGCAGGTGATGCTTCGTACTGGCTGAAGCAGCTGGATCCAGGATCCTTGACTACATGGGAAGACACAAAGAATGCATTCCTTTGCAATTTCTTTGATGACGCGAGATCTGAGGAGCTGAGAACCAAGATCACTGCGTTTTCTCAAGGACCTACTGAAGCATTCAAGGCTTCTTGGGTACGCTTCAGGTCATACCAGAGGGACTGCCCTCATCACGGATTCAGCGAACCACAGCTTCTTGGTATCTTTTACCGAGGGATCGACTGGAGGTACCAGATGGCTTTAGACGCAGCAAGCAATGGCAACTTCAACACCCGATACCCAGAGGACGCAATGGTGTTGATAGAGAACTTGGCTTCTTGTAACAGCACCAAGAACGCAGACTTCGAAAGGAGACAACATGCTGGAGCGAGTGGAGGAGGTCAAATTGCTGAGGTCAATAGGAAGCTAGATCTTTTGGTGGGGAAGAAGCAAGTCCACTTTGCCAATGAAGTGGAGTCATTCGAACCAAGTGAGGTCTGTGAAGAAGAGGACGTGAACTACATCAACGGAGGTGGATTTCAGGGCCAGCGTTATGGAAACCAGCAGGGAAACAGGAACTTCACTGGGAATTATCAGAAGAGTTCCTTCACAGGAAATCAAAACTCTTCTGGTTACACGCCGAAACCCCCATTTCAGAACAGCAACTACACTAGGAGCTATGGAAATTCTTCATACCAGAAGCCTCCTCCTCAAGACAACAAAATGGAGGCAATGCTAGAGCAGATCTTGGAGGGACAGCAGAAGCTTACAGTGAATTTCAATGGCAAGATTGACTCATTGTACCAGGACCTGAATGGAAGGATTGAGAGCTTGAGTTCTCATATGAAGAAGCTGGATGTTCAAGTAGCTCAGACTGCAGAAGCTGTTAGCAGGCAAGAGGGATTTCTTCCAGGGAAGACGGATACCAATCCGAAACGCCAAGTGAATGCTGTCACATTGAGGAGTGGGAAGAACCTTCAGCCTGTCCAGAAGAGGGGCCTTAGCATTGAGGAAATTGAAGATTTAGAAGATGCTGCGGACCCAGCGTCGATCCTGAAGCTGAACCAGAAGCGAAGGAAACACCTTCTACGATCAGTGTCGATCGACACCAGGAGGGTATCGATCGACACCCACCACGGACAGAACCAGATCGAGCTAAAACCAAGATTGTTGCTGAAGAAAGGGTCTACAAACCGAAGATCCCTTTCCCCTTAGTGACAAAGAAGTCTAAGAAGGAGCTGCTGGACGCTAGATGCAAGGCTATCATGGATAGACTAGTGGTTGAAATCCCTTTGATGGATGCCATTAGAACTACTCTAGTGATAAAGAGATACTTGAAGTGGATGATGAAAAACAACATGTACATGGAGGAAAGCATAATGATGATATCAGAGCAAGTTAGTGCTGTCATTCAGAACATGCTTCCAGAGAAACTCTCCTGTCCAGGAAGCTTTGTTCTAGACTTCTCCATCTCTTCAGACAAGTTTGGGAGATCTTTGTGTGATTTAGGATCAAGTGTCAACTTGATGCCTCTTTCAGTCGCTCTAAGGCTGGACATGACACATTTCAAGGCGACAAGAATCTCCCTGGTACTTGCTGATCGATCCGTCAGAATCCCCGAAGGTGTCTTGGAGGATGTTCCTATCAAAGTTGGAGATTGCTTGATTCCCACAGACTTCGTGGTTTTGGCATATGGTGAGGAACCCAAAGACCCTCTCATACTTGGTAGACCATTCTTGGCTACAGTTGGAGCGATCATTGACGTGAGAAAGGGTAGGATCGCGCTGAACCTTGGAGATTTGATGATCAATTTCGACATGGAGAAGCTGATGAAGAGGCCAACAATTGATGGACAGACCTTCTATGTCGATTCACTCACCAACCTTACTGAAGAAATTTTCCAAGAGGACCACCCTACAGACCCTCTGGAACGTGCATTGACCACTTCCACAAAGGACATTGAGTTCTTGGACGGTGCAGCTGCTGGATATGCAAAGATGTTGGATGCAAGCGAGCAAGTGATGTAACTAGTCGCTGCTGAGGACTTGTGTCGATCGACACCAAGCAGTGTCGATCGACACCATGCGCGCACAACAACAAAAGCCATACTCCCCGATTGGAGTGAGGCTAAGGCACCTAAAGTTGAGCTTAAACAGCTCCCTGCCGGGCTAAGGTACGCATTTCTTGGTCCTAATTCAACTTATTCTGTCATTGTTAATGCTTCTTTGAACAATGCAGAGCTCACGTTGTTGCTAAGCAAGCTGCGCAAATTTCGCAAAGCTCTTGGTTATTCTCTTGATGATATTTCAGGTATCTCACCAGACTTGTGCATGCATCGGATTCACCTTGAGTATGAGACAAAATCTTCAGTAGAGCATCAAAGAAGGCTGAATCCGAACCTGAAGGAAGTAGTCAAGAAGGAGATCATGAAACTCTTGGAAGAAGGGATCATCTATCCCATTTCAGACAGTGCTTGGGTCAGTCCAGTTCATGTGGTTCCTAAGAAAGGAGGAGTCACAGTGGTGAAGAATGAGAAGAACGAGCTGATTCCAACAAGGACTGTGACAGGACACAAGATGTGCATAGACTACAGGAAGCTGAATGCTGCGACCAGGAAGGACCACTTTTCCTTACCATACATCGACCAGATGCTTGAGAGATTGGCGAACCATCCATACTACTGTTTCTTGGATGGCTATTCAGGATTTTTCCAGATTCCAATCTATCCAGATGACCAGGAGAAGACCACTTTTACATGTCCTTATGGTACATTTGCATATCGCAGGATGCCATTTGAACTTTGTAATGCTCCTGCGACCTTCCAGAGGTGTATGATGGCGATCTTCACGGACATGATTGAGCGGTTTATGGAAGTCTTTATGGATGACTTTTCTGTTTATGGGTCATCCTTCAAAGACTGTCTGGACAACTTATGCGCAGTGTTGCAGCGACGTGAAGAGAAGCACTTGGTTCTGAACTGGGAAAAGTGTCACTTCATGGTCACATATGGGATTGTACTTGGACACAAGGTTTCAGCAGAAGGCATTGCAGTGGATCGCGCTAAGATAGAGGTCATGACAACATTACATGCACCAGATTCTGTGAAGTCAGTGAGGAGTTTTCTAGGACATGTTGGATTCTACAGAAGATTCATCAAGGATTTCAGCAAGATTGCAAGGCCACTTACTGCTCTTCTATGCAAGGATGTGAAGTTTGATTTTACTGCAGAGTGTCATTCAGCCTTTGAACAGATCAAGCAAGCTTTGGTGAGTGCTCCAATTGTTCAACCTCCAGACTGGAAATTGCCTTTTGAGGTAATGTGTGATGCCAGTGATTTTGCAGTCGGCGCAGTGTTGGGACAGAAGAAGGACAAGAAGCTTCACGCCATCTATTATGCCAGTAGAACATTGGATGATGCTCAGAAGAACTATGCAACTACGGAGAAGGAATTGCTAGCTGTGGTTTTTGCCTTTGAGAAATTTCGACAGTACCTTGTTGGCTCGAAGGTGATTGTTCACATTGATCATTCTGCATTGAAGTACTTGATGCAGAAGAAGGATGCAAAGCCAAGGTTGCTTAGATGGATTCTACTTCTTCAAGAGTTCGACATAGAAGTCAAGGACAAGAAAGGAGTTGAAAACGGAGTAGCTGATCATCTTTCAAGGATTAGGATTGAAGATGACGTGCCTATTGATGATTACCTACCAGAGGAAAATATCTATCTTGTTGAGAGTCGCTTGAAGAGCATGATCTCGGACCAGATACGCTTAGTTTTGATCGAAACTAGGGGAGTGTCGATCGACACCCCATCCGGAAATATGAGATCGAGTCGCGGATCAACACTTCGAAGTTTGCCAACTTCACGAGTGTCGATCGACACCATCTGTATCGATCGACACCAGGGACCATTAGCAGTTCGCAGGCTCTTGGATGATGTGTTTTGACAGCCAATCTTTGCTATTCAAGATGCAACTCGACCATGATATGCTGATATTGTGAACTTCCTTGCTGCAGACATTGAGCCTAACCATCTCAAGGGATATGAGAAGAAGAAGTTCATGAGGGAACATAGAAGGTATTACTGGGATGAGCCACACTTATATAAGCATTGTTCAGACAATGTTTACAGAAGATGCATTGCAGAGAGTGAGGTTCATGATGTCTTGTTCCATTGTCATGGTTCTGAATATGCTGGACACTTTGCTACCTTCAAGACAGTGTCCAAGGTTCTTCAAGCAGGCTTTTGGTGGCCTACTATGTTCAAGGATGCGCAGCTGTTCATCACTCAATGTGATGTTTGTCAGAGGAGAGGGAAGATCAGTAAGAGGAATGAGATGCCACATAACTTCATCCTTGAAGTTGAGGTCTTTGATTGTTGGGGCATTGATTTCATGGGTCCTTTTCCTCCATCTTATGGAATGCAATACATCTTGGTGGCTGTGGATTATGTCTCTAAGTGGGGGGAAGCAATTGCTTCTAAAACCAATGATGCTGCAGTGGTTCTCAAGATGTTTCAGACCATCATTTTTCCAAGATTCGGAGTACCTCGGATTGTTATAAATGATGGTGGTTCTCACTTTATTAACAAGATTTTCGACAAGCTGCTGAAGAAACATGGTGTTCAGCATCGCGTCGGGACGCCTTATCATCCCCAAACAAGTGGACAAGTGGAAGTCTCCAACAGGAAAATCAAGCAAATTCTGGAGAAGACAGTAGGAAAGACAAGGAAAGATTGGGCAACAAAGTTAGACGATGCACTTTGGGCTTACATGACTGCATACAAAACGCCTTTGGGAACTACACCTTTCCAGCTGCTCTGTGGCAAAGCTTGCCACCTTCCAGTTGAGTTGGAACACAAGGCAAATTGGGCTATCAAGAAGATGAACTTCGACTTGAAGCCAGCTGCAGAGAGGCGCCTACTTCAACTCCACGAATTGGATGAACTTCGTTATCATGCTTATGAGAACTCAAAGCTCTACAAAGAGAGAACTAAAGCATATCATGATAAGAAGATCATCTCCAGACAATTCGAGCCAAATGACCAGGTACTTCTGTATAACTCTCGTTTGCAATTGTTTCCTGGTAAATTGCGTTCACGTTGGTCAGGTCCTTTCACCATCAAAGAGGTCAGACCATATGGAGCAATTGTCTTGACAAACTCCAAAGGAGAGGAGTTCACTGTGAATGGGCAGCGAGTGAAACACTATTGGGCTCAAGCCAAGATTCCGGAAGGACACATTGTGTCTGCCTAAACGCATGACCAGTCAAGCTATTGACGTTAAACAAGCGCTGAGTGGGAGGCAACCCACTGTTAGGTACGTTTTTCTTTACATTTTGTTTTGCTTTTACTAATTATTTTGACTTTTACATAATTAAAAAAAAAAAAAAAAAAAAGAAGGAGGGTCGATCACAATCAGTGTCGATCGACACACCTTGTGTCGATCTACACCACACGAGGATGCATGTAAGTCTTCAAAACCCCGATTCTCTTTGTTCTTCCCCATTCTTCAAAAACTCTGTCTACGGACAGAACTCTGTCTACGGACAGAACTCTGTCTACGGACAGAGTGTCGATCGACATGATAACATGCATATTTAACCCATTTTTACCATCAAAAGTGTATGCTTTAATAAGCATTTCACTAAGGTATTAATGTATATTTAGTAGTTTTCGAGTATTTGTGTGTCCAAGACTCTTTTCAGGAAATCTTAGGAAAAAGGGAGCAAAACGGAGCAAAACGGACATTTTCGGAACATGAGCTTTTTGACAGAAGTTTAGCACAAGACGGAGACCTTCCCACCATGGGATTGAGCTGAATTTTGGTGACAAGATAGCCTGAACTACCACCTTTCACCTCGAAGTGGTTTGAGTTCAATCCCATGGTTGGATCTCAAGTTACGAAGGAAGCAAGAAGGCCCGTCAGACATATCCTCAGAAGAAGCCTGTCCGCGCCAGGAAGACTCAGAAGACCAATGGCCGGCCCATGAACCCACCATGGCGCGGCCACAACACTTGACGAATCCCGAGCCCGTTTTCAAGCCCAAATCAAGCCCGATTGCCCCCAAGTTCGGTGGAGCCCTAAGTGAACCCTAAGAAGACCTAAAGACCTATAAATACTCCTATTCTACAACCTAATGGAGCGAGCCTCTGGAGAGCCACAAAATAAACACTAAAACCGCAAAGGGAGAGCCTCGCGGCCACCTCTTAGCTTACTTTACTTGTTCTTTGTTCTGTGTTCTTAAGGGAGATAGATCTGTTCTTGAACCCTTGTTTTTTCATCACTCTGATTTCGTTTTATGCAATTCTCTTCATATATGATTCTTATTTTCGTTTCTATGCTTGAGTAATCACTTTCGTTGGGCGTTCTTTAAGGGGATCTATGGGGAATTTTATTAACTGTTTTTAAACCGATTGTTTAGGCTGAAGATTAGGGTTTTCTGTCTCACCATATTCGTTCTTATTGCATGAGTCTAGCGTAGCTAACTATATTCTGATCGCAGGATCTTGAGAACGACAAACGTCCTGAATCTCAGATCTAGAACAAAATAAGGTAGAGAGCATCCTTTAAAAGATGTCTGAATGCTTATTGTCCCGTTCCTATTGCGTGTTCGTCTAGGCTGCAGGATATGAAAGTATACATGTGGAATAGAAGTTCGCAGATCGACCTAGTTTGATAAAGTTAGGTTGTTAAAACCAGTGAATCAGTTTGGGAAAAATGCCTAGCCTCGTTTGCTTAACTTTTGTGTGTTTGATTTCTAGTTAGAACCCCATAGATTTCCCGAGAAGATCCCCAACGTGTTCACCCATCTGCTTTTCAATCGAGATTTACGGACTTCAATATTTACTTTCTGCACTGCTTTTTAATCGAGATTTACGCACTTCCATACTTACTTTTCCGTTTGATATAGAGTTGATTGACAACCAGCTCTATATAAACTTGCTTTTTCGTTTCTTGCATTCAATAGATACTGAAACCGTGACACAATCCTACAAACTCCCAATTTTCTGCGTCTTTGCTTGCCCTGATTCTCTGTTTTGCAGTTGACCTCCTCCCTTTGGATCGATACCCTAAGTACTAGGGTCCAACAAATTCAAAGCCTGACGAGTCCCCAAAGAAATCCTCCAAACTCGGACGACTATTTAGACCTCATCAAGCTTTTGGCGCCGTTACCGGGGAGGCTGCGTTCTGCTTTTCAAAACAAAGGTCAGGATCACAACTCAAAGACATCCTTTTTCTTTAATTTCGTTTTTGTTTCTGTTCTTTCAGAGGCATCCGAGATGAAGAAAGCCCGCATCCTGATCAACGATCTCGCTGCGACCATCCGCGACCTTTCCACCAACTATGATAGGATACTACATCCTATTGGATCTTCTTCCAAGGAGAATATGACAAGCTCATATCCGCTGCGTATCTACAATCCGATAGTAATATCGAGTTGTTCGAATCGGCGATGTATTCAGCTATGGACGAGAAATTTCAGCTCAATAATGAGTTAGAAGATATCGAAGAAGTCGGTCGTTTGTGCGACGTCGGAGTGCAAGCCGAAATTGAGTTCATTGAGAAGCTCGACATCATATATGGCTCCCTCGTAGAAGACGATGAAGTAGATCGCGAAGAGCACGGCGACGCTGCCACCAAAGAAGACGAGCTCACGGAAGAGATGCATGAAGTTTCAGACGAAGTAAAGAAGAGTGCAACAACTCTTGATGTCGAGGTGGAAATCAAAGACAATGATTCTCGAAAGAGGTCATTAGATTTGTGTTTCTCGGATGACCCCACTCGTGCTAATGAAGCCGAACACCAAAGAATAGAAGCTGGTCGTTCTATTTCTATTCCTCAAGAAGACTTCATCTCTACCAAACCGCCCGAGCACCTTGAAGACGAAAGTCCAACCAACAAGGAGTCTCAACCCCACGACCAAGGGAAGCCTCTTACTCCAGCTCCTCACCACGTTGAGTGTGAATCAAAACTCATGGAGAAGAAGACGCTGATGGCGATTCAAGAACTGCCCTTGACGACGGTTTCAAAGATATATGATCCGGGAAAACTTTCGGTTTCATGCTCAATCAAGGGAGTTGAATTTTGTGTTTTTCTTTATGACTTAGGATTTGATGTCAGCCTTATGACTAAGACCATTGCAGAAGTCATAAGAGTTTCGAGCTTCCAAGCCTCGAAGATACCCGTTCACCATGAGTATCGTCCGTCACCAAATATGTTTGGTTTCAAGCCAAACTTGCTGCCTCAAGTTGAGGATGGTCTCGTGCCTGCTGTTCTTCACATATTGGAGACAAGGAAGGACACAAATCACTTGTTGTTCCTGGCTGTTCATTTGCTGCACCTGTTCGAGGTTTGATTGACAAGCTGAACCAGCAAGTGCGCTTCTTCAAGAACCGCGAGAGATCCTTCTATCCAGCAATGCTTACAAGGAGAATTCATTCCACGACCTTAGGCAGTGGAAGTGAACCAATCTTAGACCCTGGAGGAAGCACGAAGGATGTCCAAAACGTCCTACAAGAATATCCATTCAGCACGCACAAGGGAAGCGCCAAACAGAGGAGTTTGAAGCGCAAGGAGATCCCATATGATCCAGGTTCGATTTTCCCTCATATGAGACGTGATGGAGACATACATGAAGCCAAGGGGAAGCTTAGAAGGTCCTCAAAATCCTCTCCAAAGGTCGAACTCATCACCCATCCGAACCGAGAAGAGAAAGGCGAACAGCCTAAGAGAAGGAAGCTGAACGACGCATCTGTTCTTCGAGACAATGATAAGTATTCTCAAATGCTGAATAGAAGATGTCTCAAGCCAGCAAGTGCGGAGTGCCGAGAAGCTAAAGGAGCTACGACCCCTTTAGTTGGAGTTGTTCACATCTAAAACCTCCACCAAAGTCTAGCTAAAAGACTCTAAACAAAAGCGGCTCAATGGGAGGCAACCCATTTTAGGTATCTTCTTTCTTTTTCTCATCTTTCTAACCATACTAATTTTTAGTTTTTGTTTCTTCTTAGTTTACAGCATATTCATAAATCGCAAAAGCACAAAAAAATCAGAAAAAACCAGAAAAGACCAAAAATATGAAGAAGGAAACCCGAAGAACACTCACCGGGCGACAAACCGCCCGTGGGCCGGCCAGAAGGAGCCTGGCCGCGCCCCGAGCCACGATGGGCAGGAGAAGACACCCCTGGCCGCGGCCGCGACAACCCGTCGCGTGGCCAGCCTTCTTCTGCAACGTTCTCCATCCAGAACTTCACCAGACCGGACCTCCTTCAACCCATGTCAAGCCTTGCAAGTTTCCTTCTTGTTTTAAGGCTTGAGCACGTCCTAAAGACCGCAAAGACATCTTCCACAACCGCGGTATGCTGCTGTTGCATCAAAGATGGGAAGATAAAACAAGACTCCATCCAAGTCAAGTTAAGTCAATGATCCATCTCTCTCTACATACTTCTTCAATGAGTTTCAACGGACCTGTATCCACGAAGACGAAGAAGAATACAACGGTCTCATCCTCCAAACCCGTTGTGCAAGCTCCAGAAGGAAGAAGATGCAACTTCCTTCACCAAACCACGAAGAGAAAAGTTCCCGAAGACTAGCTTCTCTCTTCCGCGACCAAGACCTTTACCGAAGCCAAGTAAGGATTTCATATGGCATTGAAGTTCATATTAGCAACACCTGTCTTCCGGGATCCCGAACAGATCACTGAATAGGCCAGAATAGACCCAAACTTCAAGTCAAGTTTCTGAGGTGACGTAATCTTCAAGACGCAAGGACGGAAGATTTTCCATCTCTCATTCACGGTGGTACCAAAGGTCAAGGAACAAAGACGAGTACTCAACAACCAGAGTACATGTTCTTCTCAACATAGGCGTGCCCCAATCATCATCATCATCATCAGCCGCCATCATCACTTTCACACGCCCACCACTACCATCCGAAGCAAGGAAGCTCAATCGCGCAGCACATTTCCTTTCGAGCTAAGTTTTCGATTTCTTTTGTTCTATCAAATCGATTCTAAGCAGGGACATAAGGATAATGATCAAGTCCTTAGCTCAATCATACCACACGCCCATACCAAACCCAACGCTACTTTCAAGTAAGTCTTCACAAGCTTGTACTTGAATTTACCTACATGCACATGCTCCTCATAATGGGATCAAACTCCTCCACACATGGCGCATGCACATGCTCCTCATAATGGAAATGAGCAAGCACCAAGGGGCAATGGAAACCCCTTGCATGCGCCTAGACAAGGGAGGACTATTGGGGCTGGTGATGCTCCAACTATTCACCAAAATCGCTATGGTATAAATCCTCCACCGGTTCAAAACAATACTTTTGAAGTGAAGCCAACTTTCATCTCTATGGTTCAACAAGACAAGTTCCATGGGTTTCCAATGGAGGATCCTCTAGATCACTTGGACAACTTTGATAGAGTTTGTGGCTTATTCAAGATGAATGGTGTGAGTGAGGATGCCTTCAAGCTAAGGCTATTTCCCTTCTCTCTTGGAGATAGAGCAAGGAAATGGGAGAAAACCTTTCCTCAAGGTACTATCACTACTTGGGATGAGTGCAAGGAAGCTTTCCTATCTAAGTTCTTCTCCAACTCTAGGACCGCCAAGTTGAGGAATGAGATCTCTAGCTTCACTCAAAAGAACAATGAGTCCTTCAATGAAGAATGGAAAAGATTCAAGGGCTACACAATGCAATGCCCTCATCATGGCTTCACACAAGAGTCTCTACTAAGCACCATCTATAGATGTGTTTTACCAAAGATAAGAATGCTCATTGATACCGCAAGCAATGGTAATTTCTTGGGCAAAGAAGTGGAAGATGGATTAGAGATTGTGGAAAATCTTGCCTTGAGTGATGGTAATTACAATGAAGACTATGATAGAGCTCCAAGGGGTGATGAATATGACTCTCACAAGAGAGAAATGAAGTCTCTACATGACAAGATGGACAAGCTCATGTCCTCCACTCAAAGACATGTGCATTTTGTTGGTAAGAATCAATAACATTGTGATGGTCAAATTGAGTCTCAAGAGTTTGAAGAAGTGGTCAATTTCGTGGGTGGCCAAGGAGGATACAACAACAACTACAACAACAACTATAAGGGAAATAACAACCTCTCTTATAGAAGTATTAATGTTGCTAACCCCCAAGACCAAGTCTACCCTCCACAAGCCACTCAAAACAAGCCTGTTGTACCTTTCAACAATCAACAAAAGGGTTATGCACCAAACACCAACTACCAAGGAGGAAACCAAGGCACCTATGGTGGTCCAAAGTACAACTCTCCACCAGGTTTTACTCAAGCTTCACAAGGCCCTCCACAAGACAATGTTCAGCTCATGCTTCAACAAATACTTCAAGGTCAAGCTCACAATGATGCTAACATGAGAAAGAAAATTGCTGAAATTAATACAAAGATGGATTCTTCACTCAATGAGCTTGCTACTCAAATAGGAGGTCTTCAACAAAAGTTCAAGCAACTTGAGCAAGGCAAGGCTTCTAGCCCCAATCCTCAAGGCACTTTACCCGGTAAACCCGAAGCTAACCCAAAAGAGTATTGCAATACCATCTCCACTATTGATGAGGATGAATATGAGCTTGTTGTGCAAGAGTTTGAGCAACTATTTGAATCTCCTTATGATACATCTACATTCAATGAGGACATTGAAGTTCAAGATGGGGAGGTGGTCATTAAAAATGACTCCATGGTTGTTGCTACAAAAATTGGTAAAGAAGTGTTTGATGAAACCAAGACTTCTACAAAAGCAAGAGTTGAAGAGGATGTAAGAGAAGTGGCTAAGAAGAGTGAAGGAGGAGCTTGTGATCCCCTTATCTATAAGCCACCACTCCCATTTCCTGAGCGGATTTTGACTAAGGCACATAAGAAAGTGCTCTCAAGCTTTAGAGGAAGTATGGAGAAAGTTGGTGCACCTTTGCCCAAAGGGGAGAGTTTGTCTCAGGTCAAAGATCAAATAAGGTTCATCAAAGACTTGCTAGCTAATAGGGAGGAAGTAGAAGAGCTGATGGAAAGCCTTCATCCACCAAGCATAACAAAGGGTGATCCCAAGACTATTCCAAAGCTTGGTAATCCCGGAAATTTTTTGATTTCTTGCTCTCTTGGGAATTTGAAGATTGATGAGGCCTTGTGTAATTCGGGATCAAGTGTCAATGTGATGTCCCTTGAGTTGTCAAAGAGCCTTGGGATTACAAACCTAAAGAAGTATCCCTCACCTATTACCTTTGTTGATGCTTTCTCAAGGCAAACAATAGGCCTTGTAGAAGATTATCCATTGAAGATTGGTGAGTGTCTAGTCCCAACTGACTTCATAGTCATGGAAATGGTTCAAGCAACGAGGCTACCTCTCCTCCTAGGAACTCCCTTCCTCAATACAGTTGGAGCGAGCATTGATTTCACTAACAAGAGGGTGGTTCTCAAGAGTGTTAATGACAAGGTCTTCTTTCCCATGAGGCCTTCTACCTTTGGTTCTTGTGGCACAATCACATGTGCTACTATGGAAATTGATGAAAAACCACCATATACAAAGGAGCAGCTGATGGGATTCACTTGTGTGATGCTGGAGGATAATGACACCTTGGACCACAATGAGTATGATGGGTCAAGCTTTGATGGTGAATGTCTTCTTGCTATGTTTGAAGGAATCAATGTGAGGGAACATATAGCTGAGCCACCAAAGAGTGCAAGAAAGAGGTCTAAGAAGAAGAAGAAGGTGCTACAAGCTGGAACAAACACCATGTTCATCAAGAAAGGAGGAGGAATCCCAAACCCACTCCTTGATCACCCCTAGCCTAAAAAGGTTTGAAAAGTCGAGCTAATGACGTTAAACAAGCGCACTTCGGAGGCATTTCCATGGTTATCCTTGTATATATTTTTGATTTAGTACTATGATTATGTTTCTATGAGTTTTTGGAAAGTATTAGGTTGAGTATGGAGGACTTAAGCTTCAAGAAAGGCCTTGGAAAAATACTCCATGGATTCATACTCCTCCTCCTCCATGCAATTTTGATCAAGGTACCACTCTATTCATTGTAAATACCATTTGATTTCTGTTTTCATTTGCATTGTTGAAATCTTCTCCAAGCTTGGATTATACAAGAGCCTGTGTAATTTAAGTTTGGGGGAGTATGGTGTATTTGATCATGTGTTTTGTGATCTTATTTTTATTGTCATGCATCTTTGAGTCTCATGCATACACCTATGGCATAGAAAAAACCAAAAAAAAAATTGGAAAAATTTCAAAAATTTCAAAAATAGCATGTAGTTGCATTTGCATATGTCACATAAGTAGGATTGAGTCTAGCTTTCATATAGGATTGCATTCATGCATAGGGGACAATGATGATTTTTCCTTATAAGGTGTTTAGCTCATGAATTAGTTCAAGGCCCTAGTTAATAGTTCTTTGATGCTTTGTATGCAAATTTTGAAAGTTAAAGTTGAACCCTACTTGGACCTTACCATTTGTAACTTGGGTTTTTAATTGAAGAAAGCTTTGAATAGAAACCAACTCTCTTGAACTTGAACCTAATTTGAACAAGTAATTATCATGGTTATGCATTGCTAGAGAACTTGTGGATACCATATACATATTTGGGTTATCTTCTTTCC
>JAHZTW010000001.1:187285295-187337251 GCA_020283515.1 Alliaria petiolata
CTTGCTTGATAAAGTTAGGTTGTTAAAACCAGTGAATCAGTTTGGGGAAAATCGCCTAGCCTCGTTTGCTTAACTTTTGTGTGTTTGATTTCTAGTTAGAACCCCATAGATTTCCCGAGAAGATCCCCAACGTGTTCACCCATCTGCTTTTCAATCGAGATTTACGCACTTCAATATTTACTTTCTGCACTGCTTTTTAATCGAGATTTACGCACTTCCATATTTACTTTTCCGTCTGATATAGAGTTGATTGACAACCAGCTCTATATAAACTTGCTTTTTCGTTTCTTGCATTCAATAGATACTGAAACCGTGACACAATCCTACAAACCCCCAATTCTCTGCGTATTTGCTTGCTCTGATTCTCTGTTTTGCAGTTGACCTCCTCCCTGTGGATCGATACCCTAAGTACTACAACGCACGTTGTGCACTTGCAGCTTAGGGTCCTACAAATTCAAAGCCTGACGAGTCCCCAAAGAAATCCTCCAAACTCGGACGACTATTTAGGCCCCATCAGGACACCAATTTCCGACACAGCAACGATCGACACCATCTGTGTCGATCGACGCTACGCGCAGAGGTCAGGTAATCCGATTCTTCTCTTTGTTTGTAACAGTTTGGCACAAATTTTTTATATCCAAACTCATTCTTAGTAACACTGGGGACAGTGTTATTCAAGTCTGGGGGAGGTGGTTGCTAATCTTGTGTTTTGTTTTGAGAGTCAGTTGAGTCTTGAGTCAAAAGTTTTCAAAAATTTGTTTTATTGAGTCAAAATCAGTTGGAACTTTCAGTTTTTCTAGAAATTAACCACAGGAAGTTGACACTTGAAGAACCATTGATATGAGAGTTGATTTCGGGACTTACTAAGTAGAAAGCTACAAGTGGAATCAATCTAACAAGGCGAGTTCAGATCCCCTTACAAAGAACTAGGTATGTGCAGAACTTGATTCCTCTTTCAGTCCGAACAGATAGGCAATTGCAGTCTCTCCTTGATCTTCCCTTAAGAGAAAAGAAAAGAAAGAAAAAAGAGTCTAAGTATGGAATAGTGCCTTTGTCATGAGCCTGTCTCCTAACAAGGAACAATATTAGTGATGCTTTTGAACACGTCTCCTCACAAGGAACACAAGTAGAGAGTAGCACTATTCCAGAAATTTCAAAAAGAATAAGAAGAGTCAATGAAAAGATCTTAGAACACCCTGAAAATGGGCAGAAGTTGACTAAGGGGAGAGAAAATAGGGGATCTGCATAATAATATCTTGTTTTGGTACTAAGGAAGGGAAAAGAATCAGAAAAGTTCTATGGCATTACCAATGTTAGAGTTCGAAATTTATACCAAGGAAAGGATCTGGATTTGAACTAGGAGGTTGCTAAGCTTGCGGTAAGTACACTGAACTCTCCTAAGGTTGGCTCTAATATCATGTGGATTCAAGAAGTGTTAATCAATGTGGCGTTTTGAAGAAGTACTCGGAGGTTCCTGTTTTCTAACTTCTACTTCAGTCTAAGTTTCTGTTTTGCTTGAGGGCAAGCAAAGGCTAAGTCTGGGGGAGTTGTTATATCATGGTTTTTACCCGTTTTTAGGCCATGATATAAGTGTTTTTATAGAGTCTTTCGCTAGTTTTGGAGTCTTTTTAGAGTCTTTGGAGGATGGAGAACACTTTGAGCTAGATGGGAGAATATGGAACATTTTGGAGCATTTTGAAGAAGCAGCCGAAGTGATGAAGTCAAGAGGCTGGATTTACGAGCTGGGTGTCGATCGACACACATCAGTATCGATCGACACCAAGGATGGTCGGCCAATTTCCCCAATTCCATCAGAAAAAGGAAATCACTCAAGTTCTGAAGAATTACAAGTCTGCCCCTGGACGAAAAATCCCCTTCTATAAATAGTTTTCAGGCATTGTTTAGCCAATTACCTTATCATTATTTTATGTTTTTGAGACTTAGAGAGAGATTGATCCTGAGCTTTTGGGGAGACAATTCTAACTCATCTGAGCCAGATTTCGAACCCCTGTATCATTCTCTATTCTTTTATGCAATATTATTCAGGCATGTTTTGTGTTTACATAATTATGTCTGAGTAGTTTGCTAGTTAGGTTAGGGTGATTTAGGGTTTGATGAAGAGTTTGTAGAATCACTAGAATTATTAGGGAAATCAATTGGATCTTCACCTTGATTTGTGCTTAACTTGATTCTCTGAATTGATCACTTAGAAATCAAACCTTAGGTTGTTTAATAGATGCGAGAGCATTATTAATAACTTGATCTAATCATAGGTGAGCAAAATATCTATTCGCAAAGAGATTTGGTTTAGGTATTTTGTGAACAAAAAAAATGAATGAGAGGGGTATAGGACCATTGATAGCATTATGGGTAGATGAGAGTCTAGTCTTGTATGCATCACTTGTCTTTTTACCTTTATCATTATGCATAAAGTTTAATCCTTTTTGAGTGAAACCCTTATGCGAATTTGAAACCTTATGAGTTGAGATCATTTTTATCTCAAAGCCTAGTCCCTTAACCAAATGAATTCACTTGCATTGCATTGTCATGGTCCACAGTTTACACTTATTGAATGTTAAAGAGTTGGTTTGATAGGGAGGCTTATCTAGATCAAAATCTTAGTGCATTTGATTGTTGAGATTGGCATGGCTAACTCTTTTGGAGTAGGGTGAATTCAAATGCACCTTAAAATTAAGAACTAGGACATTGAGTTGATTGTATTTGTTGGCATTTTTGGATAATGAGCTTCCACCTTTAAACCTCTCTCTCGGATTTGTCATGTTTGTTTGCTTGAGAGCAAGCAAAAGGCAAGTTTGGGGGAGTTGATATACTCATAAATTAGCATGTTTTAGCACCCATTTTAGATAGCTTTTCATTCATTTATGCATTCATTTAGTTATTTTTAGTCCAAATTGCATCCATATTAGAGTTTAACAAGTTTTAGCTTAGGTTGTTGCATATTGTGCATATTGAGTCCTAATTAGGTACTTTGGAGGCTTGGAGGACCTCTTTGGAGAGTTGGGTGACAAGGAGGAAGAAAAGAAGGGAGCCAAACGTGGAGCAGACAGATTTTAGAAGTGTATCGACCTTGGTGTCGACCTACCAAGGTCGATACAGCCTAGCAGGAGAGACGGAGTGCGCGTATCGGACGATTGTATCGAGCTGCTAAGCTCGATACACGGACCACCCGGAGTTCTGAAGATGACGTATTGGGCATTCGTATCGGACTGCTAAGGTCGATACACATCTCATCCGAAGTTAAAGACTGGCATATCGTGCATCTGTGTCGACCTGCTGAGGTCGACACAGTCCTTGAGAAAACCTTTAGCAGCGTATCGAGCTGCGTATCGACCTAGCAAGCTCGATACGCTGCCCGATTTTCAGACCTAAACCGGGTCAATACCCGGTTTGTTCCGGGTTGACCCGGATCGTCCACTGTTCACTATAAATAGGAAAAGACCTAATTTTTCCTAAGTATATTTTAATCTCTTGTTCTTACTTAGAAAACTTTCCCTTTTGGTTTCTAAGTTATTTTGTAAGACATTTCTTTAAGTTTATGCAAATCTAGTATTTACCTCTTTGAATCTTTCATCTTCTATCTCTCTAATCATGTTTATCTCTATCTCTTTCATAGGATTTAAGGGATTAACCATGATTAGTGAGTAGTTTCATTAGGATCTAAGGATGGGTTAGATCTAGGGTGTTTTAAGGGTTAATCTTGATGCCTAGGATTAGATTCTTCCATTTTCCTCCTTGTTTAGTGTTCTCAATGATAGTTTAGCGTTCTAAATGATAGTTTAGCCTTGATCATGCTAAAACTAGACCTTAGGGAATTTCACACCCACAAGGTGTTTGATGAAATTCCTCAACCAACTAAACAAGGGATTTACATTCCTAGCTCATGGAAGTGATTGTCTAGGGTGTTTATTGGTAATTTAGAACTGTTTTATAATGCTTGTTAGATTCCTTTTCACTAATGAAAGTTAGTTCTTGATTATGATGATTAATGAAGGGATTAGTGCCATGAAAGTTGATTAGTCTAGCTATTGAGTTCTAAGCCTAGGTATTAGCTTATATTGTGAATGTTTGGCATCAAAGATTGATTCTTGGAACACCTTAGATTGATAACCACAACCTTGAATTCGTTTTAGTCTTTTGATAATCTTTATTAGTAGTAAATTAGCTTGATTTGGTTTGTTTGATCAATTAGGTTGTTAGTTAAACTTCAAACCTTTATTTCTAGCTTAGATTAAGAAGTTGTATGAATTCCTAGTGTCTTAAATATATCCATATGGATTGATCCTCAAGTACCTACAATGACATGAGTGGGTTTGAGTAATTGTTAAATCTCACCAAGAAAACGCTTATGAGAGGAATGTAAGGATCGATCCTTGCGTGCTCCATAGTGTGGTGGTTCCTGAAACTCATATAAACAAGTCTAGAAGTTATAGAAAAAGAATGTCTTTTAATTGTGATCATGACCTTTGCTTTGGACAGCGAAACTCAACCTCCCCAGCAACGGCGCCAAAAGTTTGATGGGGTCTAAATAGTCGTCCAAGATTGGAGGATTTCTTTGGGGACTCGTCGAGCTTTGAATTTGTAGGACCCTAAGCTGCAACTGCACAGTGTGTGTTGTAGTACTTAGAGTATCGATCAACAGGGAGGAGGTCAACTGCAAAACAGAGAATCAGGACAACCAAAGACGCATGGAACTGGGGTTTTGGGGATTGTGTCACGGTTTTGCCGAAAAGAAAGAAAACAATATCACGTCTTATATAGAAGAGGTTGTCAATCAATTCTATAACCAACGGGAAAAGAAAAATTAACTTAAAAGCTTGTAAAAAGGAAATCAGGTGAGCAGTGCATAAAAAGTAAAAATTGTAGTGCGTAAATCTCGAGTTGTAAAGCAGATGGGGGAAGCACGTTGGGGATCTTCTCGTGAAATCCATGGGATTNCTCTTTTAATCTTTCATCTTCTATCTCTCTAATCATGTTTATCTCTATCTCTTTCATAGGATTTAAGGGATTAACCATGATTAGTGAGTAGTTTCATTAGGATCTAAGGATGGGTTAGATCTAGGGTGTTTTAAGGGTTAATCTTGATGCCTAGGATTAGATTCTTCCATTTTCCTCCTTGTTTAGTGTTCTCAATGATAGTTTAGCGTTCTAAATGATAGTTTAGCCTTGATCATGCTAAAACTAGACCTTAGGGAATTTCACACCCACAAGGTGTTTGATGAAATTCCTCAACCAACTAAACAAGGGATTTACATTCCTAGCTCATGGAAGTGATTGTCTAGGGTGTTTATTGGTAATTTAGAACTGTTTTATAATGCTTGTTAGATTCCTTTTCACTAATGAAAGTTAGTTCTTGATTATGATGATTAATGAAGGGATTAGTGCCATGAAAGTTGATTAGTCTAGCTATTGAGTTCTAAGCCTAGGTATTAGCTTATATTGTGAATGTTTGGCATCAAAGATTGATTCTTGGAACACCTTAGATTGATAACCACATCCTTGAATTCGTTTTAGTCTTTTGATAATCTTTATTAGTAGTAAATTAGCTTGATTTGGTTTGTTTGATCAATTAGGTTGTTAGTTAAACTTCAAACCTTTATTTCTAGCTTAGATTAAGAAGTTGTATGAATTCCTAGTGTCTTAAATATATCCATATGGATTGATCCTCAAGTACCTACAATGACATGAGTGGGTTTGAGTAATTGTTAAATCTCACCAAGAAAACGCTTATGAGAGGAATGTAAGGATCGATCCTTGCGTGCTCCATAGTGTGGTGGTTCCTGAAACTCATATAAACAAGTCTAGAAGTTATAGAAAAAGAATGTCTTTTAATTGTGATCATGACCTTTGCTTTGGACAGCGAAACTCAACCTCCCCAGCAACGGCGCCAAAAGTTTGATGGGGTCTAAATAGTCGTCCAAGATTGGAGGATTTCTTTGGGGACTCGTCGAGCTTTGAATTTGTAGGACCCTAAGCTGCAACTGCACAGTGTGTGTTGTAGTACTTAGAGTATCGATCAACAGGGAGGAGGTCAACTGCAAAACAGAGAATCAGGACAACCAAAGACGCATGGAACTTGGGTTTTGGGGATTGTGTCACGGTTTTGCCGAAAAGAAAGAAAACAATATCACGTCTTATATAGAAGAGGTTGTCAATCAATTCTATAACCAACGGGAAAAGAAAAATTAACTTAAAAGCTTGTAAAAAGGAAATCAGGTGAGCAGTTCATAAAAAGTAAAAATTGTAGTGCGTAAATCTCGAGTTGTAAAGCAGATGGGGGAAGCACGTTGGGGATCTTCTCGTGAAATCCATGGGATTCTAACTAGAAATCAAACTTACAAAAGTTAAGCAAACGAGACTAGGCGGTTTTCCCTAAACTGATTCACTGGTTTTAACGACCTAACTTTGACAAGGAATATCGATCTATGAATGCCTATTTCGCATGTATACTATCGTATCCTGCTCCCTAAACTAACACGCAATAAGATCGGGATGATAAATATTCATGACACCTTCCAGACCACGCATAAACGTCCCAGGAATGATGCGCTCTACCCTACTAGGTCTGGACCCGAGATTCAGGACATTAGCCGCTCTCGAAATCCTGCGATCAGACTCTAGTTCATGACGCTAGACTCATGCAATAAGATTAAGTATTGTATGAAAGAAAACCCTAATCTTCAGCCTAAACGATTGGTTTAAAAACAGTTAATAAAATTCCCCATATATTCCCTTAAATAACACCCAACGAAAGTAAAGTACTCAGACATGATGGAAGGAGTAGAAAACGTGATTAATGAATGCATAACTTGTATAAATCGATAAGAAACAAAGAGGGTTCAAGAAGATATCAATCTCCCTCGAAGAACAAAGTGAAAACCGCGAATATCAGATTCGCGGCCACCAAAAGAATTCTGTAACTTAGAGTATTTCGTGATGCCCTAAAAAACCCTAAACAACGAGTATATATAGGTCTTCAAGTCCCCTTGGTTGTGGATTAGGTCTTGGCTTGCATAAGACGGTTGTTGATACAAGACTTTTTATGTCTTGCAAGCAATTCCTTAATTGCTCATATCATTGCAATATTTAAGGTATCAATCCATCTTGGGAGATGATTCACTAAGAATGCAAAGTTTTGTTTAACCTAAGCTTAATTGGCAAATTCAAGTAACAAGTGACAATTTAAAGCAAGCTACAAACTTAAGGAGATACTACTTAGCAATAACTATGATATTAAACCTTAATTGAAGCTAATCAAGAAACTAAGCAAGGATTACTACTAAGCAAGATTATCAATTATACCTCTTGTATCTCCTCTGCAAACTCGTGAGGACTCTTTAGGCTTTGCAAGTAACGAAGAGGGAGATTTCCACGGGACTTAGCATCTGAGAAGGAGAAGGTCTCCTTGAAATTGGTGAGGAAAGCGATACGGCCATGCCTCGTGCATCCTAGCCACGTCCCGCCGCCAACAAGGTCCCTGCCTCCCACCGTCTCTCCGTCTTCCCACCAACGCAGCGCCTCCGTAGCCCTTCACGATTTTACACAAACTGATTTTTTTAGTCAAACTTTGAAGCGATTTCAATAGAGGGGAGATTCAATTCAATCAATCACCTATTGTGATATTCATCTCTATTCAGAAAGAGAAGAAAAGGGTATAGTGGATGCGACTGCCACACAAACACGGCTATGCACATTTCTCTTCTCCTTTCTCTACTTACCCAAACATCAACACGAACAAACCCTCTCTCTCTTTCTAAAAGGGGAAGAAGGCTTAAAACAAAAATCCTCTCTTTTTCTTTCTTTCTTTTCTTCAACTAAAGAAGTGCGCGTGGCTCTTGTTACCACGAAAAGGCAGCACGTATTGGACTAATCTTTTTTATATATGAAAAATAAGAAAAGTATGCATATTTCTTTTAATAATCGTATTGGGACACTAGTCTCTCTTTTTATACTTTTCTCGAAGAGCTTATGTAGATGATAATGCCTACGATTACTTAACCGTTGGTGTGACTTTGTATTTTCTTCTGTTTTTGGTCAACTTCTTCTTTTCGTTATTAAGGCTTTCATTTACGTAATTGTTAAACTGTTACGTAAAATATTTCGATCAACGCATAAACGTTTTAATTTCATACACATATTTAGATCTAACATAACATTTTATTTCACAATACAATAGGTGAATAATAGATAATATGGAGTTTAATTAAAGATTATCAAAATAAATTACAAGGAAAATAACTAGATAAATACTAAAAACAGCAAACACTACACACAAAAGCAAAAAAAAATATCAAGCGGACATGCATCCGACCTGTCTCTTATACACATCTAGATGTGTATAAGAGACAGGTATATGAGAATGTGGTTTACTGGTTTTAAGAGTAATTGATTTGTTGTGATTGCATTTGTATATTTTGATTGTTGGAACTCGGAATAAAAAACACATCAGCTATGTTTAATATTTTGTTCTTCACAAAGGAACCTGTGATCAACCATGTCGGTCAAACAATGTTTTGGTTTTGTAATACAAAGTGTTGAGTGTGTTCCTTCCAGGAATCACCTTGTTCAAGATGCCTCTCGTAGAAACAGACCTCACCATGGGACTTGATGCTGAGCGCCGAGGTGCTTCTGGTCCCATAACGCCCCTAGATGGTGCCATGAGTGAGATTGGATATTCAAGTCATAAGTCATAGAAAGAGTTGAACGAAATCTAGAAAGGAAAGGTGTGTACAGCTGGTCCAAGCATGTCGACAAAGATTGAGCTGAGATGGTATTCTGTCTCTTGTGTGAAAACGTGAGGTAGTTCGGGTTCTTGGTCCTTGACAGTATCAGTCATCACCTCCTCCACCATGGTCTTCACCGGGAATTCACCACCCTCGTTGTCAGCCAAAAGCTGTTTGAAACCCTCTCTCAGCCTCAAACACTGTAAGCAAAACTGTTATGATTTCACATGGAAGTTTGAAGAAAACAACACTAACCAACTAACCAATTATATAACCACTAATATATAAGGAATATGAACCATTTCGACCATGATAACCTCAAATTTAACGAAAACTAATTTGCAGTTGGGGAGTATGCAAAGTCGTCCTACCTTGGGCCAAGGAGAGTCTAGGTTGGCGTTGGAAAGGACATGGATCCCGGGAGAGACTTGCATCACGAGCTTGTCACCGTGGCAGGGCCGGTTGGTAATGTAAACCATGGATTTGGACAAGACATGAGCTACAACCAGGTTGAAGCCGTTGTATAGAGAAACCTCCTCTTGTATCTCCTCTGCAAACTCGTGAGGACTCTTTAGGCTTTGCAAGTAACGAAGAGGGAGATTTCCACGGGACTTAGCATCTGAGAAGGAGAAGGTCTCCTTGAAATTGGTGAGGAAAGCGATACGGCCATGCCTCGTGCATCCTAGCCACGTCCCGCCGCCAACAAGGTCCCTGCCTCCCACCGTCTCTCCGTCTTCCCACCAACGCAGCGCCTCCGTAGCCCTTCACGATTTTACACAAACTGATTTTTTTAGTCAAACTTTGAAGCGATTTCAATAGAGGGGAGATTCAATTCAATCAATCACCTATTGTGATATTCATCTCTATTCAGAAAGAGAAGAAAAGGGTATAGTGGATGCGACTGCCACACAAACACGGCTATGCACATTTCTCTTCTCCTTTCTCTACTTACCCAAACATCAACACGAACAAACCCTCTCTCTCTTTCTAAAAGGGGAAGAAGGCTTAAAACAAAAATCCTCTCTTTTTCTTTCTTTCTTTTCTTCAACTAAAGAAGTGCGCGTGGCTCTTGTTACCACGAAAAGGCAGCACGTATTGGACTAATCTTTTTTATATATGAAAAATAAGAAAAGTATGCATATTTCTTTTAATAATCGTATTGGGACACTAGTCTCTCTTTTTATACTTTTCTCGAAGAGCTTATGTAGATGATAATGCCTACGATTACTTAACCGTTGGTGTGACTTTGTATTTTCTTCTGTTTTTGGTCAACTTCTTCTTTTCGTTATTAAGGCTTTCATTTACGTAATTGTTAAACTGTTACGTAAAATATTTCGATCAACGCATAAACGTTTTAATTTCATACACATATTTAGATCTAACATAACATTTTATTTCACAATACAATAGGTGAATAATAGATAATATGGAGTTTAATTAAAGATTATCAAAATAAATTACAAGGAAAATAACTAGATAAATACTAAAAACAGCAAACACTACACACAAAAGCAAAAAAAAATATCAAGCGGACATGCATCCGACACCGTAACGAGTGGTCGGAAAAACAAGAAACAAAGCACTACAAACAATTCCGACCATCAATGGAAAACTCTCCATAACTTGATCCATCTCTTTCTCTTTCCCCGGAAACAAACAACCCGTGACTCTTCGATCCGAAAACGCAATCGCCATAAACACCAAAACGCTCATTACCGCATGAACAAAGTCGTTAACCCTCAACTTATACCTATCATCACTAACCGGAATCACCGCTTCCGCTATCACATCTCCACCTCCGAACTCCGGCGGCGGCGGTTTCATAAACACGGCGAGTCCACGTGGCGTCACGAAACCGTAGTAGATTTTCCCATCGGATGCTTTGAAACTATCGGTGAAATGGAAGAAGAAACAAGACATTGCGCAAAGGAGCAAGAGGAGATGGATCATGAGTGTGTTGATACCGTTGCAGTCTCCGTCACGGTAGATTGACGGAAGAACCATCTCGAACATCAAGAGAGTTCCTGTCGGAAGGAAATTGACGAGCATTGATGTTTTCGAAACCGTTTTTTGAACTCCTTGTGCCACCATGCGGCGTTTTCGACCCCTACCTCCTCCGGCCGCCGCTCCTGCAGGGAGTGATGGAAGTGAAGAGATTAAGACGGGTTTTGGTGAACGAGACGGTGGTGGTGATGGTTTTTGCGGTGGAGTCGCCGCCGTGTAAACTCTGATTCCGACACTTTCCTCTGTTTTCTCCATTTTCGTGTGTTTCTCTGTTTCTTAATTTGTTTTGTGATCCAACAGTTTTCTTCTGATGTGTGAAAATGATATGGGGAACGAGATTTTATTTTAAAAGTTTCGGCGGTTATTGACGGTTATAAAGATTTTATCCAACGGTTATCTAAATTTGTGCTTTCTACAACAAGCCACGTGGTTCACTGGATGAAAGGAGACTCCATAATGGAATAATAGCCGTCCGATTAAATTTACCGTCTTCTCTGCTTTTGCTTTCGTCGCTCTTTTGTCGTGAAAATGGAAATTAAACTCCTTCATAATTAGAACGATTTAGAAATTAAAAATTGTATGGAGATAATTGTAAATGGGCTCAAGTCCATGAACTAGCCCAGTTTCGCCATGTGCTTTTTAAGGAAATTTTAAAAAGAACTTATCCCTGAAACGATAGCAGGTAAACACTGTTACTGTGGATATATGGTAAAGTAATGAGTTTCATTTTTTTCATCGAAGGATGACGGAAACTATGGATATACGGTGTATGTGACTGATATGTCACATGAATAACAAAATAACGGAATAACGGAAGAAACTGTTAGTAGTATAAACTGAATAAAATAAATTTTTCATCAAATAATCGTTGAAAAGTATGTATGTCATGATATCTGGAATTGGAAATCAAGATTGTAATTTTAAGTTTACTAAAAGAGAAAGTAACAATGTAGCTCATAGATTAGCTAAACAGAGTTTAAACACAAATTCATCCTCTTCTGATTTGATGTATCCTCCGGTATGATTGTATAATCTGTTGTATGCAGATCATGTAAATTCAATTTATTAAATATAATTTACTTTGACGAAAAAAAAAAAAAATTTTACAATTATATTTTTAACGCTAGTTGTATATAACGGAATCACTTTTCAAAATGTAATTAGGTAATTATTCAGATTGTATCACCTAAACTCTTCACTATGTGATATTTACACTCTTAGCAAAAAAAAAAATTGTTAAAAAAATCCAATTAGCCAAAAAAGCTTCTCTAGTGATGGAGTACTATACAGATTTTTGCCGCGAAATATATTCTGAAGAAACTCCAATATTAGGGTTTAAAGTTTGAAGAAGCAGTAAATTGAGCGTACCTAACAAGTGAGAGATGTCGTTCGCAGATTCATCAGATGGTCATTTTCCATTTACTACAAAGCGCATAATAGGTCAAAGGAAGAGCTATTCCCTGAATTTTTCAACTTTAATTTTTAATAAATTCACTGCATGCGCCTATCGATCGACAAAGCTATTCATAAAGCTTTAGTAAATTTGTAATGTTTGGTGATGGAGATTTGTCTTTGGTTTTTTACCCTTTAGTACTTGCAAAATTTAATTTATCCCCTAGATATATAGATGCACTATTCACATCTCTCTCTACTAATTAATAAAAATAAAATATAAACTAACAATTTAGAGAACCCATCGCTGAAAAGGTTATAAATGCGTTTTTAGCGGTACATGGTAGAAGTGATAGGTAAGGTAGTCCATCCAAGGAAACTGTTGAGTTGATGATATAGATGGTCAAAAAAAAGTTTTGGTCAATGATATAGTCAAATTAGTTTACAAAAAAAAAAAAAATAGATGGTGTTGGATGAAGTTAAATTTTTATATGCACCACTATATTTGTTGCAGTCGCACTATTACTGTATTTGATATAAGACTCTGTGGATGAGTCTTAGGCAAGCGGAAGATGGGATCTAGAGGCTGCCTTTCACGCTCTCTCTTCTAGATCAGTGGATGGATGTGATAGAACAAAGGCTTGAATCCACAAGTCTTTGAGCCGAACGGTGTCAAACAAGCTGGCTTTCACGCTCTCTCTTGTTGGACGATTAAAAGGGGAAGTGAAGGTGGATCGAATGGCACCACAGAGAGATGGAGGATCTCTGATACTGCACAAACACTCGGCCTTGGTGAATCACACACGCAAGACACAAGCAAAACAAAGAACAAGCGGCGGCTTGAGCTTTAGGTTGAACTGCGTTATTTTATTGATAATGTAGGGTAACCAAAGATACAATGCTGCAGGGGAGCTTTATAAACAGCTCGTCAGCTAGCCCTAAGGCCGAAAACATAAAGCAAAACGACAATACATGAAAAGCTAAAAGAAACAAAACGCAAAAAGGCAAAAATACATGAAAATGGAAAGTTCTCTTAAACTAAAAAGAAAATAAAACTAAGCCTATTCTGCGTGGCCTTCTTCTGGGGCTCGAACCTTGGTCTCTTGGATGGGCTAAGAACCACTGGGACAAGTCAGATTAGTTGGACAAATTGTATAAAACGTGTATACCTGGTTTTGGCGCGCGATGTCCGGAAATGCTTCCTTGGTGGTTGTGTCTAGTCCTGGTCCGTTCCATGCTGGCTTCTTGATGATTCCATCTTCATGATGTCCAGTGAAGTCGAGCTGGTAGCAATCTTCAAGTTCCTTCCCGTGGTTAGCTCTCAAAACGTCTTCTTGCTCCATTTGCTCTCTCTCGGCTTCAAGGCTTGTTTCCGCGGTATCTTGAGGCTGAGATGTGATCTCCACGAGATTCTTGTTGTATTGGACTCTATTACCTGTCAAGTAATCAGTCATACCTTGGTTTGGTCGAGGCTGGTCATCTTTGAGGCTCAGCCTTGCAAATTCCTCCAAGATGTCTATATCGGGCGCGTTGGAGCTATCTTTGAGGCCGGCTCGTGGTGATGGATTTCTGAACGTGTCTCCCAGCTCCATTGTGTTGAGGAGGGTCTCCACAGCTACATTGAACCCTTCCCTAAGCCTCCTGGTCTTAGACCGTGTCATTGGTGAAGACTTGACCGTCGGTACTAGCTCGTTGGTCTCGGCTAGGTCGATGTCCTCATCATTCCCTCTCTCTTCAGAAGGTTTTGTCCTCAAAACGGTTTCATCTGCATCATAAGGAGATAGATCAGCAACATTAAAGCTATGGGAAATGTTAAACTCACCTGGCAGCTCCAAGCGGTATGCATTGTCATTGATCTTCTCTAGCACTTTGAATGGACCGTCTCCTCTCGGTGCAAGCTTGGAACTCCTTTGACGTGGGAACCTTTCTGGTCTCATGTGTAGCCAGACCCACTCTCCTGGTTCGAATGTCAATGCCTTGCGTCCCTTATCAGCTTGTTTCTTGTATCCCTCGGTTTTCTTTAAGATGTTTTCCCTGGCCTTCTCATGTAGTTTCTTAACGAATTCTCCTTTCCTGAGACCATCTAAGTTAACTTGCTCAACTTGGGGAATTGGCGAGAGATCAAGAGGGGTTAGTGGATTAAAACCATAAACTACTTCAAATGGTGACATCTTAGTAGCAGAATGAGTGGCATGATTATAAGCAAATTCAATGAATGGCAAACAATCTAACCAAGTTTTTAAATTTCTACCAAGTGTAACTCTAAGTAAAGCAGAAAGTGTACGGTTTACCACTTCAGTTTGTCCATCCGTTTGTGGATGACAAGTTGTAGAGAACAGCAGCTTGGTACCAAGCTTTCTCCACAAGATTCTCCAAAAATGACTTAAGAACTTAGTGTCTCGGTCAGAGACAATGGTCCTTGGTACTCCATGCAAGAGTACCACTTCTTTAAAGAACAGATCGGCTGTTTACGTGGCATCATTAGTTTTGTCACAAGGTATGAAATGTGCCATCTTTGAAAACCGATCCACAACAACAAAGATTGAATCCTTGTGTCTGATCTTAGGCAAACCTAGCACGAAATCCATAGAAATATCCACCCATGGTGCATTAGGAATAGGTAAAGGTAAATAGAGTCCATGAGGATGTAACCTGGATTTGGTTTTATGACAAGTAACACATCTGGCGCAGTGTCTCTGTACATCTTTCTTGAGATGCGGCCAATAGAAATGATCAAATACCACTGCCAATGTCTTGTCCACACCGAAATGACCCATCAGACCCCCACCGTGTGCCTCCTTAAGTATAAGATCTCTCATTGAACTCTGAGGTATACACAGGCGCTTGTCTTTGAAGAGAAACCCATCGTGTAAGTAGAATGAGCTGAAAGCTCCTTTACCGCATGACTGATAAGCTTCTCCTAACTCTGGATCATCTTTGTACAGCTCCTTTAGATGCTCAAAGCCCAGCACCTTTGCTTCCATGGTAGTGATCAGTGCGTGTCTCCTTGAAAGTGCATCGGCTACCACGTTTTCTTTCCCATTCTTGTACTTGATTACATACGGGAATGTCTCTATAAACTCTAACCACTTAGCATGCCTCCTCTTGAGTGAAGTCTGCCCTCTCAAATGCTTAAGGGTCTCGTGATCAGTATGGATAATGAACTCCTTGGACAGCAAGTAATGCTGCCAAGTCTCTAATGCCCGAACCAAGGCATAGAGTTCTTTATCATACGTAGGGTAGTTTAGTGTAGCCCCACTGAGCTTTTCACTAAAGAACGCTACTGGCCTCTTCCTCTGGTGTAGCACAGCTCCAATCCCTAGACCAGATGCATCACACTCTACCTCGAACATCTCATCAAAATCCGGCAAAGCTAGAACCGGAGCTTGCGTGAGCCTCTCTTTCAATGTGTTGAAAGCTGTTTCTTGAGCTGAACCCCATGAGAATGGAGTATTCTTCTTGATAACAGCCGTGAGTGGTGCAGCTACTGTGCTGAAGACCTTCACAAAAAGCCTATAAAAACTAGCAAGGCCGTGAAAGCTCCTTACATGGCCGATGGTAGTTGGTGTTGGCCATTCTCTGATTGCTTTGATCTTCTCCTCATCCACTTGTACTCCCTGTTCACTCACTACAAAGCCTAAGAACACAAGCTGATTAGTACAGAAGGTGCACTTCTTAAGGTTAGCATAAAGGCCTTCCTTGCGAAGTGATTTAAGCACTAGTTCGAGATGCTTGAGATGATCAGTTAAGTTCTTGCTATATATAAGTATGACATCAAAATAAACTACTACAAATTTACTTATATAAGAACGCAGAACCTAGTTCATGAGGCGCATGAATGTACTTGGGGCATTGGTCAGGCCGAACGGCATGACAAGCCACTCGTACAAGCCTTGCTTGGTCTTGAATGCGGTTTTCCATTCATCTCCTTCACGCATTCGGACCTGATGGTATCCACTCTTGAGGTCGACCTTTGAGAAGACTGTGGATCCACTTAGCTCGTCCAGCATGTCATCTAGACGCGGTATGGGGTGGCGGTATTTGATGGTGATGTTGTTTATAGCTCGGCAGTCCACGCACATCCTCCATGTACCGTCTTTCTTTGGAACCAAAAGCACAGGCACGACACAGGGGCTAAGGCTCTCTCGGATGTACCCTTGTCCATCAAGTCTCTCACTTGCTTCTCTAGCTCCTTAGTTTCCTCCGGATTCATCCTATAAGCGGGCTTGTTGGGTAAGGCAGAACCGGGAACAAGGTCTATTTGGTGCTCTATGCCTCAGATTGGTGGTAGTCCAGGTGGTATCTCTTCAGGGAACACGTCCTTGAACTTGTTTAAAACAGCTATGACCTCGGCAGGAAGCTCTAACTCAACTGCTCCTGAACTTAGACAATCTTTAAACAGCATTAGTAGCACGGTGCCCTTTGTATATAGGGTCTTATGAATTGTATTTGTAGATAAGTAGAGACTAGTCTTACTTAACTCGGTTTCCTTGCTCATTCGGACTTGTAACTCATGTACCTCAGATGGTGTGAGAGGCGCAAGGTTATACTTCTTGTCCTTGAATGTGAATGAGTAGTGATTGGTGCGGCCATGGTGGTGAGAGGCTCGGTCAAATTGCCACGGCCTTCCCAGCAAAATGTGCCCAGCTTGCATTGGGACCACGTCACAAGTGACTTGGTCTTGATACTTGCCCACGCTGAATGGCACAGAAACTTGCTCCACGATCTTTAGCTCCGTTTGATCGTTTAGCCACCTTAGCTTGTATGGTCTCGGATGCTTAGTCCTCTCAAGACCTAGCTTATCCACCATAAACTTGCTAGCCACGTTAGTACAAGAACCACCATCTATAATCAAGTTACATACCTTTCCCTTGATGGTACATCTTGTGTGAAAGATGTTTTCTCTTTGTACTTTCTCTTCTGGATTGATGAGAACACTTAGCACTCTTCTGGTCACTAGCATCTCGCCGGTGTCAGGGTACTGAATGTCATCACTGTGGTCACTAGCATCATCCTCTTGCTCATCTTGAGACTCGTAGTCTCCACTAGGCGTGAGGATCATCACTCTCTGGTTCGGACATTCCCTTGCCATGTGCCCTCTGCCTTGACACTTAAAACAAGTTATGTCACGAGTTCTTTGATTAGTACTAGGGAACTTGCCTTGCTCTGGCCTGTTGAATTTAGGAGCCTCGGTGTTCTTTCTTTGAAACGTGAATCAATCTCCACGACTTTCCCTTTGTCTAGAACTACTTGATGCCCACGGTTGAGATGATTTGTTGCGGCTGGTGAGGGATGTCTTGCGCTTGATATGCTGCTCCACTTGCACAGAAAGATGCAATAGCTCATGCATTCCACTGTATTGGAGTCTCTCCACCTTTCTTGCAATCCTTTCTTGCAGGCCGTCAATGAATTGAGCCATCAAAGCCTCCTCGGATTCTTCTAACTCCAATGAGTTCATCAGCTTCTCAAACTCCTCAAAGTATTCATCAACGCTCCTGGTTCCCTGAGACAACTTACGAAAACGTTTCTGTAAGTCTCTATGGTAATGTTCAGGGACATACCTTTGTCTTAGGAGGAACTTCATGTCACTCCAATTAGCCACTGGACCAAAACGCTGCCTTCTCCTCTCGGCTACGCTTCTGTCCCACCATGCAAGTGCATTCTCCGTGAGGTTTTCTGCAGCTACAGCCACTCTATTGCGCTCCACGTATCCATAGCACTCAAAGATGTGCTCTAGACGTCTCTCCCAATCCAGATACACTTCTGGATTTGATTTCCCTGCAAAAGTAGGAGGGGTTAGTTTGATCTCATGATTCTGTTCACGGAAATCTACTTCCCTTGCTGGATTTCTCCTTAGTGGATCTTGTCTCCTCTGGTTTCGGTGAATGAGAGGGTCCTGGACATCATCCTCCAAGTCCGGCATCTCCTCTTCTTGGTCGTTCTGTTGTAGAGGCTCTCCTCTGATCGGAGCTCTCCTTGGTGGTGGAGCCTCCATTCGGTCAATCCTTTCACCAAACTCTTGTCGCATGGTGCCCATCTGCTGGCCCATGTTTCTCAGCTCCTCCCTCATTGCTGCCATCATTTGTAGCACAACATCTTGGAGAACTCCTTCTCCATCCGCCATGTTGTCCTCGACGCTGCTAGACCTTGCAAGGCTCAACAAACAGATCAAAGCACCACGGCAAATAAAACTCAATCAAGACAGAACACAACTAGCCTATTCAAACAATCAAGCGGATGCTATAACTGCTTAAACAAACTAATCCGACACAACAAAACTCAAAACAAAACTTTTATGCTTTTCTGGTAAATGCTAAACGCAACAAGACAAGACAGAAACAGAAAACTAGCAACTTAAACAAACGGGAATTCTTTTGGCTTTTAGGTTTTAATGAAACAAGAAACAGATCGGCAAGCAAAACTAAGGCTATTCTTTTGGGGGTTTCTTTTGGATTAAACAGAAGCTAAACAACCTAATAAACAAGCAGACACGATTTTTTTTTTTATGGGTTTTCTTTTAATGAAACAAGACAGAAACAATGAATCGAAAAGGATAGGGGTAAGAAAACAAAAGGTAGAACCTTTGGCTCTGATACCAGATGATATAAGACTCGGTGGATGAGTCTTAGGCAAGCGGAAGATGGGATCTAGAGGCTGGCTTTCACGCTCTCTCTTCTAGATCAGTGGATGGATGTGATAGAACAAAGGCTTGAATCCACAAGTCTTTAAGCCGAACGGTGTCAAACAAGTTGGCTTTCACGCTCTCTCTTGTTGGACGATTAAAAGGGGAAGTGAAGGTGGATCGAATGGCACCACAGAGAGATGGAGGATCTCTGATACTGCACAAACACTCGGCCTTGGTGAATCACACACGCAAGACACAAGCAAAACAAAGAACAAGCGGCGGCTTGAGCTTTAGGTTGAACTGCGTTATTTTATTGATAATGTAGGGTAACCAAAGATACAATGCTGCAGGGGAGCTTTATAAACAGCTCGTCAGCTAGCCCTAAGGCCGGAAATAAAAATCAAAACGACATCACCAAAAACACAAAAGAAACAAAACGCAAAAAGGCAAAATACATCAAAAATGGAAAGTTCACTTAAAACTAAAAATAAAAGAAACTAAGTCTACTCTTGCGGCCTTCTTCTGGGGCTCGATCATGGGGCTCTTGGACGTGCTAAGTACCACTGGGACAAGTCAGATTAGTTGGACAAATTGTATAAAACGTGTATACCTGGTTTTGGCGCGCAATGTCCTGAAATGCATTCTTGGCGGTTGTGTCTGGTCCTGGTCCGTTCCATGCTGGTTTCTTGATGATTCCATCTTCTTGATGTCCAGTGAAGTCAAGCTGGTAGCAATCTTCAAGTTCCTTCCCGTGGTTAGCTTCCAAAACGTCATCTTGCTCCATTTGCTCTCTCTCGGCTTCAAGGCTTCTTTCCGCGGTATCTTGAGGCTGAGACGTGATCTCCACGAGATTCTTGCTGTGTTGGACTCCATTATCTGTCAAGTAATCAGACATACCTTGGTTTGTTCGAGGCTGGTCATCTTTGAGGCTCAGCCTTGCAAAATCCTCCAATATGTCCGTCTCGGGTGCGTTGGAGCTATCTTTGAGGCCGGCTCGTGGTGGTGGATTTCTGAACGTGTCTCCCAGCTCCATTGTGTTGAGGAGGGTCTCCACAGCTACATTGAACCCTTCTCTAAGTCTCCTGGTCTTGGACCGTGTCATTGGTGAAGACTTGACCGTTGGTACAAGCTCGTTAGTCTCGGCTTGATCGATGTCCTCATCAGTATTACAGTCTAAAAAAAAATTCAACAGATGAAACAAGTCTATTGAAAAATAAAATAAAACAATTGAATTCTAGAGAGAAAAAAAAAATCCCAGTGAAACGGTGGAGACTAGATCAGCAAGTTTCTAGATATGCATCTTAAAATGCGATTTATTAATTTAGATAATGCAAAAGTGTACTTATATGATATCGACTTCACATATATAACTCGATACTTGTTCAAGTACATACTTCCTTTTGTTTGCTGTGTCTTCTTTGTACCATAGCCAACTTACTTTCCTTAAATATTACAGTCTAACTCATAGTATACAATAATACAAATGTACTATTTTTTACTTTTCAATTTTCCACTGGTTAGATGTGTATACCCTTATTAATATATTTTGTAAGTAGTTTCATTTGTGTCTGTTTAAAATCAATTTTTTTTTTTTTTGTCAACAATATGAACTATGCAGGTTTCAACTTGGAGGATGACACATTGTGATATCAACATCTACCTTACTAAGCTCGATGAGAGGTAAGTATTTTTGTTTAATTTACCCTTAGAAATCAAATAACTAGGAATACAATGAAAGAAATCGAGTCGCATAAATTTCTATAATTAGAGAAGTGTTTTATATAATTTTCTTATATGCATTAAAATACAAGTTAGCTATAAGATACAATGAACTTCATTAAAATTGTTTGTTGATATCATGCTAAGAAGACAAGTATGCTAGGGGATATATATACATTTACTTAGTCAGCTTCTCAAATTACGTTAAGTATGAGAAAATGCTGACAAAGTTAATATGTTAAGACAATGTACGAGTATGGTAAAACCTTAATTTATTATAGGATTATACCATGTTTATTATTATAAGAGATCTAGATCAATAGTTTGGTTTAGTAAACTGAAGATTTTAATTAATTTCTTTTTTGGTTAGTTTAAAAAATCATTCCCATAGTACAGCTCCTACGTGTATTAGATATGCATCTTTCATTATCGGGATTAAAACTATATAATATACACATAGCATGTCCCCTCTCGAGGAAAATAAATGATAAACTATATAGTTTATTTAATTTATTCAAGGCTATGAAAATATAAAAAACTGTTATATATGTACGAAGCTATTGGACGACGTGCCTATGCAACGAAAACAAAACATTAATGAGCACTTGGAATTTAGTAGAAGAATCTATAAATACCAAAAACCTTGAAAAAGGTTTTATTTACTTCAAAAGAGCAAGACAGTGCGACTTGCAAACTTGAAAGATCTTTTCATATTTTCTCCAATTGCTTTCTCTCTATATATTCTCATTCCTTTGCTTCTTCTTTTTTCCCCCAAAAATCTTGGAACGATAAATACACTCACAAAAGAGAGGATCTATGTTTCTAATTTCTTCTCTTTTCTTTGGGAAATTTCACACAATCTTCTTTTGCTCTCAATTTTTCTTTGTTTTGGTTATTCGCCTTATTATTATTATTTAGAAGAATTTACTTTCTGGTTTGGGAATATTTGATACTAAGTTTTGGATAGGAATGAAAATGAAGATGCATGGAGGTGTGAATGAATTGTCTCATCTTAAGGCCTTGAATGTGGGTAAAAGGCCATTGTTGTTTAGCCAAGGATGACTTGCCGGCAGTTTTGTATATATCTAGCAACACTCTTTATTATATTATGGAGATTTATATATACTTATATATGTAATGTAAGGATGATTGCTTTATATATATAGTTTTAGTTGATTTTTTTGTCTGCTACGTTATGTAATAAGAAAAATCATGTACTCATTTATTTGTGTGTTGGTGGTGGGATGTGACAAAGCGAACCCGGCAAGTCATCTCTGGCTATGTAACTGCCTTTTTCTCTCATTCTAGGCTTACGATGATACATAAAATGTCCATAAAATTTGCTTCATGATTCTGAAGCATTGTGACTTGTGAGATCCCAAAAATTGTTGTTAAATGGTTAAATGCATTTAGTTTGGAGGTCAAGGTAGAGAGTTCAATACTTCAATCAATACCTCTTTTCTTATTTAGGTTCTTCCTGCTTTTTTGTTTTTTTTTTGTTTTTACTTATTTAATAACAAAATTAATTTTAATAAAAGATATTTTAAAGAAAAAATCGTCTTGGACCTTCGTTGGTCTAAGCACGAGCCTAGTCGAATAGGCATATGTATAGTTACGATCTGGCAATTTTGGAGAGTTTAATATGCATATATACATGATTTTAATGATTTTACAGTTTCATGTTTCGTTTTAACTTTTTTGTGTTTTCTTTATTGACAGCTAAGATATAGTACAGAGTCACAAATCAATTTCGGCTCAACATGTAAAAGAGTACTTTTATGTCGGTTTCATACTGTCATATACTTATTTATTTATATTTTATGTACTTATATTTACATTGATCGCATCCCATTTGATTCTTCAGGGTTGATTCGGTGAATAAAAAAAAAAAAATTATATTTTAAAAAGTAACCAAATTTATAGAGAGATAGGGAAAGATAGAGAGAGAAAATGATTATGCAGTAGATTATAATTGTTTTTATGGTTATTCACCAAATTTTCTCTTAAAAGCTTGACCTTGTACCATATATTTTTTATTTTCTTTCTAATCCATTGTACCAGGAAATATCAAGGGCTTTCTAGCCAAATAACCACATTACACTCGATAATAAAATCTATAAGCATTATACTTGAATATTTAACCCAATAACCATAGTTCATTGTGTTTTATCTATTATACCCTTAATTTAGAAAAAAAAATGAAAGAGTGAATGAAAACAATTTCTGCCACATTATTTTTTGTCTATACTGTTTTGTTCCTACAACTTATACTATACTATTTACTATATTACAACTAAACTACTTATTAAAATTGATAAATTTAAAAATGGTGATGGCAAACAACTGTTCGAGGAAGAACTAGAAAAACGGGAACAAATCAATTGCACTTATGTACAATAATAGGATCTACAAAAATAGTATAACATTTCGTATTTACAATAACCATTGTGGTACAACAAAAATAGTATAGTAAATAACTTTAAATGACAATGACAAAGAATTTTTTTTATTTGTGTTGGCACATATCTAATTGATTTTTGAGAAATTTATATATGTTTAAACAAAATTCAAACTTTGCTATATGCAGAACAAGTATTTATTTTGTCACTACAAACACCCAACTAAATCAATTTTTGCAGAGGATTTGAAGTATATAAATTGAAAGAGGAGATGAAAAAACATAAAAAAAGAAAAAAGAAAAAGAAAAAAAATACTGAATGGTCGAAAATAGGTGAGGAGAGACTTGTAATATTATAGTTTATACACACTTGCAACTAAGGATAGATCTAACTTTCACATGTTATTGACACGAAACTTCCATATCAGATTAATAGGACTATAAAAATTCATAATAGTATAGAATTGAATTTAAACACAGATAAAAGTTGGTTTCATATTTATTATCAAGCAATTGTCATTACAAAAAATTTGAACCAGTTGAAAAAGAACAAAATTTCAATAATTAAGCAGCAAAATTCAGCTCATTCAACTGGTAATCACCTTTTTCAGTAGAAGTTGTTTTCAATTCAACCATTACTCTGTTACCATTACTTTGTTTTGGATATTTTGCATAAATTTTGGATAATTCGGATATCCGAAACTGATATAAACCTAGGCGAAATCGAACCAAACTCGACCTAAAAACACTCTGAATATGGCTTATACCGTAATACTGAAATATTCAAATCCAAAAAAATCTGGTCTTAAATTTTTCGTACTACAACTACTATTATTTATTTATTTTTGAAAATTCAGCTGATATAACTGGTGAATGTTTTTTGTTTATAGTTTAATTTTCACTCAATTCAGCAATAACTTTGTTACCGTGTCTGAAAACAAAATTAGCTAACTTGAAAAAAAAAATATTTCAGCCAACGAAATTCGGCTGATTTAAGTGGCGTCCATTTGATTTTTTCAGCCGAAATTCAGCTGAATTCATCTGGCGGAATGTTACCAGTTAGTGCCATTTTATTCAGGAAGCTAATGTGATGGTGCTAATGTATTTTCGTAATTTAATATAGATACCAAACATCCCCCAAACAAAAACTAAAAATAAAATTAGAGGGAATCGGTTTGATGCTATAATTTGAATTCTTTCAATTGTTGTTTGAATTATCTGACATTTTTATGACGAAAATGTCTTTGCAATACTGATTCATAAAGTAACAAAAATTTACCGGTTCACTAGGCATGGTTACGTAACAATAAAAACTTGTTGAAATTATTGGAATTTTTTTTTGGAAAATAAAGAATAACTTACACCTTGGATGCTAAATTTTTAGCCTTTTTTTACTTCAAAAGTTTGATTTTACACTTTACACTTACAAAAACCAAATATATATTGATCGAGACTTGTAACCTACTAATTTGTATTTAGTATTGTCACCGTCATAATTGTTATAACTTTGGTTCTAAATTGTGACTTATTAGACGATAAAATAGATTACAATCAAGAAAAGAGTCCATAAACCAGCAAAATAAAGCAAAACAAAAGAAACAAATCTGAGATTTAACTCGTTCATGACAATCATCTAACAAAAATCCCCACAAATATAAGTAAAACATGAGTTAAAAGGATATGAAACCTTCGCTAACGAGCAAACCGAAGAAGAGAACAAAGAGACCTGCGCCAAGAGATTTAGACGAAGAAACAAATGTCTGTGAATAAGCTCCGAGAGTCAACGCTGCTCCGACAAGTCCGATCACAAGAGATTGCATGTTTCTTCGACTGACCGTTCGACTCTTGCTTATCTTCTCCAATTTCTCTTCTTCCCCATCTTCTTGTCTTTTCTCTTCTTCTGTCTCTGTTTTTCTTCTTTGCCTCACCATGGTTATATTTTTTGGATCTGATTTTGATCGAGTTTCTTTGTTTGAGATTGTGTGAAATGGGGTTGTGCTGTTATTGTACGTTTCCATTAGTAATTAATAGTATTACTTAATGATGGAGACAATGTGGTCTCTTGAAGATTAGTTTGAGGCCCTTGATCGACAGAAAGTCAACTTCTCCATCTCCAAGTGGATGTGTAGATCCACGACTTTGATTAAGATTTGTTGCCATTTATTAAATGTTTTTTTTTTTTTGCTATCAATGTAAATATCATTAGAAATGAAATGTTTAGGTTTCAAATTGTGAAACAACTTTAATAAATCTATCTTTTGCTCCTATGCCAAAAAATAATAAAAAAACATGGAAACAAACACAAAGTGGTCAACAACGAAAACTTTTCGGTGTCGAAATGAAACACTAATTTTCATGAAATCTCGAGAAAAAAAACCGAGAAAAAGCCAAGAGAAGAATAACAAAGAGATAATTAAAAAAAAAAAGCACTTTCTATAAGTGTAATTACAAAATAAGATAGGACGAAGTATTTCACTTTTGCACACAGTTGGAAGCATTAATATGGGCGATGCATTGTATGTCTGATGTTAGAAGATTGGCGGTGACTTTTGTTCCGAATTGGTGAAGATAGTGTCTAAACCAGCAGAGTGGAGCCAGGATCTGATATACCCTTAAGTGTTTGAGCTAAATCTACTCTACCCCTCATTGATCTACATACCCTTCGTGGGTCCCTTTCTGTTTAATGAAATATGAAAATCCGAAACTACCCTTTTGTTTAATTTAACGATTTTAAAAAAAAATCAATTCAAAAAGAAATTCAAAAAAATAGTTGCGAGCCTCTCCTCTCTCTTTCGAACCCGAGCCCCGCGGCGCCGCCGGAGCTGAACGTCGATTCCGCTCATTCCGCTGATTCCGCCGCCATCAGAATCCGCTCGGAAGCCTCCATTGAAGCTACAAGTTCCAAATCTAGGTGTGTATCTGCATTTCACCTAAAATTAATGAATTGAATCACTCAATTTTAGGGTTTTGCGATTTCAATTTGATTGAATTCGATTTTTGGGTACACATTGTGTTTTTAAGTATAGTTTATGAGTCGATGAGCGTCGATTAGGTCTTTGGATTGGTAATGAATGTATGGTTGTGGTTGAATCGTAGTGAATTGGAAGTAAATTAGAAGGAAATCTGGGCTTGATTTACAGCGATTGGACAACTGGTATAACTGTATAACTGTATAACTAGTACAACTTGCATTACTGAAATAATCAAATTTAATCCAATTTCTATTCATTTCGCAGGAGACAATGACGACAAACGAAAATGTACATTTTGATTATGAAGGTCGCGTTTACGGTTTATCGTTTAAGACATCTAAGGAGGAGATAACAAAGTTGATGTTAGAAGCTAGAATATGCAAGAAGATCGGGATAGATGAAAATGGGACGAAATTGATAATGAGATTCAGGCCACGGTTAATGGACTGTGGCATAATTTCAGAAATTAAGGATGATGAGGATGTTTATGTATTTTTAACCACCATGGATGAAGAGCAACGTAGAGGTGTTTTGCATGTGGAGGTGATCAAATTGTCCGAGGAACTTTCAAGAGTTGTCCGACTAAGTTCTTATGGTGTGAACTATGACGAGTTGCATGGAAGAGATGATGAAATGAATGGTATGGCTGGTGCAATGACTCTTTACGTAGGGGGAGTGGAGGATGATGCTAATAGGGAGGATGGTGTTACTAGGGATGATGATGCTAATAGGGAGGATGGTGTTAGTAGGGATGATGATGCTACTAGAGAGGATGATGTAAGTGGAGAGGTTAGGTCGGATGATGAATATGTGGAGCTTGCACATGATGTAGAAGATAGTCAGTTTGAGGCATGGGAAGACGGTATGGGTATAGAAATTGGTAAGGAATTTAGAAATAAGAAGGCAGTTCAAGAGTTGGTGGATAGAGCTGCATTTCAGAATTGTTTTAGTTATGCTGTAGTGAAGTCGGATAAGAAGAGGTTAGTGGTAAAATGTCGGGAAAGAAGTTGTAAGTGGAATTTACGAGCTGCAAAGGTTGCAAACTCAGAATGTTTTTCGGTTAGATCCCACACAAAGATGCATACATGCTCTCGGTCTAGTGGGAGCACAAGCAACTGTAAAAGAAAAGGCACACCCCGCTTAGTTGCATCTATTTTGCATGAAGATTATCCTGGACAAATGGTCACCCCGAGTGCTAAAAGTCTCATCTCTCTTGTTCAGGGTAAAGTTGGCGTGAAAGTGTCTTATTCGACCGCGTTGAGAGGGAAAAAACAAGCTGTTACTGATGTGCGTGGTAGTCCAGAGGAAAGTTATAAGTTGCTGTATTGTTATTTGTACATGTTAGAGAAGGTCAATCATGGTACAGTAAGTAGAGTGAAATTGGACGAAGGAAAGAAATTCAAGTATTTATTCATCGCTTTGGGAGCTAGCATTGAAGGGTTTAAAGTGATGAGGAAAGTGATTAGTGTGGATGCTACATTTCTGAAGAATGGATATGGGGGTGTCCTAATTTTTGCCACAGCTCAGGATCCTAATCGTCATCATTATCCCATAGCGTTTGGTGTACTCGATGGTGAGAATGATGCAAGTTGGAGTTGGTTTTTCGAAATGCTGAAAACCGTTGTACCAGACTCTTCTGAATTGGTTTTTATTAGTGATAGAAATTCAAGCCTCATCAAGTCAATAGGGCAGGTGTACCCGAGCGCGCATCATGGGTATTGTATCTGGCATTTGGCCCAAAATGTGAAAGGCCATGTATATTACGTCAACAAAGAGGTAGTTGCAAAAAAATTCATAGAGTGTTGTCTGATTTATACAGAGGGTGAGTTCTTGGAGGTTTATGGTGATTTTAGTAGAAGGTATCCTTCTGCGGCCAAGTATCTGGATGAAACGACTGATGTGACAAAATGGGCAAGGTGTTATTTTAAAGGAGAAAGGTACAACATATACACAAGCAACTGTGCAGAATCTTTGAACAGCGTTTTTAAAGAGGAAAGGAAGTACTCCTTATTACACTTGATTGATGCCATCGTTACAAAAATTTCGATATGGTTTAACCAGCATAGGAAGGACTCTATTTGTGGCTCGGACTGCCATGAACTAGTGCCTTTTGTGGAGAATGTAGTGCACAAAACATGTAAGGCTGCGTCTACCTTGACCTCGATGGAGCTAAACAGTTATCAGCTTGAATACATTGTCAATGGAAGTGATGGGAAACAATATGTGGTGTCGTTGATTAGGAAATGTTGCAGTTGCAGGTGTTTTGATATTGACAAATATCCTTGTGTGCACGCAGCAGCTGCTCTCATAGAATTGTGGAAGAGTGGAGATAGGGGAGGGCAGAATATTCGTTTCCATGACGTGTGCTCGAATTATTATTGGGTTGACCTTTGGGCAATAGCTTATTACAAGACCGTTTATGTAGTGCCGGATAAGTCTGTGTGGAATATACCGGACCACATAAAAGAAATGGAGGTCTTACCACTAAAGTACATCACAAAGGCGGGAAGAAAGCAATTAAGAAGGTTTCCATCGGCTGGAGAACGACGTCCAAGGACGAAAAACAAAAGGGTGGCGAGACGAAGGTTGGAATATTGGTTAACTGGTAATACTAATACTGTTTGATATGTGTATTTGGCAATTTATGTTTGTATTTGTACTTTTCAAACAAGATCGGGTCAAGGTTTATATAAAATACTACGGTTCTTTATTTTGTCTGGGTATTACTAGTAATAGTGGTCTTACTGACTGATAATGTATAACTGGTAATACTGATATTACTGAAAATCGATTAGGATACGATGAAAATAAAAAAACTACAGAAACTGAAGAAGAAATCATCAACTTAACGACTATTTGTTCATACAAAACTAAAGATAAACTATTAAAAATCAATGATACCATTAATTTTCAAATTGGTCGAACATATAAGTGTTTTCACATAAAACACCTCTTATAGTATAAGGAAGAGTTCGATGATGTTAGGATGAAAATGTGATAAAAAATATGTATTTACTCAAATTTTACTATGAAATTGTTTGAAATCATAATTGATGTTGGGAAAACTAGTGGACAACTAAAAAAAGTATTTTATAGTCATAGTTCAACTACAAATACGTAAAAAAACCAAAAGTAGAACTATTACGACCGTCGTACAACCGGATACTTAGGGACAACTATGTTGATAAGAAATATATATTTTAATCAATAAAACGGCGGAAGATATTTATTTACTCAGAGTGTTTTATTTTATATTAAATCCTTTTTTGTCTTTTCTCTCTCATTATTTTCCTTTTCTTCCTTTTCTTTTTCTCTCCTTTTCTCGAATCTCTCTCTTTCTCTCGAGCCTCTCTCTCTCTTCTTCAAATCGAAGTTCGAAGTCTTCTTCTTCTCTCCTCTTCTCCGAATTCGAGCCTCGCTAACCGTTTCTTCTTCTGGGTAAGCGTTTCTTCTTCTGGGTAAGCGTTTCTTCTTCTTGATTTCTAATCCATTTCTCCATATAAGGTTTGTTCATTTGGAATCCATTTGTAAATCTAGGGTTTGAATCCGATTCCATTTTTAAATCTAGGGCTTGAATCCGAATCCATTTGTAAATCTAGGGTTCTTGATAGTTTCATGGGTTTGACAATTACTAATTGTAGGAGATTATGGATCCGAACCATCCATTGAACGACAAAGAAGAAAAGAGGAACAAGGCAAATTACGACAGACTTTTTGCCATAGCCGATGCTGATTTTGGCATTCCTAGGCGTTGTCCATGTGGTGGTGGAATCACGGAGAAGACTTCTAGCACAGAAGCTCACCCAGCGCGCAGATACTTTGCATGCAAGCTGCGTGAGGTGAGACCGCATTCGGAAATTGGTCTCTTTTGGTATCTTTTCGAAACTCTGAACGTTGGAGGCAATTGAGAAATTGGTGTCTTTATGTACAGAATGATGGCCACCACATTCATAAATGGTGGGATGAAGCAGTTGAGGAAGAGATATCATCCTTAAGGGACGAGATTCAAGAGTTACGAAGCTCTCGATGCACTTACAGTACCTTGGAGTCAATGCGTTTACAGCTGAAAAACAATGTTGAAGAGATTGCAGAGTTAAAGGAGTTAATTGCGGGTCTTCGTGTTGCTGGTCTTAATGTTTGATGTGGTGTTTGAAACTAATCTTGAAACTTTAACTTATGTGTAATAGACTTATCAATCGTGTGTGTTGTTCTTGAATCTTATGTAAGAATCTTATGTGTGTTGTGTTTCGAAACTTGTGTGTTAATTAAATTTATGCATTACCAGTAGTACTTAAGAAAACCAGTACTTAAGAAAACCAGTTGTTCCTAAAAAAGCAGTTGTTCCTAAAAAAAGCAGTTCTTCCTAACAAAAGCAGTTGTACAAATCCACAACATCAAAACATCGAAATGTACCAAAAGCACAAACATTCCTAAGCTAAGCATTCCTCTTAGCTCTCTTCCTTCCCATTCCTACTCCTTTCCCAGATGTGAAAGGCGAATTCCTGTATTGTGATTTTTTTTTTCACCCTCTTCGGCCTTGGAGTCTTCAAATTTTCAACACCGGGTTGTGGAAGAGGTTCTTCCTCAAGAGGTTCCTCAAGAGCATCCTCAAAAGCATCACTAGACTCATCCTCAGCCTCCGCCTCAGCGTCAGGCTCAGGCTCACCCTCAGGCTCACCCTCAGGCTCAGGCTCAGGCTCACCCTCACGCTCACCCTCAGGCTCACCCTCAGGCGACTCGGCTTCTCCATCTTTTTCTTCTCCGTGTTCTTCTCCATTTCTGTGGAAACTGAAGTTGCAGTCCAAATCGATGCCAACTCCAACATCTTCATCCATTTTTTTTTTCAATTCCTTGATTTTTCTTTTCAAAGAACGCTGACTTGTTTTCACCCGGTCAATCCACCCTCCCATCAGCAGAAGCTTGCTATCGACTTCATTAAACCCTTTCTCCATTGCCTTCATCAACCTCCTTTCAATCTGCTTCAAACTTTTTTCCAAACTCATGGAAGAGGCATCCGGATTAGAGGCTGCACCCACCTCTTCAACTACTTTTTTCTCTTTCTTTTTGGGGAAAACTCTTGCTGCCACATCTAACTCGTACATCCCTTTCCACCAAATCTTTTTTTTCTCTTTACTTAGACGATCATTCCAACTACCAGTAATGTCGCCTCCACCTACATCATCAGAATCTTCTTCTACAATGCGTGCGAGAAGAAGTTCCTCATCCACGTCTGGTTCCAAGATACTTTGAATCTCCTGGAAATAATCAAAAATCCCAAATTTAAAACGAACCATGTTTTAAAAGGAATCAATATTTAGAAGCAACCTTAATCCTAACCTTAGAACCTCCAAGCGCATCATATATCTCTTCCAAAGGATAACCCGTCATACCACTAGCTTTGAACTTCCCCTTACACATTCGGGGACAACCAGAATCACTATCTCGTACATCTTCTCGAAATCTTACCCTCAGATTTCGAATGCACTCAAAAGCAAGCACCTACACAAAGAGTTACAGTACATCAGCAAATTGTAAATCATAACACCTATTTATTTATACTCATAACCAAGTTTTACCTCCAAAGGGATTATGAATCCCGGAATGGAGGCCGAGTCCTTCACACAGCCTTTCATTTTCGTTTTCCTCAGCAGGTACTGTATAGCCTCCACTACCTTATCAAATGTCCATCTTCCCCACGAAAAGGATTTACAGGCCTCCAAATCATTGACGATTCTAACTAAGAAATCGTCTATGGGTCCATCATACTTCGTTCTGCCTCCGATTACCGTGCACAAGAAATAAAAAACCGCCATCTTTAGCCGATCTCCACAAGCTTTCATCGTCACTAGCTTCTTTTTCACATCTTACACTGTTATCGTCTTCTTCTTCTTAAAATGTCTTTCACGGAAACTATCACTCCCCAGTTTTTCATACTTCTCTGGATATTCATGGCACCCAAATCCACAAACCAGTGCATGCTCCCTAAGGGAATACCGGATGAGAACACCATTAACCACAAACCAAAGTACTTTTCCTCCCTCATTATTCACTGCCCGAAGGAGTAGCATCCAAATCCCCAAGAGCTTACGGTTTGGTTCCATAGGCATGTGAAAGATGTGACAAAACTGCGGGTGACTTGTGAACCAGTTTAACTCGTCTGATCCTTTTAACCCTTTTATCACAGTCACAGCATTCTTCACTTCACACCTCGTTTGTATCTTAGGGTACTTGATAAACTCTGTGTGGTCGAAATAAAGCTCAGGAGGATGCATATGTTCCATTTCGTCATCTGAATTCTGAAAAAAGTATTCATACACATGATTTAGTTAATTTTAAAAACCAGTAATACTCAGTTCTACCAATAACCCGTTCAACATAAGAATACTCAGTTAAACCTAAGAATACTAACGAATTATATTTCGAATTCTTTCTTTCTCACTTCACTATTCTATTCCTGTCTCTTATACACATCTAGATGTGTATAAGTAAACATTCCTAAGCTAAGCATTCCTCTTAGCTCTCTTCCTTCCCATTCCTACTCCTTTCCCAGATGTGAAAGGCAAATTCCTGTATTGTGATTTTTTTTTTCACCCTCTTCGGCCTTGGAGTCTTCAAATTTCCGACACCGGGTTGTGGAAGAGGTTATTCCTCAAGAGGTTCCTCACGAGCATCCTCAAAAGCATCACCAGACTCATCCTCACCCTCAGCCTCATCGTCAGGCTCACCCTCAGCCTCAGCCTCACCCTCAGGCTCAGGCTCACCCTCAGACTCACCCTCAGACTCACCCTCAGGCTCACCCTCAGGCTCACCCTCAGCCTTAGCCTCACCCTCAGCCTCAGCCTCACCCTCAGCCTCAGCCTCACCCTCAGCCTTAGCCTCAGCCTCAGCCTCAGGCGACTCGGCTTCTCCATCTTTTTCTTCTCCATCTTTTTCTTGGAAACTGAAGTTGCAGTCCAAATCGATGCCAACTCCAACATCTTCATCCATTTTTTTTTTCAATTCCTTGAATTTTCTTTTCAAAGAACGCTGACTTGTTTTCACCCGGTCAATCCACCCTCCCATCAGCAGAAGCTTGCTATCGACTTCATTAAACCCTTTCTCCATTGCCTTCATCAACCTCCTTTCAATCTGCTTCAAACTTTTTTCCAAACTCATGGAAGAGGCATCCGGATTAGAGGCTGCACCCACCTCTTCAACTACTTTTTTCTCTTTCTTTTTGGGGAAAACTCTTGCTGCCACATCTAACTCGTACATCCCTTTCCACCAAATCTTTTTTTTCTCTTTACTTAGACGATCATTCCAACTACCAGTAATGTCGCCTCCACCTACATCATCAGAATCTTCTTCTACAATGCGTGCGAGAAGAAGTTCCTCATCCACGTCTGGTTCCAAGATACTTTGAATCTCCTGGAAATAATCAAAAATCCCAAATTTAAAACGAACCATGTTTTAAAAGGAATCAATATTTAGAAGCAACCTTAATCCTAACCTTAGAACCTCCAAGCGCATCATATATCTCTTCCAAAGGATAACCCGTCATACCACTAGCTTTGAACTTCCCCTTACACATTCGGGGACAACCAGAATCACTATCTCGTACATCTTCTCGAAATCTTACCCTCAGATTTCGAATGCACTCAAAAGCAAGCACCTACACAAAGAGTTACAGTACATCAGCAAATTGTAAATCATAACACCTATTTATTTATACTCATAACCAAGTTTTACCTCCAAAGGGATTATGAATCCCGGAATGGAGGCCGAGTCCTTCACACAGCCTTTCATTTTCGTTTTCCTCAGCAGGTACTGTATAGCCTCCACTACCTTATCAAATGTCCATCTTCCCCACGGAAAGGATTTACAGGCCTCCAAATCATTGACGATTCTAACTAAGAAATCGTCTATGGGTCCATCATACTTCGTCCTGCCTCCGATTACCGTGCACAAGAAATAAAGAACCGCCATCTTTAGCCGATCTCCACAAGCTTTCATCGTCACTAGCTTCTTTTTCACATCTTGCACTGTTATCGTCTTCTTCTTCTTAAAATGTCTTTCACGGAAACTATCACTCCCCAGTTTTTCATACTTCTCTGGATATTCATGGCACCCGAATCCACAAACCAGTGCATGCTCCCTAAGGGAATACCGGATGGGAACACCATTAACCACAAACCAAAGTACTTTTCCTCCCTCATTATTCACTGCCCGAAGGAGTAGCATCCAAATCCCCAAGAGCTTACGGTTTCGTTCCATAGGCATGTGAAAGATGTGACAAAACTGCGGGTGACTTGTGAACCACTTTAACTCGTCTGATCCTTTTAACCCTTTTATCACAGTCACAGCATTCTTCACTTCACACCTCGTTTGTATCTTAGGGTACTTGATAAACTCTGTGTGGTCGAAATAAAGCTCAGGAGGATGCATATGTTCCATTTCGTCATCTGAATTCTGAAAAAAGTATTCATACACATGATTTAGTTAATTTTAAAAACCAGTAATACTGAGTTCTACCAATAATCCGTTCAACATAAGAATACTCAGTTAAACCTAAGAATACTAACGAATTATATTTCGAATTCTTTCTTTCTCACTTCACTATTCTATTCCACAAAACCAACCAACAATACCTACTGAGCACTAACTATTTTTTCCTACTTCTCCAAACCATATCTATTTATCCAAATTAATACTTAGGTTCGTATAGTTACCTTTGAACCACTCTTTCGTTGAACTTCATCTTCTTCCGAACTACTCCATACTGCATACCCAGCATTCCTCTGAAAAACCACTATTTGGTTGTCTCGAGTTGGTTCTGAACTTGCTACCTTTGAACCACTGTTTGGTTGAACTTCAACTTCTTCCGAACTCGATACTGCATACCGAGCATTCGTCTCAACAACCACAGGTTCTGGACTTGGTTCTGGAGTTCGTTCTTCAGATGCTTCTTCAATTGCATCTGGAGTTCGTTCTGGACTTGCTTCTGGAGGAGCTGGTGTTTCCGGACCAGTTTGATTCTCCCTTAAGCGTAAACTCCTCCTTATAGACTTTTTCAAATTTTTCGTCCGAGGGGCCATCTTATCTAAAACCAATAGATTCAAATTAGAAACAAATCTCATTTCTTATGAACACAGAGAATCAAATTTTATAACTTCACCGAACTTAAACCAATCAACTTATAAATCTATCAATTTGACGAATCAATCACACTGATTTTTTTGCCAAATCGAAAACTAAAAAATCGGTTAACTCTTCCTCTATCACTCATTACGAATTCGTTTAACATTACAAATTCCAACTAAAGACCTCTTCCTCTATCAAATGGTCAATTAAAAAATAAGAGATTCACTTACCGTCGACAGAGCAAACTCGATTGGTCGCGATTCAATGCTCGCTCGCGGATAACTCACTCGAATTAAAGGAACTCGCGGAAGAAAATGATAGAGAAACGGAATGACAATAAGAAGAAGACTACACGAACAGAGCGTCGCTTGTTTGGCTCGTTTCGATTCGATCGTCGTCTTCGTCGAATCCACGAATAACTCGAATAACTCTTTGAATGCCAAGAAAGAAAGAGAGGAGCGAAGGAAGAAAGAAGAAACTACTGGAAGAAGAAAGAACTGTAAATTAGGTTTTTACTAAGATTCAATGGGTGGGCTCGTGGGTCGGGTTATATTCAATTAGGATCGGGTGGATATTAAGTGGTTGGGTCAGTAATTTTCGATTGAATCACGGGGGTATATGAATTTAACCAGTTTTTCGATTAAAATAAAAATCAAAAATAAAATCGCAAACATAGCGGGGGTATATGGGATTTAGTTTCAACAATTGAGGGCACGCCAGCCATTGATTCAGCAGAGTGACCAGTTTTCTCCATACATCTGGAGGAATACGAGAGGAGAAGGAGGGAATTTCAGTTCTTCTCCATCTCACAAATTCCAAAAGCGCAGAACACAAAGGCGGACAAGTTAGCACGCGGTGCTCGAGACTACCTTTATCATCTACACTATGTAAACTCAATTCCACCGGCCTGGTTATCTGGGTCGTTTTAGGAAGATGAGACTATTGACAAAAAAAAATTTCTACAAAATACGGTACTTTATTCAACATGAGTATTTTTGCCTTGAGAAAAGTCTGTTATATCCTTATATCAATTTATGGACAATAATGTGTGGATTAGGTGAGAGATTCGAACATCCATCTAGAGATTCGAACAGTCATCGAATGTCAGATTTTCATGGACAACTACGTGTGGATGAGTTGAGAGATTCAAACATGTATGATAAGTGATCTAACTAAGCAATGTTAGGAACTGTGTTCGTACTTAAGATTTATAGTTTTGTGGACTCGACATCATGAACATCATATTGTGGATACTTTCAATTAAAAATATCGTATGTAAAATATTTGTAGACAAGATAACATGTACAAGGTAGATGGACTAATCATGTATATGTGGATATGTCTTAACTTCATAAAATTATAACAAAATTGGTGTTTCTATACATTTGTCCACTCAACATGTATGATAAGTGATCTAACTAAGTAACGTGATGTCAAATATGGTGTATCATGGACATACTGCAAGACGCCAATGTCTAGTATATGTAGATGCTATTTCATGAAAGTTACTGAATGGATGACTACAATCACACCACACATAATCAAGTTTCCTAGTTACTCCTCATCTCAAATTAGCACTCAACTCAAATTCTCCACCTACTCAGTTTCACATTTTCTCATCCATCACAATATTCCACACTCTAAAGTCATGCATTCATCTCAAAATCTTATCTTTCTCAAAATATTTTATCCATGCTCCATCCACAAAAACAGCTTGCACCCTTGTCCAACGTTGTACATCCATAGTTTACCGTGTTCATTACAACTTATCCACCAGATCTCGTCACAACATCCAAACATATACCGTATCTGTAACTGATGCATCCACACGCTCTTGTCTACGATGGATAAAAAGAAATTGTGACAAAATTCATCAAGGAAAAATAAGTAAAAACACATGTCCAAAACACACAAAAAGTTCCAAAAGTACCCATGTTGCAGAAATTGCCTTATTTTGTTATCAAACTCATAAAAATTCCTTTTTATGTAAATCATTCAATAACAAACTCCAAGGACTAGAAATCACTAACTTTGCTAGACGAAATATGTTTCAGTGGAAAACCACAAAGAAAGCCTTTACTCTTTTATCAAAACCCGACATCAAAGATTGTCCTCCTCGTCAATGGAATCGAGGTTTATCCAACCAACCTAGGACCCGCGCCTAAACAGAGCTACACAAGCTAAACGAATCACGTTGCGAGGATTATTCCCCGATATCTGCTAGCTTTTATATTAAATGATATTATCGACTAGGAGAGAATCCGCACTACGCGCGGGTCATATTTAAATATTATGTTCTTACACTTTCAATTCGACTATAAACTTTTTTCTTTTTTCTTTTATAATTTTTTTTCTTTTCATAATGACCTTAGTAATTTCTTTCATATGCTTCATTTTTTGAATATTACTTTTTCTTCACATACTTTTTTTTAATTTCTCAATTTAAGATTCTGAGTTTTTGTTTTCACATATGTTTCATTATTTAATTTCTTGTTTTCTACCCTTATATTTTTTTTGTATTTATCTTTGTTTTCATATTTTTATGTTTTTTGTTTTGCAATCTTATTTTTCTTCGTTCTTAAAGACTTGTTATATTTTTGATTGTTTATTGAATATTATTTTTTGTGTTAAGGTTTTTTATTCTAAATTCTATTCTAATTTTTATTCTTTAATTGCTTGAAAATTTCTTAACCTATTGTAATTTTTCTCTCATAATTTTTTTCTTTTCACTTACATTGAGATTGAATTATCTTTCATTAGTTCGAAGATAACGATTAAATCACACGAAAATATTCATTAAAATCTTCTATTATCTAATATGTATATGTTAATGATGTTTATTAAATTCAAATTTCATTTATTTTATGTTTACGATTTAATGATGAAATTAAAAGTTTCATTTTAAAATCTTATATTATATAATATCAATCTTATATTATCTAATATTTATATGTTAGTGATGTTTCAATATTAAATTCTGATTTTATTATTTAATGATAAAATTAAAAGTTTTATTTTAAAATCTTATATTATCTAGTATATATACGTCAATGATGTTTTAATATTAAATATAGAATTCATTTATTTTATGTATGATTTAATGATTTTTCAAATACTTACATTTAAATTAAATAGTTTTGTTATAGATAATTAATAATCAGACACGTGTTATTTTCTGATTTGCTTTTAAATAATAAGGTGTCAACCATCGGAGAGTTCCATTTATCTTTTATATATTAGATAATTGTTATTTTATTTTTGTAAAAGTCGTGTTGTTTTTGCTTCTTATAAAAATTGTATTGAAAATTAGAATATGCAAAAGATGTTTTGGGATAAAATTATTATAACCATACTGATTCTATCAATAAATACTCATATTTTTATCACACAAGTGATAATTTTCTTTAATGGCGCTGTATTACTTAACTTAGTGATGAATGATGAGGATTTCGTGAGTTTCATTTTTGACATTACATGCAAGTCAAAGCTAGTCCGTATGATTTTCTAGATGCTGCTCAACGGAAGACGGTAGATAACTTTATTGGTCTTGGACCTTGGTTATCGATCCAGTATGCGAAAGGCTACATTAGTTAGGCGGTCTAAATGGTTGATTAGGCATCCTAAATGGCCGATTATGTATAGTATTCTTGTCAATGTGTAAGCTATCTATACTATTATTTGCCATTAATAGTTGAAAACTGAATTACGCTTTTGCCATTAATGAATACAAAAGGAATGATGTGCAATTTCGTAATTTAGCTAGCATAATTAATTGTGGTATATTTAATTATTACTTTACTTTATTTGTTAATGCGATATTCCCTAATGCTATATATCATGTATTTAATTAATTTGAAAAGAAAATGTATTATTTCCTATTGTTTGATTCAACTAAAAATGATAATTACTATTTCTTATAATCCGGTTATTAAAAAAACGAATTATGAATAATTAAAAAGAATATTTGGTGTAAACTCTAAATCTGTTTTCCTATAAATAGTTTCATCCCCTGTAGCCACTTTTTTATTTTACCGTCATCTAGGTTTAGTTTAGTTCATGTAGATCTTCTTCTAGGTTTAATTTAGTCGATGCATATCATGAATTTTCTTTATTGTGATTTGTTTGTTTTGGTTGTATTTGGTATGAGGCTGATCTTCTGTTGTTTTTTTCTTTCAAAGGTACACAGAAAAGGATAATCAAACGAATGCTAGCCATAAAAGATAATACAAAAGGTATGTTTCTCTTTCACATTGAACTTTCAACTAAACGAGTGATTAGGGTTATATGTTGCCTAATTTACTTATGTCGCCGTTCCCCCATCTCAATNTCATGAATTTTCTTTATTGTGATTTGTTTGTTTTGGTTGTATTTGGTATGAGGCTGATCTTCTGTTGTTTTTTTCTTTCAAAGGTACACAGAAAAGGATAATCAAACGAATGCTAGCCATAAAAGATAATACAAAAGGTATGTTTCTCTTTCACATTGAACTTTCAACTAAACGAGTGATTAGGGTTATATGTTGCCTAATTTACTTATATCGCCGTTCCCCCATCTCAATATTATGTCCTCTCGCCGTCGTGATAGTTTCCAAATCACCTCCACTTCTGGTTTGTATTGGGAGATGGATCGTCCTTATGATGGTTGTCCTGTACAGATTTTTCCTAATCAATTTTTGTTTGTTAGTTGATTTTGTTATTTGGTTTAAATTTCTGACGTGTGCTTAATTGTTTTGATTCAAGAATCCGGTCGTGGAGGTTCAAGACGTTTTACTCATGTATATACGCATGCCGCATCTTTGGACAGGTTAGTTAGTATGTGGAATTTTTGTGTTTTGGTTAATCCACTGTTGTTTGTAGTGTGTCGTTTTGTGTTTGCTTTCTCCCTATTTTGGTAATTCATTAAAATTCTTTTGAAGGTGCAACGTACTACCGTCTGGATAGTGAAATGAGTTCGTAGGTTGATTGTGTTCCTTGCAAAGGTATTTTGTATTACGTTGAGTTTGTTTGGTTAGTTTCATGTACTTATTAATTTGACTATGTGAAGATGTTATCTTGATGAGCAAGCCATGGAGTTTTGAATTTGCCAACAAGGACAACTCAAGTCTAACTACGGTTGATTCAAAGTTGGACCAGAGTTATCAAATGTTGCTTTTGGGACCACCTCGGGTTACAAACGGCTATTGCAGAAGGTACAATGAAGTTGCCTCTTTGTCTGTGCCGTGAGAGCTGTCTCTTGTCCGTTTGTACACGCCGATGCAAGTCCCTGTTTGTTGGCACAAACGCAGTCGCAGAAGTGGGGTTAACATAAGCGATTGGCGTTGCACGAGAAGCCCTAAGAAGTCGCCACTATAAAGAGGCGTCACAGCTGAGAGAGAGAGTTAGTAGAAGCAAGCTTGAAAAAATTGCTTGAGATAGAGATAGAGAGAAAAGCTTTATAGTATAAACTTGTATTGCTTGTTCTCTTGTGTTTAAGATTACAGAGTGAGTCCTATAGGTGCTAGTGAAGGGCAATAGGACGGTTTCACTTGTAGTTCTTAGACATTGTAATCTCTATCATTGAAACTAGTGGATTCCGAGTCAAAGACTCCGCGAGACGTAGCTACCCAGTTAAGGGAGTGAACTCGTTAAGTTTCTGTGTGCTCCCTTTATTTTTCAGTCTTCAAGTTCTTCTCTTTCACACTCATACTCTGTTTCATCCTCTGTTTCTTCTCTTCTTCTTGTCTTGCGTCTTGTTGGGTCTTCACGGAAAAGGAAAGTCGACTCCTTTAGGTTCAAGGAGACTCAACAGAGTGGTATCAGAGCGAAGGTTTCGTTGTCTTGTGGTTCTGAGATCTCTCAAGAGAAAGAACCATGTCTTCTGCAAGAATAGAGGTGGAGAAGTTTGATGGCCGTGGAGACTACATGATGTGGAAAGAAACACTCGAAGCTCATCTAGACATTCTAGGCTTGAGTGTTGTTTTCAAGGACCCTGGTATCACTGCAGGGAAGGGGTCGAATCTTGAAAAATTGGAAGCTGACCAAAAGCGTGAAGCTTTTGAAGAAAAGATGAGAAGGGCGAGAAGCACTATTGTCCTGAGCATTACCTACAGGGTTCTGCGAAAGGTGAAGAAGGCAAAAACGGCTGTAGAAATGTTAAATGCTCTAGACAAACTCTACATGTCAAAGGCTCTTCCAAACCGGATCTATCTGAAACAGAAGCTATATAGCTTCAAGATGTCAGAAAATCTTTCCGTTGAAGGTAACATCGATGATTTTCTCCAAATAGTAGAAGATCTAGAAAACTTAGATGTTATTGTGTCGGATGAGGATCAAGCTATATTGTTGTTAATGTCTCTGCCTAGACCGTTTGACCAGTTGAAGGATACTCTTAGATATGGCTCAGGGAGAACCACACTAACATTAGATGAAGTTACAGCAGCCATATACTCAAAGGAACTTGAGCTTGGGTCTAGCAAGAAGAGTATCAAGGGTCAAGCAGAGGGTCTCTATGCGAAGAATGAGACCAGAGGAAGAAATGAGCATCGTGATAAAGGGAACAAGTCAAACAAGTCTCGGTCCAAATCCAAGACTAAAGGAAAAGGATGCTGGACTTGTGGTGAAGAAGGTCATTACAAGAATGCTTGTCCCAACAAGAACAAGGCTCATTATAAACCAAGAGACAATGGTAACAACAAAGGAGAGTCCTCAGGGAAAGGGAATCTAGCTGAAGCAGCTGGGTTGTATGTGTCAGAAGCGTTGTCTTCTACAGAGATTCATCTTGAAGATGAATGGATAATGGATACAGGCTGTAGCTATCACATGACTTACAAGAGAGAATGGTTTGAAAGCTTGGATGAAGATGCAGGGGGGTCTGTCAGAATGGGAAATAAATCAGTGTCTAAGGTGAAGGGAGTAGGGACTGTCAGAATCAAGAATGCAGAAGGCCTAACAGTGCTCCTCACCAACGTGAGATACATCCCTGAAATGGACAGAAATCTGTTGTCTTTGGGAACTTTTGAAAAGGCTGGGTACAAGTTTGAGTCAGAGAATGGGATTCTGAGCATCAAGGCAGGTGAAAGGAACTTACTTACTGGAAGAAGATTTGACACGCTATACATTCTCCAATGGAAAGCTGCTTCGGATGAATCACTTGCAGTATTAAGAAGAACAGATGATACGGTTCTATGGCACAGAAGATTGTGTCACATGAGTCAGAAAAACATGAATATGCTCTTGAGGAAAGGGCTACTGGACAAGAAGAAAGTCTCAGTCCTAGAATCATGTGAAGACTGTATCTATGGAAGAGCTAAGCGAGTGGGTTTCAATTTGGCTCAACACGATACAAAAGAGAGATTGGAGTATGTTCATTCTGATTTGTGGGGAGCCCCATCAGTACCTTTGTCACTTGGAAGCTGCCAGTATTTCATCTCATTCATAGATGACTATACAAGGAAGGTATGGGTTTACTTTCTTAAAACTAAAGATGAAGCCTTTGACAAGTTCGTTGAATGGATCAGTCTGGTGGAGAATCTCAGTGACAAGAAGGTCAAAACACTGAGAACAGACAACGGTCTAGAGTTCTGCAACAAGAAGTTTGATGGTTTCTGCGAGGCTAAGGGGATTCAAAGGCACCGAACATGTGCTTACACTCCTCAGCAAAACGGTGTTGCAGAGCGAATGAACCGAACCATAATGGAGAAAGTCAGGAGCATGTTGAGTGACTCAGGTCTTCCAAAGAAGTTCTGGGCAGAAGCTACTCACACAGCTGTGATATTGATCAACAAGACTCCTTCCTCAGCTCTGAATTTCGAGATTCCAGACAAGAAATGGTTTGGTAAAGCTCCTGGTTACAGTTATCTGAGGAGATTTGGATGTGTTACTTTTGTCCATACAGACGATGGTAAGCTCAGTCCTAGAGCTAAGAAAGGTGTTCTGATCGGTTATCCAAGTGGAGTGAAAGGGTACAAAGTTTGGCTTATGGAAGAAAGGAAGTGTGTAGTGAGTAGAAACATGATCTTTCAAGAGAATACAGTCTACAAAGATTTGTTACAGAGAAACAAGGGTATTCAGTCTGAAGAAGAAAATGATCAATCTGGATCATATCTAGATCTTGATCTTGAAGCTGAACCGGATATCATCTCTGGTGGAGATCAAGGAGATGGTCCTTCTACACCGATTCAAGCAAGTCCAAGCTCTACAACTCACTCAGGAGAAGAAACAGATGGCAATGCAGCGGGTGATATAAGTCAAGCTCCTCTGAGTTATCATCTGGTAAGAGACAGAGGTAGAAGAGAACATAAAGCACCAAGGAGATTTGATGACGAAGACTATTTGGCTGAAGCACTTTATACAACTGAAGATGGAGATGCAGTTGAACCTGCAGATTACAGAGAGGCTATAAGAGATGCAAATTGGGACAAGTGGAATCTTGCAATGGATGAAGAGATAGATTCGCAGGTCAAAAATCACTCTTGGACTACTGTTGCAAGACCAGAGAATCAGAGGATCATTAGCAGCAGATGGATATACAAGTATAAACTCGGTATCCCTGGAGTTGAAGAACCAAGATTCAAAGCAAGGCTTGTCGCCAAGGGTTATGCTCAACGAGAAGGCATTGATTATCATGAGATCTTTGCTCCTGTTGTTAAGCATGTTTCTATCCGAATACTGCTTTCAATAGTAGCTCAAGAAGACTTAGAGCTAGAGCAGCTTGACGTTAAAACAGCTTTCCTACATGGAGAGCTAACTGGGAAGATCTACATGATGCCTCCTGAAGGCTATGAGTCAATGTTCAAGCCGAATGAGGTATGTCTTCTAAACAAAGCCCTGTATGGACTCAAGCAGGCACCGAGACAGTGGAATGAGAAGTTTGATAACTACATGACTGATATTGGTTTTGTAAGAAGCGAGTATGACAGTTGTGCTTACACAAAGGTGTTGCTTGATGGTTCAATGATGTATCTGTTGCTATACGTTGATGATATGCTAGTAGCTGCTAAGAACATGGAAGCTATTGCACAGTTAAAGAAAGAGCTTAGTCTCAAGTTTGAAATGAAGGATCTCGGTGCAGCTAAGAAGATTTTGGGTATGGAGATTACTCGAGACAGAGCTGCAGGGGCTTTATGGCTATCTCAGGAAGGTTATCTGAACCGAATTCTTGAGACCTACAATATGAGTGAAGCAAAGCACACAGTTACACCATTGGGAGCTCATCTGAAGATGCGTGCAGCCACTGAAGAAAATCTGGCCAAAGATGAAGAGTATATGAAGTCAATTCCTTACTCAAACGCAGTTGCCAGCATCATGTACGCAATGATAGGTACTCGTCCTGACTTAGCTTATCCTGTTGGTATTATCAGTCGGTACATGAGCCAACCTATAAAGGAGCATTGGCTGGGAGTCAAATGGGTTCTGAGGTACATCAAAGGATCTCTCAAGACGAGACTATGCTACAAGAAGAGCTCAGATTTCAAGATTGTGGGGTATTGTGATGCAGACTTTGCTGCAGATCCTGACAGAAGAAGATCAATTACAGGTTTAGTGTTTACTCTTGGAGGAAATACTATTAGTTGGAAGTCTGGATTGCAGAGAGTTGTTGCTTTGTCAACTACAGAATCCGAGTATATGTCACTGACAGAAGCTGTGAAGGAAGCTGTGTGGTTGCAGGGTTTATTGAAGGATTTTGGGTATGAGCAGAAGAGTGTAGAGATACACTGCGATTCACAAAGTGCTATTGCCCTCTCAAAGAACAATGTCCATCATGAGAGGACAAAACACATTGATGTGAAGTATCATTATATTCGTGAGGTTATTGCGGATGGAAAGGTGGAAGTTCTGAAGATATCTACAGAAAAGAATCCGGCAGACATCTTCACCAAGGTATTGGCTGTTAGCAAGTTTCAAGCGGCATTGAACTTGCTACAAGTCAAGTCTGAGTGATAAAGCTCAGGGATTCCGAGTCTGGAATCCGGAACTAGTTTCAAAGGTTACTCTCTCTCTCGTTTGATCGTGCAAGTTGGTTTTGGTTTTGGTCATCATGATAACAGGTGGAGATTTGTGAAGATGTTATCTTGATGAGCAAGCCATGGAGTTTTGAATTTGCCAACAAGGACAACTCAAGTCTAACTACGGTTGATTCAAAGTTGGACCAGAGTTATCAAATGTTGCTTTTGNTGTGAAGATGTTATCTTGATGAGCAAGCCATGGAGTTTTGAATTTGCCAACAAGGACAACTCAAGTCTAACTACGGTTGATTCAAAGTTGGACCAGAGTTATCAAATGTTGCTTTTGGGACCACCTCGGGTTACAAACGGCTATTGCAGAAGGTACAATGAAGTTGCCTCTTTGTCTGTGCCGTGAGAGCTGTCTCTTGTCCGTTTGTACACGCCGATGCAAGTCCCTGTTTGTTGGCACAAACGCAGTCGCAGAAGTGGGGTTAACATAAGCGATTGGCGTTGCACGAGAAGCCCTAAGAAGTCGCCACTATAAAGAGGCGTCACAGCTGAGAGAGAGAGAGTTAGTAGAAGCAAACTTGAAAAAATTGCTTGAGATAGAGATAGAGAGAAAAGCTTTGTAGTATAAACTTGTATTGCTTGTTCTCTTGTGTTTAAGATTACAGAGTGAGTCCTATAGGTGCTAGTGAAGGGCAATAGGACGGTTTCACTTGTAGTTCTTAGACATTGTAATCTCTATCATTGAAACTAGTAGATTCCGAGTCAAAGACTCAGCGAGACGTAGCTACCCAGTTAAGGGAGTGAACTCGTTAAGTTTCTGTGTGCTCCCTTTATTTTTCAGTCTTCAAGTTCTTCTCTTTCACACTCATACTCTGTTTCATCCTCTGTTTCTTCTCTTCTTCTTGTCTTGCGTCTTGTTGGGTCTTCACGGAAAAGGAAAGTNATCCTCTGTTTCTTCTCTTCTTCTTGTCTTGCGTCTTGTTGGGTCTTCACGGAAAAGGAAAGTCGACTCCTTTAGGTTCAAGGAGACTCAACAGACTAGCTGTTATTTTTACTATCTTTTATTTGTTTGATTTGTTTTTATTGGGTTTTTTATGTTTCTAATATCCTTTTCGAAACAGAAGCGGCCGTAATGAAAAGAAGATAATTTTTCGATACTCTGTTTATGTTTTTGTTTGATGTCTATGTCTAATCTATGAGACATCTATTTAGTTCTATAGTTTTCGATGATGTTTTTTATTTTATTTCTGTTGAAGTCTTTTTTATATGTCCTTTGTTTTCATTTTGTTTTTTTCTATTCTTTTCGAAACAGAAGACTCTGATGAGGAGGTAGATTTCTGATCTTTATTTTAAAATATTAAAATATATTTGTGTGAATATGAAGATGATGATGATGAGGAATAGGAAGAAATAATAACGAAGCAGAAAAAGATAAGAACTCTAGAATAGGAAGAAGAAGAAAGTAGAAGCCCTGACCAAAGAGACTTCGGCTGCAAGTAATAACCCTTGAAGAAGAAAATCTGCGCTGATTCAGGATACTACCTTTAATTTTTCCGTGAATCCCGTCGACGGTTTGAATAGGTATTGCAATCTTCAATTCAACTTGATTCGTTTTTTCGGTTATTATTTGTGCCTTTAATGCGGTTGTGTTTTTACTATGAGTTTAATCTTGATAGAACATGGTTTGATTTTTTAAATGGTTAGTTTATTGATTTTTGTATACAAATAATAAGATACTGGAATTGAATAAAACAACAGGTTTTGAAGATGAAGAAGGAATCACCACCTGGAACAAACTTTTGTGATTAGGTTTGTACGTTGTTAGTCGAGTTTGGTTTCTGTTTCTGCTTGCGTAATTGTTCAGGTTTATAGTTATTTATCAGGCTTTGAATATTGTGTTTGCAAATCCCTTTTTTGTTGGATCGTTTATCTCAGGATATTGCTTCTAGCTTATATTTCTCTTTTTTTCCGTATCAAATCCCAGAAATTTGCATTTCATTCCTCGAGGCTCCGTTATTAATAATTTTCATAATAGTGTTCAGAGGCTTGAAGGTGGTGATGTTCATCTTTTTTAGTATAGAGCACATGCTTTTTGATCGGTGTGATAAATATTTTTTTGCTTTGTATAATCAGTACCTTTTTCAGAAGTAGTTTCTGGACTATGGTTGCCAGGTTTATGATACATTATTTTCTTTCTTATCTTCACGTATCACCCCGGTTTAGCGTTCTTACAATTCTATAATGCAGTGATGTTTATGAAGAAAATCGAGATTCCAAAGTGGAGGATCTTGCAGGAATTAGACATATAATCAAACGCTTGGAGGAATTTGTGATTTAGGTTCGCAGAAGCGATGAGGAGGTTAAAATTTTTACCTATCTTCCGCATCTTATTGTCTTATCGGTTTAACACTTCTTACGCCGTTAAAAGATTAGATTTTTGAGTGCAGTTATCGGAAGCATTGGATTCGTTAGTGGTTGTGGAATGAGAACGTCAGATCATCGTTTGTGCGGCTCAGAAGGAGAAGAAGAAGTCTTAAACAAATAAGAAAATTCAACGCTTGTGCGGCTCAGAAATAATCTTTCTAGAAAATCCAAGTATTACATGAAGAAGTTACTAAATGAGGATATAAACAGTGAGTGCATCAGGAAGAAGAAGAAGATGGTGACAAAGAAAGATAGCAAAACACAGAGCAAGCAATACTGTAAAAACGTGTTCATCATCTCAAAATATGTCTGATTGTTTGATATCAAAAAATTCAAATAGTTATTTGATGATCATAATATCAGTTTTTTTTTTCATTCGAAAACTACAATAGCACCTACCACTTTTGAGTTTCTCTATGATCTTATCAGCCTCTTGCTTAGTGATACCTATCTTCACGACAACTGGAGCTTTCTCAACCAGCTCCTTCGCTTCTTTCAACCACATCTCCGTGAACGCTCTGAACTCCTTTATTACCTTTAATTATACCACGACTAGCTTACTTCATAGCTTCTTTCTCCCCTTTGTACCACGACTTGACCACACTACAAGAGACAATCTGTGTAGATCGATGAATCTGTGAGAATCAGTTTCTTCGGAAACTGAAGAAATCGCAAAAAGATTCCAAATCTCAGAGAACTTCGTCAATTCTGGAAAAATACATTAAACAATTAATTTAATTACATTATGAGCCTTTAAAATTGGGCTTTTGATCTAACAATTACATATATTGACCCGAATTACAGAAATATTGACACTAAAAGTTACGACGGTTAATAAACTGGTGCTAAACCCCTTCCCTTGAAAAATTGTAACGTCGGTTTGAAAAATGACTTTAATAAAGTGACGGTATATGTCTCATTTTTTTTAGTGCCATTACACACATCTAACTAGAAAATGCCTAAATTCATAGGGAATAGCTCAATTATTCTTATGAACTAAATGTGAATGAACTAGCTTTTAAATGTGTTGTGACAAAAAATGATTTACTTCATGTTCTACCTTTAATTATATTCATGGTTAATATGTTGCTTTTTGTTTATTGATTTCGGGTGGCAAATCATATGTTAAACCCCCTTAATACACTCCCTTCGTCTATCAAATGCTCTCTATATAAGAACATGATCAGCAATAGCTTTGTATTTCTTGAATGCTCACGTTATATCAAAAACTAGATTTTTTTTGGGTGATTAACATTTAACATATAGCTCTTTTGTATTTCTTTGTTGTTGTTTTGTATTGTCGTTGAAATCAAATCTAACTTTTTTTTATTCGATTCTCTAAGGGGTTAAAATATCGAATGGAGAAAAAATTTAAAAAACTATAGTTCATTTTCTAAATATAAGTACGATAGTTTTGGGTTTTTTTGGTTGAGTCGTTTATTTTTGTTCTTTGATTTTAAACAATTGGCATGGGTCGAAATCTTATTATGACCTTCAGTTTCATTTTTTCGTGGACAACACCCCCAGATCCAGTTTTTGTTTTTTTTTTGTTTGCTTCCGATGAAGTTTGTTCAATTTATGTTGTTTGTTTTTTCCTAGGTTTAATTCCGCTATTGTCAGGTCATAAACTTATGACGAGTAATTTGAGAAAATAAAAACCTAAAAACAAAAGCAATTATAATAATCGTCGTGGTATGCTCTGTTATGTTCTCTCTGTTCTTCAGTTTTGTAACCTTTGGTGATTCACTGATCATTTGGTCGGTTACGACTTACGATACTTTAGAGACATGAGTCGAGAGCAATGTCCGACTGATTTGCGCACATGCTTTAACATTGAAAGAGTAACTCATGAGAATGGAAATTGCTCTGGATCTTTAGTTCATGCCTCCCGGTTCGTATGGTACACTCAACCTCTAGAGACATGAGTCGAGAGCAATGTCCGGCTTATTAATTTATTATTTTTAAATATCTTTGTTAATTAATCATACATATTCTGTAACTTTCCCTCAAATCATATCGTTGACTTTCTATTTCTTCTGGTCTTTCATTTTTCATGTTGCTCTGTTTTGTGATATCTAATATTACAGAAACAAATGGGTGGATATGATATTTCAAGATCAGAGGAGAAGAGCGGCATATGTTTTGTCAATTTGTTGAAAATAATGTTGTATTTCATGGATTCTGGTCGGTATTATTCACACATTTCAGTAGGTTTTTGTCTCTTTTTCTTAGTTTGTTTTAAGGTTCTGATCTGTTCTTCTATACTTTTTTAGGATCCAATGATCATGGTTTCAGAGCATGTGTATATAATTCTGGTATCCGTTCTTTTGTTTATAAAAATAAATGGTTCATTGTTCTTCATATGTGTTTTATGTTGTCGTTTTTGATCAATGTAGGTGTTAAAAATACATGCTTCGGTATGAGATGTAGGTTTGGTACATCTATTTTCTTCATGGTATTCTTTTTATTTGATTTTTTCGTGTATTGTTTTCTATAGATTGCTTCGATATGAGATCTAAGTTTTGTGACATTGGAGTAGGAATTGCCGTCTATGCCTTTATAATTAAAGGAGATCTTCTTTGAAAGATTAGAGTCAATTTTTCTATTTTCTTACGGTTCTCCTCTGTTGTTGATTGATGCTGAAACCAATGGCAAGTGTATCAACAGACAGCTAAGACTGGCGTTTAATAGTGATGTTTGTAAGGATATGCCTAAGATCTTGAGCTATAAATTGGTTCTCTGGAAAAAAAAAATTCATGCCAAATCCGGGTATTCATTTTTTTTTTTTTTTGAATTTATTTTCTCTGTTTTGTTTTGGTCGTAGAGTCTTAAAAGGAATGTGGAACTCAGTTCTGAAACTGCGAGGATTCTTCTGGATTTTTTTTCAAGGTGCTAATTGGAAGGCTACCTTCTTTTCCTCCAAGAAGGAACAAAAAAAAGTTTTATTTGTTTTTTTTCTTAGACTCAGATATGAATTTTTGGGATTGATTTAGTGAATAATGAATCGGTTAATGCAGAGGTTGTCGAAAAAATATCACGTGTTGTGATGCAAATAATTTGCACAGGCAATTGAAATGCTTTTGCAGCTAGCTGATTAAAGATTCAATATTTATACGGAACTCACATTGATGTATGTGCATCAGCGATTGATTGGGTGTATTTGTGTTCTGTATATGGATATGCACTCTTTATTTTTATTAGATCGTTGCTTTGAAAAACCACCTACGTATTTTGTAATTTGGATTAATGGAGATTCGTTTCTTTGTCAGAGTTATAACATTATTACCATGAAGAAAGGTATGATGCGATGGGATGATGATGATGAAGACTTATCCGAGGGACCATCGTTTAACAACATGCTGTTTGATTAACAATTCGCTTATCCGAGGGATCATCGTTTCTTTACAGACTCATACGAACTTGCTGTATTACTCTTTTGTTTTCTATGGTTTCGTGGAGATTTTGACATGTTTCTTTACTTGCATACTGATCTAACTATATGTCCTTTGAGTTTAATATAAAACTGTTTTTTTCAGATCGTGAAGAAAGATGCTCGAAAGGAGCGAGACACTAACCATCTAGACCAAAACAGAAAATTGGTAGATTATTCTATTATCTTTTTGTTTTGACATGTTTGACTTAGTTTGATTTGATAACAACGTTAGTATTACTATTTTTTACAGGATTTTTTGCATGATTTTATTTTTTTGTATTGATCTTTTTAAAATTTGTATGTTTCGTGATGTATTTGGAGTTCTTTCTTTTCTTGCCGTGATATGCTTTTTGTTTTCTAGGGTTTATAGATTTCGATATGTTTTATAATTGTTGCTATCCAATATCATCCACTTTTCTTTTTGTTTTTGATAGTCGTCTAGATTTTAATTTGTACGTCAATAATTGTAATTATAATATATCATGCAGCATGTTCTTTATTACTTTATTATTGTTTTGTTCAGCGTGAGGCCATAAAGCAAATTGTTTTGTTTTAGAGAAGAAAACAAAAAGAGAGTGAGATTTCAAGTTTGGTGAAGATACACGAGGCTCATAAGAGAGATTCATCGAGTAAAGTAAAAGAATTAAAAGCGCCGGTGAAATCAGCAGAGCAACGAATTAAATATTTGAACGAGAGCCTGAACAGAGCATGTTATTATAAAGAGTCTCTTATTGAGTACACCACACGGTCCAAATAATGGTTGTGTCATTTTCGATAATAAAATAGATTGGTAGACCGAACCCGGAATTGGTACACATTAAGCATCTCAGCAAAATTCAGAAATGTCGAATGAGATCAAGCAGGCAGAGAACACCATACAGGACCTCATGTCTGAGTCTGGACAGTTGAAAGAGAGGAGCCACAATGAGAAAGACAAGGAACTTTTCACTTTGAGGGATATCTATGAGACTCATCAGAGAGAATCATTCACTTAGATTTAGAAGCGCAGCTGAAGTCATCTGAACAGCGGGTTTCATATGAGATTTGAGGGATATCCATGAGACTTGATGTAACGACCCGGGTCCGGCCCATTTGAATAAGTTTAAATGGATTGATTTGGCTACCTATGTCATCAAAGTGCACTTACCTTTTCCGGTCACTTACCCTAAGAGAACTCCAGAGTTAAGCGTGCTTATG
>JAHZTW010000001.1:187338564-187379378 GCA_020283515.1 Alliaria petiolata
AAACTTTGTGTTGGAGTGTTTGTCGGTTATTAAGATAGACTTTATGGGGCTGCTTAAGAGGGTATCTTCAAGAGGGTATATGTTATGGAGGATTGGACCCAAAAGGAACATGAGCTATAGAATATATATTAAATAAAAGGGAGATAAGATATGGTGCAACGGTACATCAGCTAGTTCTTGCCAATGTAATGCAGCACCTGAATCTGAGGGTTGAATGAAACAATGAGAGTTATGGGTATGATCTTTTTCTACATTTCTGGAAAAAAAAAAAGTTGCATATGTAATAATCATAAAGGAAATACGACCCGAAAGAAGGGAGGGATTAGAGAGGTAACAGTTTGAGAAAGAAGAGTCTGTTCAAATTTTCTGAGAAGCAGAGTGGCACAGCGGAAGCGCGGTAGCGCAATGCTCAGCCTGGATGTCTCCACTACAATGATGGCTAAGCAAGGATCGCTTATTAATTGTTGTTAGTGTTACCTAAATATTAAAGAGCAAGTTTTATGTTTAGATAAGTAAAAGCAAAAGAACGCTTAATGATTTGGGATATGGAAAATTCTTTAAATCATGAGTACTTAGTCATATGCAGGATTGAAAAATTTTGCGGGAATAGAGCTCGTGTGCAGTGACTGTATTTTGATTTTAAGTCTTCTAGTAAAGAAACTTCGGAGAGAACGCCAAAAAAAAAACAAAAAAACATTAAAAAAAAAATAGGCAGGGGGATTGAAAAGTTAGCGGTTATTGTAAAGTTCTTTGTGAATTTCGTAGCAGCTAAGGGAGTTTATTTAATGCCAAGGGTGGGCGTGTTGTCCCAACATTGTAGCGAGAAAACTATTGCGTTTGAAGTTATCTAGTAGCAAGCTAAATTTTGTGTGGTAAGTGGAGATGAAAACCTTGGAGGAAATGTTGGTAAAATGCTACGACTAATCGACAAGGTAGAGAACCTGGAGAAGAAATCAAATTTGCATCAAAGTGCGAACAGCGAAAACATGGTGGGTCATCATTCGTAGGTTCAGAAAGCTAGGAAAGGTATGGTTACCATTTTTCGTCAGTAACGTGTAAAGAACGGTTGTCTGCATGTCTGAAGGTTATCGCCAGAGCTGGAGGGTATTAAAAAAAAAAAGGGGGACCTGTTTAGGCGAATCTATTTGGAAGTAGATGATTTTAGTAACATTGGAATCGTCCGAAGAAAGAGTGTTAAGACTAAAGGTTCTGCAAAATAGCAGCTATGATAGTGGTCATTCCATATGTTCATAATGCTAAGCGTCGGTGTTGACCATTCACACAGAAAGAGATTATATTTTGTTAGGCTCAAGTTAGAGATGGGATGTAGTGATGGGCTTTCTCTAAGAATTGTGTGCTGCAAATTATCAAACAACCCCATCAAAGTGTGTAACGGACTCTAATGGCATGGGCGGTGACAAGTGAAATATGTGTGTTTATTTGGAGTTGTTAGAGTTATGGTACCAAGAAGAAAGACATTCCGAGGTTTGATTAACATTAAGTGGGGGAGAAGCAGCGTAATGGATTAGAGAAAAAAAAAATGATCTAAAGCTTAAAAGTGGTCAGAGTTCTGTTTTTCTCGCCAGAGAGTTTTGCTGTCATTTGAAAGGTTGCATTGGAAAAAAAAAAACTCGTTACAGAATTCGGGACGAATTCCTTTTAAGTGGGGGAGAATTGTAACGACCGTGTTCCTAAAGTTGGGCTGAATTTTTGTTCTAGTTATTTAGGCCCACTAAGCCCATGAGCCCATCTCCTAATCCTGGCGTGAATATGTGTTATGCACAAATAATCGTATGCATCTCCCTCTTCACCGTCGCCCTAGCCGCATGAGAAAGAACCAGGAAAATCAGGGAAGAGAAAGAGAGAGAGAAGAGAGATCGCGAAGGAGATCGTGAGGGAGAAGAAAGAGAGAGAAGGGAAGGAGAGAGGGGGAGTGAGAAGAGAGAACACACAGAGGAGTGGATTTTCCGTTTATGTTCGCCACCGCCGTTGACCATTGTCGACCACCACCAGCTCACCACCGTCGATCTGCTCCGAGTCACCACCATCATCTGTGAATCATTTTCGTGGTAAGCAGATCCGAGTTTCTTCGTCGTCCAGTTACGCTGTGTTTTCCCAAAAAGTTAACGTGTTGTTAAATCACCATTGTTGTAGTTGCTTAAGCCACAAGATTCGTCCCCTCCACTTGGTTTTGTTGTGGGTGTTGCTACGTCATCGTCTCTGTGTAAGCTGATTAGTTTCCATCGTCATCATATCCGTAACGTTTTATCCCGAGAGTTATGAAAAAGTGGATCGGACTTTGTGGTTTGTTTCCTTCAGGCCGAAGCTTCTTCGTCCCCATTCCGAGTTGTTGTTGCGTTGATTTGAAGTTGTTATTGTCACGGGTAAGTGAGATCTTGTCAAGGGTGGTTGTGTTATTGATCGACATGTGTTGCTTGCGGCCTAAGAAAATCTTGATCTCATTGTTACTTTCAGATCCATTTGTTATCGCAAGTCTTCGTTTGGTCGTGTCACATTTCCGTTTCGTTTCGGCAAGGCTAAGGTGAGGGTGGGATCCGTGGATTCTTCAGCTTCTATTTAATTAGTATTCGTAAATGCTAGGTTTAGAAGATTGTTTGTTGATTGTGGTGATGTGAAAGATTGATGATAATCGATTGTTATGTGTATTGGATGAATACATGATAAGTTAGTATAAAGTGTTTGGTAAAAAGTATGTGATGTTTGGTGTAATCGGACTGAGAACGAGGACATGGCGATCCCGTTGAAGTTCGATGTTTCGGTGCAGTAGTAGGACTGAGGACGAGGACATGGCGATCCCGTCGAAGCCCGTAAACCGGCTGACGAGCCAAAGGTGGCGTACGACCTTTCGAGGTGACGGCCAGCCCAGTGTGTCAGGTGTCAGTGTCAGTGTCATGTGTCATGTGAAAGTGTTGAGATGTGTGATGTGTTATGACGTGATATGATTAACATATTGTTGATGTGTCGTGATTGGAATTACTTGTTGATTGACGCTTGTTCTAGAGTTAGTATTTGCGTGTACTGTTGAATAGTGGTGTAGGGAATCATGTTGGCGGACATGACCTACCTCATTGAGTAATTCGTTGCTCACCCCCCCTTTTCCCTCTTTAGTGTGTGCAGGTGTGTTGTTTGTGGTGCAAGTTAGGACGCGAGACCTAGAGCACCAAAGTGACGGGAACGGTCCTTTCACTTGAGCGAAAGTCAAAAAATTGCAGAAGAAGAAAACAAAACTATGTCAACTAAAAACTCAGAAACTTCAAGCGAGCTCAGAAAGATACATATGATGTTACATGAATTCACCGCTGAGTCAAGCAACCTGAAAGAGCTTCTCGCTGAGAAAGAAGGAGGAGTTTTACATTTGACAGAGAAGAAAGCAAACCACCGGTGCAAATAAAAGAACTACAAGCAATAGTAGCGACCCTTGAGTTGGAGTTACAGTCAGTTCGTACCCGTACAATAGATCTTGAGACAGAGATTGCAGGCAAGACCACTGAAGTTGAGTAACATGGAAACGCAAATAGAGAAGCGGTTGCTAAAATCTTGGAACTTGAGAGACAATGGATGAGAGATGAACTGAACTCTCTGCTTTAACCCAAAAACTCGAGGATGATGAGAACCAATCGTCGTCCACAATTGAGAGTTTGACAGGTGAGATTGATGGCCTACGAGCAGTATTAGATGCAATGTCTAGAGCAAACGAAGTAGAGAGGAAATAGTTTATGGAAGCTGGCCTTAATGACTTTGAAGAGAAACATCTCACCATCTCTAAGCTTCTATCTATTCTAATTAAACTTGATTTTTTATGTCCAATACCTCCTAATTAATCTTCATTGTTAATGATTTTTTTTTGGTAATCTTCACTTATTTGCTATGCATAATTATAGTTTCGAAATTCATGCTTAAAATTGTAATGCCAATTATACCAATCAAGTCAAGTTTAATATAAATAATAATTGTTGAGAGACTTCAGGTTTATGATTCAAAATTAAGCCATTTTTATGATGATTTATCATGGCAATCATAAAAATGTTAACCAATCGAAATATAAAATGCTTTGTATCGAAACAGATCGTTCTTCATGAAAATCAGCGACATTCACTATTGTGTCACGTGAATAGAGCTAACGTATGGTCAAATATTCAAAACCATAACATAAAAACGAGCAAGCTGAAAGGATTCCTGTATTAGAAAAAGGAGAAGATAAAAACGAGTGATTTTCAGCTTGCTCCAAATGGCTGAAGCTCAACCAATTTAGGTTACCTAGAGAAATAATTGAAGAAAAGGGTATGAACAAAAATATGATTAATATAACGTTGCATGGATCTTCTCTACTGTGATTTTCATATTTTTTCTTAATGTAGGCTGTATAATTATATATATTCTCTTTGTTTTCCTCGGGAGGAAAAGAACTACACCACAAATGGGTCGAAGAAAGGAAGTTTTATGAAAGTCTCAAACTTTCTGTTCACATTATTCATAGTTCTAGATACTTAATTGTTGGCTCTGTACAATGACATTATTAACTTATATAATAGTCTCTATGAACTCTATTCTTTAGTAAACGGGTTTGGTAATGATTACTCGGGCAATGGTAAATATTGCACCCAAGACGTGGGTTTCAGTCACTGTAACAATTCGTAGCTGTTTTTTAAATTCTGGTATATAAGGTTTTATCACCTTTAAAAAATGGAAATTAAATAAAATTGTTGGGTAATGACTAATGAGTCGGTTATGTGAAAGATACTTTAAATTTTTTCTTAGTTCTTTGAATGATTTTGAAATCTGCATATTGAAATTTTTTCATGAAAGATTCAAGGTTTGTGGTTGTTGCAATTGATAAGCGAATAAGAGAGATTGTTTTTGGAGGAATCAAGATATGACAGAGAGACCCAAGAAGAAAAGTATACAAGCAATTAATTATTAGTTGTTTAGAGTTTCTTGCTCTGTAACAAAATGATGATTAGGTAATTTTTTGCGTAAAGTACCAATATTAATTTACTCTAATCCCTTCTCCTATATATCAACTCTCATAAATATTCGATTAAGATTCATAAAACTGGATAAAGCTGAAAAGATCAAAACGATAAAGGGTATGTTAATAACGAGTCCAACATATCGAAGAACGAACACGTAGAATAAGAACTCGGAGAAGATCAAGACTATAAAAATGAGTGGGTAGGAGAAGAGGGAGAAAAAAACTAAAAAGGAAGAAAAAAACTAGAACAAGAAGAAAATAAAAAAAAATTATTTTTTCTATTTACAAAACTGGATAAAACCAAAAGATTTTATCTTTTAGATTCATAAAATGTTCATAACCTGATATAATTTAAGCAACAATTATATTATTTTTATGAGGTTTTTTGAAGGTCTAAAAACTTACCTACAAATTTAATGGGACTTTTTGGGTAAGACTATCTAATAGCTAGAAATACAATTCATTTCATGTTATAGGCGTGTATGGTGAAAGATTCTCAATATAAATACTTGAATTAAGAGTAACATTTTAAACTATATTGAAAAATAAACAGTTTATCTATATATCTTCTTCGGTATATTATTATCACTCAATGAAATGTTTTAAAATTCAAAATTTAATAAATTTAATTAATGTTTCTGAATTTAGATAATATTAATTATCTATTTATATACTGTGTTTTTTAGTAGATTTCTGTATGAATAAATTAATAATCAAATATTAGTTTGTTTTAAAAAATTAGGATTAATATTTTTTAATTTGACAGATGAATATATCTTCTCCAATATATATTGTTACATCTCTAGAATCCCATAACGACGGAACTCACTAGACTTTTAGAATTACTGATTCCAGTTTTTGAAACATTTATACGGTGAGATACTACATATGTAAAGTAGAAAAGAGTTCATTTCTTATTTTTTAAAATGGGCAAAAATTGATATTTCTTTTAAAGAATTTTATATTTGTGTTATGTGTTAATAGTATAATGCAATGATTGTACGAAGGCATGAAAGACTTGACACAAAGGTGCTCAGACTCTCATGGAGAAAGATAAAGCAAAATATCAGATGATTATTAACAGTAAATGAATAATAAAATTAAACCACACAATTATCTAACCATTAAAAAATACTTGGAAAAACAAATATATATATATGCAGATTATTCCTTATTCATTATGATTCTTATAATATTTATAGTTAAAGAGAAGAAGTAGGAAATTCTACATAAAAAAACTACTTCAAAAAGAAATTGTCAAAGAAATCATAACTGATTTAGTTTTTACATGATAAAGCTTTAGATTATAATGTTGAGAAGAGAACTTTAAGGTTTTTAAATTATTCATGTCTGCATCTTACGCGGATGCATCACCTAGCATTTATCATTTTATGTATGTATATTTATTTAATATATAAAAGAAAAGTGAAAGTTTACTTATTATACGAAGAAGAAAGAACATGAAAGAAGAATGACGAAGAAGAAGAACAACAACAATAACAGTTAAGAATAAGAAAAAAAAAAAAGAACAAGAAAAAAGAAGAATAAAGAAAAAAAAAAATTCAAAATATGAATTAAAAAAAAAGGAAGAAGATGGCAGACAAAGAAATAAGAGGAACGAAAGTTAAAGAAAAAGAAAGAAGAAAACAACTTAATGTAGTAAAAAGTAAGAGAAAGAAAGAAGAAGAAGGAAGTAGGAAGAAGAAGTAGAAAGAAGAAGAAGAAGAAGAAGGAAGAAGAAGACGAATAAAGGAGATAGAAGAAGAAAGAAAAAAATAAGGAAGAAGGGAGAAGGGGAAGAAAGACAAAATATGAAGAAAGAACAAGAATGAAAAAGAAAAATTTTAATGGAGAAGTAAGAAGAAAGAAGAAGAAAAATAAGAATAAGAGGAAGGAAGAAAGAATAGGAAGAAGTAAGAAAGTATAAGAAAAAAAAAAAAGAAGAAGAAGAAGAAATTTGATGACTACATTTTTTTGCAATTACCAAGTTATGTTTTGTTATTTAAGAGTGGTTTGTTTATTTTTTGGATCTGATGTAAACTTTAATATGTTATCAAAATTTTGTGGTTTTTCTATTTGTGTGGTGTTAAATGTATTTGGTTATTTCCAATTATTCTTTAAAAAAATATATATTCCAGACATTAATTTGTAATTTTTTAATTCAATAAAATTTATGATAACTATTATTAACAATAAAGGATTATTTACACTTATTCAATATTTTGTAATTTATATTACATAACTGTCTTGGTTTAAAAGAAAGTGGCACATAATTTATCATACGTACAATTTATAAATAATATTAATAATAATGAACCTAACCAAAGCAGAAGAAATTTGTGGATGTACAATTTTTATAATTAAAAAAGCGACATTCATTGATATTCAAAACAGTTTGCTTATAAAAAATTACCGTTTTAATCCACCACTTTTATATTTATTATTGCAAAATGGCAACCACACGGCTGCGATCTTCCATGGTAATTTATTCTTACTGTTACGCTGTGATGTTATTTTCTTTGGACCATAAGGTATTGTTCTGGATTAAATCAAACATTTAGGTTTTAGGATTACAAGCATTTTGTTGATCCGTTAAGAGTTTTTAGAGTTACAACCATTGCTTATAAAATGTAAAAGGAAATGTATAATAAATAAATTGCCCACTTTATTTTTCCAAAATGATTTTTAATTGGTTGTGTGGCTTAAAGGTTGAAACTTATTTTATTTTGATGTTGAAGGCTTGATTTTCTCAGCTCAAAGGCTTTCAATTTTTGAATTTCTGATGAAGTTTAAAATTGTTGCTTTGACTATTTTAAGATGAAATTTGTGATACAAGATATTTTCTTTTTATGTAAAAATCTTTATGTATTTAGCAGTTGGAAAATATTTAGAAGATATTGCATACCATTGATTCACGAAGAAAACAATAACAAAGAAGTTGAAGTTTGCAGCGTTAGTACAAAATGGCTGCAAATATTTTAAAGACTATTTATGTTTTCACTTTTTCTTAAAATATAACAAAAAGTAGGCTATTTTTTTTTTAATTAACTGTGAAAGTTCCAGGAGAAGGATAAGAATCGATTAGAAGGATAGACACTTACGACCAAATTTGAGAGAGAGAACCGGCTAGGGAAAAATATAAAAGATTTAGCCAGAATAATTACAATAAAACCTTCTTCATTATGTTCTCGAGCTCTATTATTGTCATTGATTTATTTGGAAAACCGGTTCACGAAAACTTAATTATAAATCTTCTTTACAAATTTGTTTATGAATTTAAATACGTATTGTAAAATAATAATAAGAATTTCAATTAATTTAGTAATTTTTTTAAAATAAAACAGCTAAAGTATTTTTATAACTATAAATATAGCATTCAATATATTATAAATAGCATAATAAATAACTTATTAAGTTTATTTACCAAATAATAAAATTAGTAATCTAACATTCAATACAAAGAAGAATATGAATAAAAGAAAAAGAAAAACTAGGAGAAAAATATAGTGTTCGATAAAATGACTTGAAAAAAGAATGAGAAGATGAAGAATTTGGAGAGGAAGAAGAATAACCTGAAGAAAGTAGAAGAGTCACTAAGAGCAGGTGCAATGGTGGTTTTTAAGTGGGTTCTTAAAATAAAAAAAGATTAAAATTGAATGAATAGTGAAGACTTGATTCTTAATTAAGAATCAATTCTTAGTTGCTTTCTTCCTTTCTCTCTCTTGCCATCCTCTCTCTTGCCATCCTCTCTCTCTTTTCTTTTATAACTGAATATTAACTAAGAGTCAATTCTTAAGTTTTAACCATTGCACATGCTCTAAGAAAGAATAATGAAGACGAAAGACACATCAAAATAATATTTAAGAAAAAAAAAGGAAGGAGAAAAAAAAAACTTAGTGAACAAGAAGAAAGAAGAAATAAAAAGAAAGAAGAAAAAAATGAAATAAGAGGAAACACAAAGAAAAAAGAAAGAAGAAGAAGAAATACTAAAGATGAAGACAAAAAAAAAGAAGAAAAAAGAAAGATGAAAAAGAAGAGAGAAGAAAAGAAGAAAGAAGAAGAGCCACTAACAAAGAAGAAAAAAGAAGAGAGACAAAAAAAAATTTAAAAAAAAGATTAAAAAAATGAAGTTAGTGAACAAGAAAATAGAAGAAATAATACAAAAAAAGACAACATACACAAAGAAAGAAGAATAAAGAAGAAAACGAAGAAAAATAGAAAGAAAGGAAGAAAGAAGAAGAAGGAAGAAGGAGGAAGAAGTAAGAAGGAAGAAAGAGGATGTTAGAAGAAATATAAAAAAATAAGAAAGACGAAGGAAGAAGAATAAGAAGAAAAAATAAAAAGAATAAAAGAAGAAGAAATAAGAAGAAACAAGAAGAAGAAAATTTAATGTAAAAGAAAGGAAGAAGGAAGAAGAAGAAAGAAAGAAGACAGAACAACTTAATGTAAAAGAAAAATGAAGAACAAGAAGGAAGAAGACAAAATAATTCCAATATGAAATGTCTGAAAAGATTGATTTGAGTTTCAGATTGGGACTCCATAGTTTGATGGAGTGAAAGTTGTTACTCAATATCGAATTCTTTGTGGTTAAATTTGTACTAACCGGTTCATCGTCGTTAGAGTTAAAAAAAATCATAAACTCACAAAAGTATCATCTTTTATGATTTTACATCTGTTAAATTTTGTGTTTTAGTGGTGGCCTAAGCCCTGATCTTTTTATAACGTCTACGTGTAATGTCAAACCATGAATTGCATTTGAAAGTTGGTACACCAATAATGCTGCTCCGAAACATTGAACCTAAGAATGGTTTGTGCAATAGAACGAAGCTGCTTATAATCTAGCTGGCTAATTATGTTATCGAAGCTAGAATCATTATGGGTGACAAGGTTGGCGAAAAATTTCTTATACCCCGGATTTTTGTGTCTCCAGCGGAAGCAATGCTTCCATTTATGATGAGACGTAAACAGTCTCCAATCACTTTAACTTTTCTAATGACCATAAACAAGAGTCAAGGTAAAACACTTACAAAAGTAGGAGTGTTTCTACCAAACCGGTTTTTACAAATGGACAATTATACATGACTTTATCAAGGGTAACAACCAGGTCAGGGTTGAAGATCTTGATAATGGATAAAAAGAATAAACCACAACGAAAGACGTTGAATGTTGTTTAAGAAGAGGTTTTTTCGAAAATTTATTAGATTGGTATTAGCGACCTAATTAACTATCAATAAGTTTTGTTTACGCTTTTTTTATGATATTTATATTCTATTATTTCTGCATGTGTTTCTCTTCCTTACTTGAATATTATAACTTTGGTACATTTATTGATTCACAATATTATGTCTTTTGTGAAACATTTGGCATGTATCTAAAAATTGTTATTGCATCACAAACTAAAAACTAAGTATATAGTTATTGGACTTGCTTAACAGATATACCAAATATTGGGCTTTGTTTTGATCATGTGCCCAAAAATAATAGTTTCTTGCGAAATGATAAATCTATAAATACCAAAAAACATGCTTCTTCGTAAAAATAAATAATATTAAAAACAAGCTGTTTGAAGATTTTTAAAAAGGTTTTAGAGGCTCTTTATAATAACATGTTCTTAAAAATTTAATATAACAAAAATGTTAACAGATTGTTTAGTACAGTTTGAATCACGAAAAATAAAATAGATTTTGCGATCAACATTATGATAAAATATCTAACTTATATCATTGAAAGCAAGTAGACCGTGCATTGGATGATAAGGTTGGAGAAAAGTTTATTATACACTGGATTTTTCTGTCTCTAACGGAAACAATGTTTCCATTTAGGATGAGACGTTAACAGTTTCCAATCACTTTAGCTTTTGCAATGACCATAAACAAGAGGCAAGGTCAAACACTTGCAAATGTAAGAGTGTTTCTACCAAAACCGGTTTTTACACATGGGCACTTATACGTGGCTTTATCAAGGGTAATAACCTGGTCAGGGTTAAAATTATTGGTAACAGATAAAGATAATAAATCACAACGAAAGACATTGACTGTTGTTTACGAAGAATTGTTCCCGATTATTTATTAGATTGAAATTAACGACCTAATAACTATCGATTATTTTTTTATTATTATTTAACTTCCTATTGATAAGTTTTATTTATGGTTTTCTTGATGGTATTTATATTATATTATTTCTACATGCGTTTGCCCTTTGTAATTGAATGTTATAACTTTGATATTTATATTCTATTATTATGTTTTTCCTTATGGTATATATTTTTAGAAACATTTGGCATGTATCTAAATATTGTTATTACATCGCAAACTAAAAAATGGGCTCTTTATAATAACTTTTACTAATTCTTTCTATATTCTTGAGTTTTTAATAAGACAAAAATTTTTACAGATTAAAAATAGATTTTAACACCAACATTGAATCACGAAATATAAAATAGGTTTTGAGACCAACAATATCATAGAATCTGTAACTTATATAATTTTGATATTTATATTCTATAATTATGTTTTTCCTTATGGTATATATTTTTAAAAAAATTTGGCATGTATCTAAATATTGTTATTGCATCGCAAACTAAAAAATGGGCTCTTTATAATAACTTTTACTAATTTTTTCTATATTCTTGAGTTTTTAATAAGACAAAAAATTTTACAGATTTAAAATAGATTTTAACATCAACATTGAATCACGAAATTTAAAATAGGTTTTGAGACCAACAATATCATAGAATCTGAAACTTATATAATGGAAAAACAATAGCTCGCGCATTTGCGCGGGCAACCACCTAGTGTTTTGTAAAACATACATCTTATATATTGATGACATTATTTCATGCTCATTAATTGTCTCTTTTAACATTTAGAAAATAACACCTAAGATTAAGAAGCACCCGTTTTGTTAAACTGCACTAAAAATTGAACATCTAGATGATTGCACCAGTGACTATCCATATATCTACCTGATGTTCCACATCACGATTCAGAACTGAAAACTCTCACTCTCATGCATACTATATGTAACGATCCGGATCCGACCCATTTGTGTTTAAATGGATTGATTTGGCTACCTATGTCATCAAAGTGCACTTACTTTTTCCGGTCACTTACCCTAAGAGAACTCCAGAGTTAAGCGTGCTTATGCTGGAGTAGCACTAGGATGGGTGACCTTCCGGGAAGTCCTCTGCGGAACCGTGTGAGTGAGGCCAAAACACGGGAAAAGGTCACGTGGTGATTGCATGGACAAGTAAATCAGTCGGTCGGGAACACACCGACCGTCGAACAGGGGCGGGGCCCACGAGTCCGACGGAGGAATGGGTGACTCGCCGGTAGAGGCGGTCGGGGTGTTACAAGTGGTATCAGAGCCAAGGGAAGTCAAACTAGTTCTGTCTCAGGAGACTGTCTTGGGGTTTGGGGGTTAGGGTTCACACTGGCGGGATCAGAATTCGGGGACGAATTCCCGTTAAGTGGGGGAGAATTGTAACGATCCGGNAACGACTTTTCTCGTTACATGTCGCAAGGCTCTGGGTCTCGGTCTTTTCCGTCTACTCCAGGGGCTTCTTTCACCTCTCCATCGGTGAGACCCACATTTTCAGCCCCCGTTCCCGAGACAGCTCCCGCACAGCCTCATCCTCCTCAACCGGAGGAACATGAAGACCAAGGTTTTCGTTGGCAAGATATGGAGATTCGAGAGCTTCTCGAGAGTCCCGGTCATGACAAACTGAAACGACTTGATCCAGCACGTCCTCCAGACACCCTTTGGTATTTATAACTATTGCCACTGGCATTAACATCCCAACTGTACAACCATATCTCTTTGATGTTTTGGTGGATGTGTAACTAAAAAACGAAACAAAAACAACTTTTGACCGTGAAAATGTGACGAGACAAATTACATGCACAAGGCCACCTGTGACTTTGTGTTTGTGTCTTTAAGACAGAGAAGAGTCAAATTATTAGCCAAACAAACATTATCTTCTCCTTTTCATGTCACCCTTCATGGAATTATTCTGATATCCAGATAATGTATACGATCATAAATAAAAGTCTCAGTTGAAAAGTATGCATAATGTAATCTGTTGTATCTTAAAAGAGATGCGTAGGAAGTTTTTTTAAATTAAATTTGATAAAACCACATAAACTATCTTATTATATAAAGTTGAAAATGCGTTAAAATTGTTAATTCATGATCGTGACACGTGGTGATTTAATCGACCAGATTTTATAAACTTGTTTTTTTCTTTTGTATTTTAGGATACTTATCTATATTATAATTTGATTTACAAATTTTTTATTTTTCCTGATTTTTCTTTTGTATTTTAGGATACTTATCTATATTATAATTTGATTTACAAATTCTTTATTTTTCCTGAAAAATGCAAAGCATTAATCTTAACAATATTTTTAACGTTTATATTTATAAACTAAAAGAAATTTCGTGAGAGATAATGTTACAAGATATTCATATCATCAATCAAAACATAAACAAAATAGTCTTATATACAAGGTAGAGATTTTTTCAACACCAAGTGTCTCCTCTCGTTATTGTTGGCTACAAATTATTATGTTCCAATAGAACTTACAGCATCTTAAACATTTTGATTTATAAAGATTAACATCTTCTCGTAAGTGTGACTCTAAGACCGTTCTTCATGCGAAGAATAGGACCAGGAGCTGGTTCAATCTTCTTCTGCCCTTTGACAACATTAATGTCATAGTTTTGTAATATCTCTACAACCACTATCTTCATTAAAGTCATAGCTAATTGCTTACCCAAACAAGTTTTTGGACCTGCGTTAAACGCTAAAAACTTAAAAGAAGGCTCATGTTTTAAGCAATTTGTCTCTGAAATCCATCTCTCTGGCTTAAACTCTGTTGCATCTTCTCCCCAAACAGCTTTCATCCTCCCCAACGCATAAATAAAGATCAAAATCTTCGAATTTGCATCGACTATATGCCCACTTGGAAGCACATCTTGTTTTATGGGAGACATTCTTTCGAATGGAACCGGTGGATAGAGTCTCATTGCTTCATACAACGCGCCATGTAAATACACCATGAGATCATAAGATGGCTTCTCTTGACCATCACTTACTGTGTTGATCTCTTGCCTAATCTTAGTCACAACATGAGGGTGTACAGACAAAAGCCAGAAAAACCAAGTGAGAGCAGAAGCAGTGGTATCTCTTCCTGCTAGAATGAAAGCTAAGATGGCATCTCTTAGGAACTTATCATCACTCGGGTTCAAAACTTCGTACTTGGTTGTATCAAGATTTATGTGGGATGTCAAAAGATCATCATGATCAATCTCTTGTGATCTTATCTCTTCTCTCTTTGCTAATATAAACTTTACACACAATCGATCTAAAGTAGCGTCAGCTTTTGACAACTTCTTCTCTTGTCCGAATCCAAAACATTTTTGCAACTTCCACAAGATTCTCGGTTTAACATGTCTATGCATAATCCCTTCTCCTACATGGTCTAGAGCTTTAGAAAGCTCAATCTCTGGCATTTCAATGGAGAGAGATCTAGGATCATCAAAACCAGTTACTGTTACTAGAGTTGTATCAAACATGAATCTCTTGAACACATCTTGCAAATCAATGACCGCTCCATTCTCTGCGAAATGATTGAAAAGAGGAACAAGCCCGTTCTTGAGTTTACTTCTTGTGGTACTCATTGACAAACTTTGAAACCCTTGATGATTGAGCATCACATGAGAAGCTCTCTTCAGATTCTTCCATAGCTTTGAGTCGTCCGTTGTGAGTATCCCGTCCCCAAAAACATCAAACACTTGTTTGAAATCGGGACCTTTAGTGTAATTGGAGAACTTTGAGCTCATTATGTGATGAATATTGGTTGGATCAACGGTGAACAACATATCCATTCCAGCGAACCAAGGACCTTTAAATGGAAACGTGAAGTCAGATTTCTCGAGAACCTCCACGCTAAAGTCATAAATGCGATGAAACTCCAAGAGCAGACCCGGAAGCATTCCGATAACAGGCCAGTTCATTAAGAAACGGACATGACGTTTCTTGAAGAGGAAGTAATGAAGGATTATGAAGCAAAGGATGGCTACGGAAGCTTCAAATAAGCTCACTGAAGCCATTAGTGAATAAGTTTAAATTACGCACTCGGTGACAATGATTCTTTAGTGCACAGAGAACTTGATTTATATACTTGTGATGATCTGTAGACTTTTCTTTCAGTTTTCTTATCTCTAAGATTTTAATGAACACACACATTAATGCAAAGAGACAAAAGGTATTGTGGGACCGAAAACAATTTTGATGCTTCCGTGATAACTATCACGCTCACGTTAAGCATTAATTAATTTTGATGTTTAACATGGAGGAACACAACAGAGCTCCGCTAACCAAAAAAAAAATTGAAAAAATAACAAAAAGATACATAGATCTCTACAATAATTCTTTTTTTTTCAGATGGTCTAAAACAAACTTAACAAATACAATTCAAATGGTTCAGTTTTGATCCAAAACCAATTCTGGGGCCGCTTGTGGTTATTTTATTTTGGAGTTTGGTTCAAGTCTCGATTTTGGCACAGTTACAAAGACGCTCAGTATCTTCAAACCAAAACTAGATAATGTTTGGTTATTTCGGAGCGGTTAAGCTTCTACCAAATTAATTATTTCTAGGTTATGTTCGATATTTGCTAACCGCTTTGTATTCTATGTTTGTACTACACTTGATCTTAGCCAATAGGCTGAGAAAGGTATGATTTCAATGAAAGATCAATAATTGATTTTATATGCATCATCGTAGAACAAATTAATCCTAAATTATTGATGTGGGACAATAAAAAGAAACTAAGACGAATGAGGAGGATTTGTCCAATTAGCCCAATATTGGTTTTGACAGCTCAAATGCACATACTGAATATATTTATGTTTATAGTATATTATTTTTAACTATATTTTTTATTACTTTTGTAAATGTTAGGATAAATTTTGTTTGACTTTTACAAAAGATACCGTAGGACAAAAAATTTGGAAGGAGCAGGAAGTTTAATTAATCGAAACTGCAACTTAGGATGTAATATAACGAGACATATCGGATTGTTCATGAACTTAAATGACAGGAGAAAAGAATCGAGGTGATCATGAACGTGAAGGACGTTTTTATATAAATGTTAGGAAAAAAAGAATCAAGTGCATGAGAAAAATGAGATATTGTTATATATTATATGTGTTTGTCGAATTATAGAAAGATTGTAAAACTTTGATAGACATGAAGTGGACGAGACAAAAATAGATACAAGCCTTCATTTTCTTATTCTTTTCACACTTAGTTACATGAAGATTGCCTCATATATTTATAAGCAAGTAAACATTTATAAAAAGGTGACACATACATGATGAGTAAGGTTTTACTTATAATGACACTTGTACATTGTGATTAACACTCCCCCTTGAGTATTTATCACTATTGGATTTGCTGCGTGCTGTCTCATTAAAAACCTTTTCATGGAAAAACCCAATGGGATAAAAACTATGACAAAGGAAAAAAGAGTACAGCGAAGCAGGCTCCCCCTGAAGATGATAGATTTGATCTTCCGTCATAGATCTCGTAAATGACGCATTCTAATATTTTGAACGTGTTTCTTGAATGTTGTAGTTGGAAGCGCATTTGTAAAGAGATCGGCTGCATTGTCACTTGAGCGAACATATTGAATATCCACTTCTTGATTTTTCTCGAGCTCTTCAGTGTAAGAAAAAAATCTTGGATGTATATGCTTTGTTCTATCGCTCTTGATGTAGCCTTCTTTTAGTTGAGCAACGCATGCCGCATTATCTTCAAATATTTGTGTTGGCTTTTTGTTGATGGTTATTCCACTTGCTTCTTGGATGTGATTAGTCATTGATCTCAGCTACACACATTCTCTAGATGCTTCATGAAGTGCTATGATTTCTGCATGATTTGAAGAAGTAGCGACCAATGTCTGTTTTTGTGAACGCCACGAGATCGCAGTACCTCCCATTATGAAGACGTGTCCTGTTTGCGATCGAGTTTTATGTGGATCCGATAAATATCCTGCGTCTGTAAAATCAACTAGACCAAAATCAGAATTTCTGGAGTAGTATAATCTCAAGTCAATCGTACCTTGGAGATAACGGAAAATCTATTTTATTCCAGTCCAATGTCTCCTTGTAGGAGATGAACTGTATCTTGCAAGCAGATTAGTAGCAAATGTTATATCTGGTCTAGTACAATTTGCAAGATACATAAGTGCACCTATAGCACTTATGTAAGTCACTTTAGGACATAATACATGTTCGTTATTTTCACAAGGTCAAAATGGATCCTTATCGACATTAAGTGATCTATTTACCATTGGAGTACTCAAAGGATTTGCTTTATCCATATTAAAGCGTTTCAATACCTTCTTGGTATAATTTGATTGATGTACAAATATTTCATTTTGTAAATGCTCTATCTGGAGCCCTAGACAAAATTTTGTCTTTCCAAGGTCTTTCATTTCAAACTCTTCTTTCATATGAGTTCTTGCATTATCAACTTCCTTTTGAGTTCCAATTATGTTTAGATCATCAACATAAACAGCAATGATCACAAAACCTGAAGAGGTTTTCTTAATAAATACGCAAGGGCATATCACATTATTGATATATCCTATCTTTAATAGATATTCACTTAATCGATTATATCACATGCGTCCTGATTGTTTTAATCCGTATAGTGATCGCTGTAACTTGACCGAACAAATGTCTTTGGATCCTTCTGTGATTTTTGATCCTTTAGGGATCTTGAATCCCTCTGAGATTTTCATATATATTTCATTATCTAGTGATCCATATAGGTATGCAGTCACAACATCCATAAGGTGCATTTCTAGATTTTTGGATGCTTAGGCTCATCAAATACCTGAATGTTATTGCATCCATAACCGGGGAATATGTTTCGTCATAATCAATTCCCGGTCTTTGAGAAAATCATTGTGGCACAAGTCGAGCTTTATATCTTGTGACTTCATTTTTTTCATTTCTTTTTTGCACAAAAACCCATTTGGATCCAACAGGTATTACATCTTTAGGTGTAATGACAACTTGTCCATACACATTTTTTTTATTGAGGGAGAGTAATTCTTCTCTTATGGCCACTTGCCATTTCTCTATATTTCATTATCTAGTGATCCATATAGGTATGCAGTCACAACATCCATAAGGTGCATTTCTAGTTTTTTGGACGCTTAGGCTCATCAAATACCTGAATGTTATTGCATCCATAACCGGGGAATATGTTTCGTCATAATCAATTCCCGGTCTTTGAGAAAATCCTTGTGCCACAAGTCAAGCTTTTAATCTTGTGACTTCATTTTTTTCATTTATTTTTTGCACAAAGACCCATTTAGATCCAACTGGTATTACATCTTTAGGTGTAATGACAACTTGTCTTATTGAGGGAGAGTAATTCTTCTCTTATGGCCACTTGCCATTTCTCCCAATCAGACCTTTTTTGACACTCTGATGCGGACTTCGGGTCTGGATTATCATTTTCATTATCAATTTCTTTTGATACAGAAAAGGAGAATATTCCATCGTTATCTTCTATTTCATTTCTAACCCGAATATTTTCATCTTGAGCGTAATTTATGAAAATCTCACACTTTTCTGTAAGATGTTCATCCTCAGGACCTTTTTCTTCATCGAATTCTTTTAGAATTTATTCATGAATGTCTCCTGGACATTTCTCATGATTTGGTTCTTTTTGAATTATTTCATTTCTTTCTCCCAACTTCTTTTTCTTCCGGGGATTTTTATATTTAGAGCCCACTGGTCACCCCCTTTTCAATTGAACCTTTGGCTCATTTGCTTTGTTCCCATCGCTTTTTTCTTTTGGAATTTCAATTCGTGATGGAACATTTGCAGCGGGTATATATGATTTTGTCACTCTTTTTGTATTTGTGAATGCATCTGGTAATTGATTTGCCATATTTTGCAAATGTATAATTTTCTGAACTTCTAGTTCGCGCTGATTTGTATGGGGATCAAGATGTACTAAAGATGGTGAAAACCATGTAACATCTTGTGATACTTGCTTACTTCCTCCCCCTAATGGTGGTAATTCATCTTCATTAAAATGACAATCAGCAAATCATGTCGTAAACATATCGCCCGTTTGCGGTTCAAGATACCTTATTATACTTGGTGACGTATATCCAACATATATCCCCAATCTCCTTTGTGGCCCCATTTTTGTTCTTTGCGGAGGGGCTATAGGAACATAAACCACACATCCAAAAATACAGAGGTGTGATATATTTGGTTCTTGGCCAGATGCTAATTGTAATGGGGAATATTTATGATATGCACTTGGTCTACTTTGTACCAAAGTAGTCGCATGCAGGATAGCATGTCCCCATACGGAAATTGGGAGTTTTGTTCTTAATATTAGTGGTCTTGCAATTAATTGCAGTCGTTTAATCAAACTTTCAGCCATGCCATTTTGTGTATGCACATGGGGCACTGGGTGCTCAACATCGATCCCCATTAACATACAATAATTATTGAAGGCTTGTGAAGTGAATTCACTAGCATTATCAAGTTTTATTTTCTTTATAGCATAATCAGGGAATTGTGCTTTCAACCTGATTATTTGGGTAATGAATCTAGCGGAAGCCGTATTTCTTGTGGTCAAAAGACATACATGTGACCATCTACTTGATGCGTCTATTAATACCATAAAATATCGAAATGGCCCGCACGGTGGGTGTATAGGTCCGCATATATCACCATGTATTCTTTCTAAAAATATTGGGGATTCATTCCCTACTTTAGCTAGTGATGGCCGAATTATGAGTTTTCTTTGAGAACACGCATTGCATGAAAACTCCCCCGTTTGAAAAATTTTCTCGTTTTTCAACGGGTGACCACTAGAACTTTGCACAATTTTTCTCATCATGACTGATACAGGATGTCCTAGCCTTTCATGCCAGACTTTGATTCAATCATATTTATTTTTATGCAATATAATCCAGAGGATAACATTGGTAATTATTCCAAATGATGTTTCTTTTCCGTTGTAATGCAAATGTACTCAATGCCATTTTTATTCAAAGTCTCAATGTGATATTCATTTCTTCGAATATCTTTAAAGCTTAATAGATTTCTATAAGACTTTGGGGAATATAGGGCATTATTTATTTCAAACTTTGTCCCATTTGGCATTGAAAAACTAGCTTTTCCGGAGCCTATTATGATCTTTGCATTACCGGATATGGTACTCACGCTACCTGCGGAGTCTTTGATTTCGAGACGGGAGAAATATCGTCTATTTTTGAGTATAGTGTGGGTTGTAGCACTATCTGCTAGACATATATCTCCGTCATGAATTCCGATTTGTGACATCTTCTTTGTATGGTATGAAATGGATAAGAAAATAATTGGGCAGAGTAACGATGTAAAGACGATCGTGCTGATATCGTGTTATATATTATATGTATTTGTTATTTAAAGAAGCTTTGTCGAATTATAGAAGGATTGTAAAACTTTGATAGACATGAAGTGGACGAGACAAAAATAGGTACAAGCCTTCACTTTCTTATTCTTCTCACACTTAGTTACATAAGGATTGCCTCATATATATATATAAGCAAGTAAAGATTTGTAAAAAGGTGACACATACATGATGTGTAAGGTTTTACTTATAATGACACTTGTACATTGTGATGAATAATCACAATCAATTTAACAGATATGATTTTCATTTCATTAGCTATATCTAATTTTATTCTTTGTGAATAGGTGGACAGATACGACAATACTGCTCAATATTCAATAATATTATTGTTTCATTTGTTTTTATGGTCAAACTTTTTTCATAAAGGTAATATATATAACATGTAAACCTTTTTTATGGATAGTTTTCTATTTGTATGGATAGAAGATTTTGAAAAGATACCTTAAAATATGAAGATGAAAGAAAAAAAAGGAGTTCATGATACGTATAATGGAGTGCCAGAGCGAGCAAAATTATTTATAGAGGTAAAAAAAATTATTTTATAAAAAAAACTATCATAAATTTTTAAATTTTAAGAAAATTATTAGTACAACAAAGTAAAAGAGATATAAAATGTTACTTATAATTTTTTTATTAACATGATTTTAATAGAAAATGGTGAAAGAGAAAAAAGGAGAAAAAGGAAGAAAAACATAAACTAACAAAAATATATAAAATTATGTTTACTCATTTTAATGAGATTATTTTATTTTATATTTATTTGTAATGAGTTTTATTAGACTAATATTTTTTGTTTTTTTTTTGGTTTTTGATCAAAAAGTTTTTCATTCAAATCAATTTGGGCCTGAGGCTACATTATACAAACGCAAGGCTTTTTTGCCAATTTATCAGTTTTAGTGTTGGATAAACGACTAATGGAAACAAAGAGATGGATTCGAAACGACATGCTAATGAGGCGATGTCGGAGATCACTTTGTGAAGCTCTGAGAATCCGGTGATAGCGTTGATCGTTTGTATGGAATCTGACTCCACCCGAAGTCTTGTGAATCCGCTGCTCCAGGCATCTTCAAGAGCTGCTCGGATTGCAAGGATTCCCCCCCCCCACCCCATTAAGGGTGATCTGACGAAGGTCGCAATTTGGTCATTTTGTGCAAAGCTCTGCTCCGATTTCGTTGAGAAGATCCACTCCAGCCCCGCAACTTGGCCATCTGCTTTATAGGCGGCATCTGTTCTGCAAGTGACATAGGTAACATCTCTCGGCCTTGGATCCACAGTGACTAGCTTTTGGGTTACGGGTATAGTTGTTTGTGCTTCCGTCCACTCCTTTGCACTTGTGATTGAGAGGATTACTTCCTCTACCGTGAAGGTTTTCTCACTTAACAATTTGTTGTTTCTTACTGTCCAGATGTGGCAGACGATCCATGGAGCTACCTGTGTCGAAGAGATACCTGATTGGGGTTGACATATAAGTTTCCTCATTGCTTGCCATCCCGTGGGAAAGTCCCACTCTGGATCTGGCTCAAACGATCCTTGAAAAGGCGCTTTTTCCCAAACTTGTTTGGCAAAGGGCAATGGATTAAGGTGTGCTCAATGGTTTCCAAATCACCACAGCGGATGCAAATTGGATCCAGCAAAATCTGTTTCGAGGCCAGTCTTTCACCCACTGGTAGAGCTCCTTTTGCTGCTTTCCAAAGGAAGAGCTTGATTTTTGGGGACGTTGGAAGGGCCCATATGTCAGGTTTCCATTTTATTCCATTGATGCTGGCTGCTTCCTTCGGTGCTTTATCCTCTAGGACAACATAATATCCTGTTTTCGTTGTATAATCACCTGATGTGGATTTTAGCCAAATTAACTTATCTCTTGCTTTTGTTTTACTTGGTTTCACTGCAAGAATCGCCTCCTGGTGAAACGGCAAAATCTCCTGGATCAGTGGGATATTCCACTCTGTAGTTTGGTTTATGAAAAGGTCAGAAACAAGCAGGTTTGAGGAGTGTTCTGGTGCTGGTCCCATTGGGGTCTGCTGCTATGAAATGGATAGCCATGGATGCTCCCAAACATTAATAGATTCTCTGTTGCCCACAGCCCATCCTAGTTGTTTGAGTAGGAGATCTCTGCCGGTAAGAATTCCACTCCACCCATGGGATGCTGACGATGGTTTAGAGCACTCTAGGAAGGTGGTTTCATGGCAATATTTCCCAAACAGAACCTGGGCCAGCATACAGTTTGGTTTTGTCAGTATCCGTCAGCTTAGTTTTGCAAGCATATTGTCGTTGAAGCAAGGCATGTCTCTAAAGCCTAGACCACCAGCTTTCTTCGATTTAGTTAACTTATATCATGCTATTCATGACATCTTTCTTGATTTTGTGTCCCACCAAAACGTCGTCAAGGCAGATTGTATCCGTTTACAGAGGGAGTCAGGGAGCTTGAAGCATGACATTATGTGGGTAGGCATGGAGAAAATGATGCTTTTTAGCATGGTCATTTTTACCGCCGGAGACAGGAAATTTGAGGACCAGAGATAGTCCGAGGTAAGATTGGTTGTAACCTTTTAGTTAGCACTTTAGAAATTGTATTGTAGTATACATTGCATAGTGCGATAGGTCTATATTATGCCACTCTCTTTGGTCCGAGTATCTTAGGTATTAGTCGTACATGAGTGGCATTGATAGCAGCTGGCAGTATGCATGTCCTGAAGAAGTCTTGTACTTCTTTTACAATGTCTGGTCCAATGGCTGTCCAGTTTGTGTGGAAGAAACTAGCAGAAAAACCATCAAGGCCTGGTGCCTTATCAGCATGAATAGAAAAGATGGCTTTCTTTATTTCGTCAGCTGAGGGTTCCTTAATTAGCTGCTCATTCATTTCTTCTGATATTTTCGGCTGTAGGGCTTGACTGATGGTAGTTGAACTATTACCCCCCTTTGATGAGAATAGCTTCTGGAAATAATTTTCAATAACCCTTCCAATATCTTTTTCATCATAGACTGCTTTTCCTTCTTCATCTTCAATTACATCAAATTTGTTAACTGTACTCCTTTCCTTTGTGATTGCGTGAAAATACCCAGAGTTTTTATCTCCTTAACTCAACCATAGAGCTCTGCTTCGTTGCTTCCAATATTCTTCATCTTCTTTATAAGCTTTTTTTAACTCTTCATTTATTTGTTTCAGGAGGACTTCGTTGTGATGTGGGCTAACCATTGCCTTTACAAGGGCTAGCTGATTCTTTTCTATGTTCTTTTTGCTGTTGATGTGTTGTTCTTTTCTCCACTGGATGATTGCCCTTCTGACCCGGCCGATTCTTTTTTCCACAGTTATGTTATTAGCCTCTTTCCATGTCTTCTCCACCAGTATCTTAACCTCCTCATTGTTTTTTCAGCCGGCAATCATATCTGAATAGACCTTTGGATCTTTTCCTTTTAGGTTCCATTACCGATAGAATGGGTATGTGGTCGTTCCCTTCAAACCTCAGGTATTAACATCTGGCCGTTAGGAAATTTTCTGCCCAGTTGGTGTCAACCATAGCTTTGTCCTGTCGGCACCGTACTGGTTCTCGTTGGTCATCATCAACCGGTATATTGCCTCGCCATGATAGTGGGTCTCCTGTGTGTTGTAAATCATAGAGATCCATCTCTGAGACGAAAGATCTGAAACCACAAACGATCCCTCTGATCTAGTGACTCCTCCTGTTTTCTCTGAGCTGTTGAGGATGTCATTGAAGTCTCCAGTCACGAACCACGAAGTATCCCTGTTTACAGCTAAGTTTTCCAATTGATCCCAAATCTGTTTTCTCAGTTTTTATCCGTGTCTTCATACACAAAGGTTGCATGGAATCTTTTCCCTTCATAGGTAATATGGGTGTCAAGAACAATATTTTTTGTTTGGTATTAAACTTTTTTTAATGGATTACACTTAAATTACAATTTGATAGGGGCAATATATATTTTGAATTAAATTATATATATGTAATTTACACTATTTTATAGAAATGAATTAAATTTTAAAAATTTATGGAGGTCAACTAACCCCCTCCTTCCATACTGCCTCCGCCACTGCTTAAGATAAATAACTACTTAATTAATCCATATACTAACCAAAAGGACTAATACAACTCAGTCTCGTGATTTCTTATCTAATGTTATACATGGAAAATATAATGAGAATCACTCAAGATAAATATGAAATGGGTGGACGTATTTAATTGGATAATTCCCATATATATAACTAGGCCGAAACCAGTTCAACACACTCTTTGAGCTCGACTTCTTGTGAATTGCTAAATTTAATTCATAACATCTTTGTTATTAGAGGACGATCCATCACCTTTGAGTTATTCGTACTTACAAATATTGACTGTGCCAGTTTCTGCTACAATATATACATAAAGTGGTATATATTCGCAACAACAAAATTTGAAATACACATGTATGTATATAGAGTGCTTAGATAATTAATATTTGGGTTGCTAAAATATAGCAAAATAGATATCAAAATGCTTTAAAAATAAATTATAATGTAAAAGATGGAATAATACGAAAACCAAAATGATGAAAGGTGATAACAAAACTTATATTATTTTTAAATACATATATATTTGTATCGTCCATTGTACATAGATTTGAATCGTCTTCTGTCCAACTTTCAAAAGATATCAGCCGTTCATTATTTTTTAAAGTGTCTTTATTGGATATCAACCCCAGAACTCATATTATGACGCATGTATGCTCTTTAAATGTTACTCCATTATAACTTTCACTTTAATGTATAGTAAATACAAGTAAAAAAATAATTAAAAATACTAACACCACATGTCTGTCTCACATTAATTTCACATTTGTTTGAGTTATATTAGTCATTTCCATTGGCATTGACATAGTGTCATGTAATACGATTAAAGTTTAAAGGTGGCATATGGTATAACTAAAGTTTGCAAAGTTTCATAAAAGACAATTTACTCTTTATATATTTGGTTTAAATAGACATATGATATATTGAAATTTAATAATATTGATTGAGAATAATTTCACTTTTATGTCAATATATTAAAATGATGTACATACAATAAATTTGATATTTTTTTATATAGATTGAAAATGGTATTGTTTTTTTTAAAAACAAAATTGTAAATTTAATGATATATATGTATATATTTTTCATTATATATTTACTTTTTAAATATATATTAAATAAAACAATATAAAAAATAACACCCAATTAGTTTCTATTTTAAATCCGATTTTTGAGCTAAGCGCTAAACCAATCTTGAATGCCTGATTAGCGGCTAACAAAATTTTAAACATTAAATAAAACCATTCGAGTTCAATTTTAATTGAGTTATAATCGAATGGTTTAATGCCGTAGTAATTTAACTCTCTCATGGGTCTGGTCCAGTGGTTCTAATTTTTGGCTAGGCTGTAATGTTTTACTTGTTTTTTCCAGCAATCTAACAAAAAAAATGACCAACAAAATAGTGACATGCAGGACATGCCCAATATGATGCGCTACCTAGTGGGTATGGATATTGATTTTATGAAGATATGAGGAAGAAAAACTCTAAGAAGCTAATAACTATATATCTTTGGTTGATGTCTCTGCTTTGTACATTGTTTTTTTGCCCATAATCATTTCATGTCTTTTAGCAATGGTGATTCTTATTCCTCTTCTTGTTAATTTTACTAGATTATTGAAGAAGATTATCTTGCTGGTTTATAAGTGAGCTTTGCTGACGAAACCGGATCATCTGATGATGACCAAACCGAGATCATTGCGGCAATATATACATATACTTCAACAATAAGAGAAATATGCCAAATTTGCTGTTCATATGCAAATAAAGGGGAAGGTAATCCTACAAACTCAAATATTTTAATATTGATTGTGTCTTTTAAATTATATGAGTTGGCATCTTCTCGAAATTATTAGTCATATGAGAAGGTAATCTTTCCGGAAGATGACAACTCAGATAATTTAACAAAACAATATATATTAAAGTATCTGAGTATGTAGGATTACATTCTCCTTTATTTGCATATGAACATCAAGTTTGACATATACATCAAAACTTTTTAGTTTTTCTTTATGGACTCCATCTACATAGATCATTGCGGTAATATATACATTTACTAGGTAGCAAAAAAGCAATAGAAACATTTAAAAATGGCACTAAATAAATGACCAGCTTAATTATCAATCACTTGAATAAGTTGGAGAGTTATCTTCAGGGTCGTCTTCGTCGATGTGTTTCAAAAAAAGTATTTTATAACTGAGCTAAAACGAATTAAACAAGTAGTTGATAAAAAAACATCGATCTTTGCAAATAATTAAGATTTTTTTTTTTGTGTGAAGAGAATCAATGAAATAAGTCAGCAGGCATTTATTTCATCATAGATTTTTTGCTTTAAGGGATGAACAATCTTCTTCCAATCGTTGTCACCAACTTCGTACATGCAAATTGTTTATTTGACGAAAAATGTTTATCAAACCATGACCAAGTCAAGGAAGGCAACAAACTCATGGGCGAAGACACTGAGAGACCTTATGAGAATGAAGATATTCAATACCTCAGTAACATCCGTACAAAAGTCTTCCTTTGCCTATTGTTAAAACCCAACACGCGAAGTGTTTTCTCTTTATTAGAAGTAGATTTGTTATATTTGTTTTATTTTAGGATTTGTAATGTGTTAGATTTAGGATTTATATTTTGTTAGATTTGTGATTTGTTGAATTTAGCTTTTATAAATTTTATATTTAAAAATTGTTAGTTTTAATATTTTGTAAGATTTATGATTTAAATTTTGTTAGATTTTTGAATTGTTAGACTTAGGTTTGGAATTTTGTTAGATTTAGGTTTAGAATTTGTTAGATTTAGAAAAAAAAATATTTGTACTTTTTTTTTAGATTTTCAAATAATTAAATTGTTATAATTTAAAAAATGTAATTAGATTTTTATTTTCTGAAAATTATAAATCATATGAGAAGGTAATCTTTATAGAAGGTAACCGAAACATTAACAGAAAACCCCACATAGATGAACATAATAAAACCTTAGAAAAGTTGTAATGTTAAAAGTTTGAACGAGACAAAACTCTAGAAGAAAGTACCTCTGAACGTTTGATTGCTGATCAGAAATCGGAATCAGATCAATCGGACGGTAGGCACCATCGATATTCATCGAACCAATGTTTGGAAAAGCGGCCACCTAACCACACGATTAATATGTCATCGGAATCTATCCGCCAACAATTTTGGCCAATTCGGCCTTACTAATCGGTGAGCGATTTTTCGCTGCCTAATATACTTAGGCGCTTAAAATTATTTTACTCACATATTAATCATAGATTTTTTTACTAATTTTGAACCCAAGATCCATAATGAATTGGGCTTCAGAAGTCCTTATTATTTATAGCAAATATATCTTATGAATGTGTTTTACTATTGTCGATGTGGGACTTTTTATTTTGTGGATAGAAAAGTCAAGAACGTATGTTATGATGAGTCTGTTTCTTTTTCTATCCATCATCCTAAAATCTTAGCTTGTCGTAATCAATAAATGAAAGCCGTGTGTTCTACCCAATCTTGACCACTATACTTTTTACAAGTCATTAACGTGCATATATAATTTAATAGTAAATTTAAGTATAAAAAATTAATGTCATCAATAGTCCAGATTTGATTTTATCAAATTAATGTCATTAATTTTTTCTCAAAAGTTCAGATACAACGAATTTCACTACAATCACAAGAACAAAAATTGAAAAAATCACAAAAATATAACGACTAAAAAGATATATAGATCTCAACAATAGTTTGTTTTGCAGATGGTTTAAAACAAACTTCACAAATACAATTCAGATGGTTCAGTTTTGATCCAAAACCAAATCTGGGGTCGCTTTTGGTTATTTTGGAGTTTGGTTTAAGTCTCGATTTTGGCTCAGTTAAAAAAGAAACTCACCATCTTCAAACCAAAACTGGAATACTGGATAATGTTTGGTTATTACGAAGCGGTTAAGCTTCTACCAAATCAATTAACTCTGGGTTACGTTTGATTTTTGCTAACCGGATAGACTGTTAATAATTCCAATTTGTAAAGAAAAGTTTTTAACTCGTAATTGGGTGAGATGTGTGCCTGGCCCTCACAATAATGCAAGACGTGGACGACACATAAGAGCTGATATGGCGAACTCTCTCTAAAAAATAGAGTTAATATCGTGTAAGCCAAAGGCCTACATATTCAGATATTAAATTGATAAGAACAGATACTACACTTAATTGATCTTAGCCAAAAGACCTCGTTTTACCCAATTTTAATATTGAGAGAGAATCCAATATTGGTTTTGACAGCCCAAATGCATATATATACTCAATAGTTTTTTTATTTTTAACGTACATTTTACAAAAGGGAGTTTTACTTTAGAACTTGGTATGATAAGTTTTGTTGGACTTACTCAAAAGATATGGTAGGAAATACTTTTCTTGAAATACTTTTCTTCAAGCACATCGAGGAAGACGACCTGAAGATAATTATTCAACTTATTAAGGTGATTGATAACTTAGATGATCATTTGTTTGTTGCCATTTTCAGATATTTTTCTTGCTTTTTATGCTATCCTAGTATATGTATATATTACCGTAATGATCTCTGTAGATGGAGTCCCTAAATAAGGACTAAGAAATGTTGATGTATATGCCAAACTTGCTGTTCATATGCAAATAAAGGAAAAGGTAATCCTACAAATTCAAATCTTTTAATATTGAATGTGTCTTTTAAATTATATGAGTTGTCATCTTCTGGAATTTATTAATCATATGAGAAGGTAATCTTTCCGGAAGATGACAACTCAGATAATTTAACAACACAATATATATTAAAGTATCTGAGTATGTAGGATTACATTCTCCTTTATTCGCATATGAACATCAAGTTTGACATATACATCAAAACTTTTTAGTCTTTCTTTATGGACTCCATCTACATAGATCATTGCGGTAATATATACATTTACTAGGTAGCAAAAAAAGCAATAGAAACATTTAAAATGGCACTAAACAAATGACCAGCTTAATTATCAATCACTTGAATAAGTTGGAGAGTTATCTTCAGCGTCGTCTTCGTCGATGTGTTTCAAAAAAAATATTTCATAACTGAGCTAAAACGAATTAAACAAGTAGTTGATGAAAAAACATCGATCTTTGCAAATAATTGAGATTTTTGTTTGTGAAGAGAAGATCATCAATGAATTAAGTCAGTAGGCATTTATTTCATCATAGATTTTTTGCTTTAAGGGATGAACAATCTTCTTCCAATCGTTGTCACCAACTTCGTACATGCAAATTGTTTATTTGACGAAAAATGTTTATCAAACCATGACCAAGTCAAGGAAGGCAACAAACTCATGGGCGAAGACACTGAGAGACCTTATGAGAATGAAGATATTCAATACCTCAGTAACATCCGTACAAAAGTCTTCCTTTGCCTATTGTTAAAACCCAACACGCGAAGTGTTTTCTCTTTATTAGAAGTAGATTTGTTATATTTGTTTTATTTTAGGATTTGTAATGTGTTAGATTTAGGATTTATATTTTGTTAGATTTGTGATTTGTTGAATTTAGCTTTTATAAATTTTATATTTAAAAATTGTTAGTTTTAATATTTTGTAAGATTTATGATTTAAATTTTGTTAGATTTTTGAATTGTTAGACTTAGGTTTGGAATTTTGTTAGATTTAGGTTTAGAATTTGTTAGATTTAGAAAAAAAAATATTTGTACTTTTTTTTTAGATTTTCAAATAATTAAATTGTTATAATTTAAAAAATGTAATTAGATTTTTATTTTCTGAAAATTATAAATCATATGAGAAGGTAATCTTTATAGAAGGTAACCGAAACATTAACAGAAAACCCCACATAGATGAACATAATAAAACCTTAGAAAAGTTGTAATGTTAAAAGTTTGAACGAGACAAAACTCTAGAAGAAAGTACCTCTGAACGTTTGATTGCTGATCAGAAATCGGAAGGTAGTCACCATCGATATTCATCGAACCAATGTTCGGAAAAGCGGCCACCTAACCACCCGATTAATCGGTCATCGGAATCTATCCGCCAACAATTTTAGCCAATTCGGTCTTACTAATTGGTGAGCGATTTTTCGCTGCCTAATATACTTAGGCGCTTAAAATTATTTTACTCACATATTAATCATAGATTTTTTCACTAATTTTGAACACAAGATCCATAATGAATTGGGCTTCAGAAGTCCCTATTATTTATAGCAAATATCTTATGAATGTGTTTTACTATTGTCGATGTGGGACTTTTTATTTTTGTAGATAGAAAAGTCAAGAACGTATGTTATGATCCTTGTTCGGAATCGCGCTAGGCGTTAGTCGGGCGCTCGGTCCGGGCCTAGCGATTTTTCTAAAAATCGGATATAAATCGGGGAGTATTCGGGGATTAGTTTTTTTGTACAATTTAATATTTTATTAAATATTTTTATACATAACACATATATTTTTTATACATAATACATATATTTTTTAAGATTCATAGAAATACCAAATTAGATCAAAGATCATTTGTTATTTCTTAAAATTCACATCTTATACAAAAGGCCAAAAAGATAGTTCCACTCACAACATACACAAAAAATATATAGTCATTGATATTGAGAACACAAAAAAATAATAAAAAGATTCTAGTTCTTCATCCTTTTGTTCTTCAATGATTAGTCAATGTGTAGTGGAGTTTTAGATGTGTTGTAAGTTATATACCAACCTGAAAACAAAATTTAAAAGCAAATGTTAAAAGATTGTACAACTACAAACGAAAGAAAGACAAAAGAAAAACAGAAAAAGGCAAAACCTAAATCAAAACACAAAGACACAAAGACTGATCACTCTGTTTCCCTTCTCATGACCCATGTGCTCTTTCATTCTATAGACACCACCATATATCTCTTTACCACATAACTTGCATTTCAGTTTGTCTTGATTTTTTGGATCACACAATACTCCATAATCCCATCCTACATCATTTGAATTTCGCTTTAGAGGTAGAGGAGGAGGTGTATCTGTTGGTGGAGTATCCATCACACCCTAACCTTAAAAACAAACAAAATCGAGTGCTAAGAGCTAAGAACCAGAAAATCAAATCGAAAGAAACAAAAGAATTTCAAGCATTCAAACTTGAATTCACAAACGATTTGAGAGATATTACCTTGAATTCACTTCAATATAGGAATGCAATTGATAGACAAACTCGATTTCCTGAGATTTTGGCTCGAATTGATGCAGCTGTGAGGTTGAATAATCTAATTTAGGGTTTATCGTAAGAAGAAGAAGACAAGTTCCCAAATCGTGTGTGAGAGAGGAGAGGTGAGTTCAGGAATTTTTTTTCTCAACTGGGCTTAATGGGCTTTAACACTTTGGGCCAAATTGGGTGAATTATAAAAACTATGCGGTTTTTGAAAATTGATCGGCGACTTGAGTTAAATCACGGCCTCGGCGGATATTCATCGGACTGCCGCACACTTTCGCCGCCCAGACCATAATCGCAACGGTTACTCACCGACGAGCGAGTTTCCGGTCGATTAGTGGTCAACTCGCCCGAGTTTTTGAACAAGGGTTATGATGAGTCAGTTTCTTTCTCCATCCATCATCCTAAAATCTTAGCTTGTCGTAACCAATAAATGAAAACCATGTGTCTTAGCCAATCTTGACCACTATACTTTTTACAAGTCATTAACGTGGATATAATTTAATAGTAAATTTAAGTATAAAAACTTTATGTCATTGTCATATTTTACTACTTTTACTTTACTGTACGACACTTAGAGATACTATTTACACCTCATGACAATGTACATTTTCTCATAATCATTTCAAGCTTCATATATACTTATCATTTCTGACTAAATCATTATTTTACCTTTAATATTTTCTTTTTATTAATTTTTATGTGGCTATATTTATCTCTCATCTTTGCTCCGTTTTGGTTTTTTTTTCCTAATCGTCTTTATTTATTTTTTCTCCTCCTCATCTCTTCTTTCTTCAGGACATCAAAATTATAAAATCCAATAAAATTCACAAGTTCATTCTAACAATCCTTATTTTCCTAGATATATTTTTTCTGTCACTAAACTCTCTTCTTATTTCGTCTTCCCTTGATTCAAAATTATTTATTTTTTATATAGTAGATCTATTTTGCTATAAATCTAATTTATAAATCTACCTTTATATATCTAATTTATTCAAGTAATTCATTTTGTTCGACTACTTCCTCGAAGGTCTATTCAGAGTAAGAGACGACTACGTTTTGCACAATATTCAGCGCCTCTGTAAGCGCCAACACGTCGACTCCTCTCTCCATTTATTCCTATGATATGTAAGGTCACATCGACCGCACCGCCTCATTCCAGAGCATGATGTTGTTTTAGTTAATTCTTCTGCATCCGATCCCTAAGAGTTCTAGTTTGATCATCTTGGGTTCAAGTTTGATCGAAAGAGGGTTCCTTTCAGGTCCTTTAATTGTGATGATAAATTTTCAAACGAAATACAACATATGTAAATCTTAAGCATTTTAATGTACATATGTTTGACACTTTTTCCTTCAATTGAACCATTTCATCTTACATATTTTGTGTACGACTAAATATTTTGTATACGTATGTTAAGTCTTTTTTTATGTTGTCTATGGATGACGAGAATTTATCTAAAAGATTAATACTGATATATAAACTTCGAAATAAAATGGTATTGATCATGTACATTTGGATTGTTGTCTCATATGATGTAAATCCAAGATGCATAAGTTCATTATATTTTTGTAAAATAAATATATATTTGATGTACACGGATATATACATACACTTTTTGTTTATACTAATTTAATATACTTACATAAAGTGCTTATTTGTTCTTGTATGAAAACGATTACATTTTTAAACCAACAATTTTTGATCTATATATATACGTTTATAGAAGTTGTAAAGAGAAGATAGAGCGGTGTAAGAGAGAGAATATTAATATCAGGCAAATCAGTCATATACTTTTGTATTTTGAAATATTCATTATTCGATTCAACTTTGACGATAACAGATTTTTTCGTATATAAAATTTAATTAAAAAAGTGGGTATTTTTTTAAAAAACTTATGTATTTGTAAGTTACTCGAGTCGACTTTTTTCTAACTCTATTTTTTTAAAATATATATATACTTCAACTTTTTAAAATATTTAAATATTTACATAAAAATATTTTTCTAAATATTCAATCTTAGTTAACATTCAATCTTTTAAAATATTTAAATATTTACATAACAATATTTTTCTAAATATTCAATCTTAGATTTAAAATTTTCATTCTAAGAAAATCAAATCTTGATCTTTCATTTCAACTTTCAAAGCCATTTAATCTATTCTATTTATATACAAGACTTTTATTATTTTTTTTCACCGAAGATTGAATTATATATAAACCCAAAAAAGGGAAGGATCAGTTTTCCGAAACATAAGGCTCCAGCCCAAACAATGAAAAAACACCAAAACAACAAAGCCTTGAGAAAAAAAAAAAACGAAAGGCCCAAACACTTTAAGGGCTCACCAAAGGAACAACGCTGAGAACAGATATCTAGAGATTCGATCATCACTCTAAAATTCTTCCTCAAACAAATTCTTCATCCATCTGGGTTCTCCTTGAGCTAAAATTCATATACAAGATTGAGATGGTGGATTTGAATATTATGGCTTAAATTTCCCGTTTAGATTTAACTTCTATAAATAGTTTACCAAGTGATATATATACGCAAGCTGTTGTATTTCTTCAGGACTGTTACCCACAAAGTATAGAATATCTTTGCAAAACAAAATCGTAAGCATGAGGTAAAGAAGAACGTTCCTTGCTAAAATAAATTAAACATTGACGCTTATAAGGTTTTATTGTTTTGAATTTCATTAAGTTCTAGATTGACTGTTAAATTTATATAGCTGGAGATTTTATTTCATTACCATTTTAACTATTACATGGTAAGACTGTTTCCAATGATTAATTGTATAAAACTTGTTCTAAGCACTAACATGATTTGAATCCGTTGTAACACACTCGATAGTATTACTATGCCTCGATATCTAAACCTTTCTGGTTTCTCCAAAACCAAATCACGACACATGTCTATGACTCCATGTCTAAAAACATCTATGATTCAAGTCTCGTATGGATCCTCAACAAACACAAGTTCGCATGTGCTTGAAGCTTGTGAACAAACTGCCAACTCCTTGATCATCTTAAGGTTTAGAACACCATATTTCCTTGTATCAGCCACGATTGGTACACTCTTTAAGCAACGAGCGTTTTTCAAGATGTAAACTGCAATATCTCTTGCTTGTGGTCTCCCAAAGTATCGTGACCATTTGAAAATGTGTAGACTCGACAGCAAGCATTTAGGAACATGACTAGGTTGATTCCAGCAAACAATAGGATAACGCTCATGATCAAGCTCATAATCCTGAAACCAAGCAGAAGAATTAGATAAAGACCAAACAAAAAAAAATGTTTATAGATAAAACTTACTTTCATGTGAGAGATGTCTAATACTCGTATGTTAGGAGAATATTTGAGAAACTGGCCAAGGAGATTCAACGAACCCCTTTTGCAGATGCATAGCTTCAGATGTTCAAGCTGGTTGAAAACAAAACCATCACCATACACATTACCCTGCCCACAAAATTAAAGTTACTAAAAGGGGATTCCACAAATGAGATTGAACACTTGCAATATGATAAATGAAAATTAATTACCTCTGAAGAACATATTGTAAGACGCTTGACATATGTGATTGATCTAATAACACCCTCGTGGCCAGGTAATAAAACATCGATATACGCTTCCCTCAACTTAGACATATTCTTAATTGCCGAGCATTGTCCCTTAAAATTTCAGTATTCAAACTTGAAATACTCTAAGGAAGGAGTATCTATCCCATACTCCAAAGGAGTATCTATAACGAGCGATAAACTCTGCAAGTTCAGTGATAAACTCTTCAAAGACGGGACGTTAACAGTAACCTCTCCTATACCGGTTATACCACCAAAATGCAACAATAACTCTTCAAGAACAGGGCATATATATAGAAGCCGTTGAAGAGATTCTTCACTTTCGTGTTGAAGACTTTCAAGTTTCAAAGTTTTCAGAGATGGAAGACAAATCGTAGAGGGAACATCAATGAGCATCACGTATGCAAAGTTTTCAGAGACGACAGAAAACAAACCACAGAGAGAACATCCATGAGAATCAAGCCACTGAGTTTCAAGAACACGAACGAATTGCTTGGTATAAAATCTACTCAGGAATACAACGTTAAGATCATCCTCATAATGAGAAATTTCCAGCTCACGTACATGGCGAGATACTCGCAATTTCAACCCACACAGTTTGATATCGTCAGCTTTAGAATCACTAATGAAACCGAGACACAAGCTTTCTATGACTGGAGCTTTTCTTGTCAATAAAATCCTGAAGTCCAGGCCGTGGTATATCTCTGCTAATGTATTGGAGTTTAGGAAACCACATCCAAAAAAAATTCTTTCGCTTAGACAAGATGCTAGTTGATACAGCGACTTTTGTTGCCTAAAACCTTACAGTCCTTGGATTCAAGTCCTCGGATTCCAACTCTAGGGATAGTGATTGTCTCGGGATTGTAGTAGAGAAGGTAAAACGAATCAAATATATGGTTTGGCGACAACACAATTTCACCAGTATCAGTCGTTCCAACAAAACACAACCCGGTCTCCCCAACTATATCCTTCCAAGGAGATGGGAAAACGTAGGTATAACCCATAGTTATATACCGTTGTAAGAAATTCCGTAATCATTAATGTTAGGCTGAACCTTAGCTAATCTACCCTTGTAATTTACCAGAGTTGAGTTAAACATTGGTCCTGAGTTAATATCCATGCCTTGAGAAGCTCTATCGATAAAATCAAACTTCTCAGATCTCAAATCAAAGCAATCTATATCAGGAAACCCGCCATTGTTCTCAACGAATACTAAGTAATATAGAACACCATTGATGCATTGAACACAATCTCAATAATCAACGTGAACATGATAATATTGTATGTCACATTTTGTAACGTCCCGACCGCCCCTACCAGCGAGGCCCCACACCTCTCACGGGCTGTGGGCCTCCGCCCTTGTCCGACGACCGCTGCGTTATTTTTTTCGGTGGTCTAACCGACTGATTTACTTGTCTCTGCAATCACCACGTGACCTTTTCCAAAGGAGTATCTATAACGAGCGATAAACTCTGCAAGTTCAGTGATAAACTCTTCAAAGACGGGACGTTAACAGTAACCTCTCCTATACCGGTTATACCACCAAAATGCAACAATAACTCTTCAAGAACAGGGCATATATATAGAAGCCGTTGAAGAGATTCTTCACTTTCGTGTTGAAGACTTTCAAGTTTCAAAGTTTTCAGAGATGGAAGACAAATCGTAGAGGGAACATCAATGAGCATCACGTATGCAAAGTTTTCAGAGACGACAGAAAACAAACCACAGAGAGAACATCCATGAGAATCAAGCCACTGAGTTTCAAGAACACGAACGAATTGCTTGGTATAAAATCTACTCAGGAATACAACGTTAAGATCATCCTCATAATGAGAAATTTCCAGCTCACGTACATGGCGAGATACTCGCAATTTCAACCCACACAGTTTGATATCGTCAGCTTTAGAATCACTAATGAAACCGAGACACAAGCTTTCTATGACTGGAGCTTTTCTTGTCAATAAAATCCTGAAGTCCAGGCCGTGGTATATCTCTGCTAATGTATTGGAGTTTAGGAAACCACATCCAAAAAAAATTCTTTCGCTTAGACAAGATGCTAGTTGATACAGCGACTTTTGTTGCCTAAAACCTTACAGTCCTTGGATTCAAGTCCTCGGATTCCAACTCTAGGGATAGTGATTGTCTCGGGATTGTAGTAGAGAAGGTAAAACGAATCAAATATATGGTTTGGCGACAACACAATTTCACCAGTATCAGTCGTTCCAACAAAACACAACCCGGTCTCCCCAACTATATCCTTCCAAGGAGATGGGAAAACGTAGGTATAACCCATAGTTATATACCGTTGTAAGAAATTCCGTAATCATTAATGTTAGGCTGAACCTTAGCTAATCTACCCTTGTAATTTACCAGAGTTGAGTTAAACATTGGTCCTGAGTTAATATCCATGCCTTGAGAAGCTCTATCGATAAAATCAAACTTCTCAGATCTCAAATCAAAGCAATCTATATCAGGAAACCCGCCATTGTTCTCAACGAATACTAAGTAATATAGAACACCATTGATGCATTGAACACAATCTCTATAATCAACGTGAACATGATAATATTGTATGTCACATTTTGTAACGTCCCGACCGCCCCTACCAGCGAGGCCCCACACCTCTCACGGGTTGTGGGCCCCCGCCCTTATCCGACGACCGCTGCGTTATTTTTTTCGGTGGTCTAACCGACTGATTTACTTGTCTCTGCAATCACCACGTGACCTTTTCCACCACGTGACTTTTTCCCGTGTTTTATCCTCACTCACACGGTTCCGCAGAGGACTTCCCGGAAGGTCACCCATCCTAGTCCTACTCCAGCATAAGCACGCTTAACTCTGGAGTTCTCTTAGGGTAAGTGATCGGAAAAGTTAAGTGCATTTTGATGACATAGGTAGTCAAATCAATCTATTTAAACTTATTCAAATGGGCCGGACCCGGGTCGTTACAATTCTTCCCCACTTAACGGGAATTCGTCCCCGAATTCTGATCTCGCCAGTGTGAACCTTAACCCCCAAACCACAAGACAGTCTCCTGGGATAGAACCAGTTTGACTTCCCTTGGCTATGATACCACTTGTAACGTCCCGACCGCCCCTACCAGCGAGGCCCCACACCTCTCACGGGCAGTGGGCCGCCCGCCCCTGTCTGACGGCCGGTGCGTTATTTTTTTCGGTGGGCCGACCGACTGATTTACTTGTCCTTGCAATCACCACGTGACCTTTTCCGTGTTTTAGCCTCACTCACACGGTTTCGCTGAGAACTTCCCGGAAGGTCACCCATCCTAGTCCTACTCCAGCATAAGCACGCTTAACTCTAGAGTTCTCTTAGGGTAAGTGACCGGAAAAGTTAAGTGCACTTTGATGATATAGGTAGTCAAATCAATCCATTTAAACTTATTCAAATGGCCGGACCCGGATCGTTACACATTTGATCACTATCCATGAGAGTTTCTTACCAATTCCTAATGCCAGCACTTGATGCTCTTGAAAAATAGAGGTTCCCACGTGAAAGAATATTTAAATCAAGATAGGATTATGCTTTTTAGAGCTTTATTGGAAGAGATTTAAGAAAGATTAAATAGCTCATTGAGCTTTATTAAATGCAAAGAAATAAAAGATGAAAAGAATTTACGTTGTCACCAAGAACACAAATAGATTTAGATTGATTTCATAACAATAGAGAAGAAGAGAGTTGCACGATATACAACTCCCAAAGTTACAATGAGAGTTCACATAAGAAGACATTTATACTACTCTACTTGCAAAACCCTAAACACAATCTTTCTACATCATGTTGGGCATGATCTGTTGGGCTCTAATACCACGTTCATGCACAACACTTTGAATATTTGCCCGATCGGATCAAACCCTAAATAGCTGATTACCCCTTCCTCCTTTTTTCACTCTAGGGCTCTAACAGGTGACCAAAGGAACGATGAGAAATAGTGGATTCATCTTCATTTCTTAATTTTATTACCATTTATAAGTAAATTTTTTTCTAACCATTCCTTCTCATTCCTTATTCTAAAAGGAATTATAGAACAAAATCATTCCTACTAATTCATTCTCTTTAATTCATTTACTTTTCATTCCTATTGTTCTTTTGATGGTCACTAGTTAGAGCCTAGGTAACTTCAAGGATTGGCCCGTGCTAGGGTTACATATAAATGGCACAATAACTGTGCCTCCCTTTGTAGTTCGTTGACCTAAACCACATACCAACCCACGAACAGGATGATAAGAATTAATTGGGAAACACATATGAAAACCGGCAGGATACGGGTTTCGAGGCTGTGGTGATGAGGAAGAACGTTTCGCTCTTTTACGCAGCTGAACAATAGCTTCGGGCGAGACGAATATATGGTAAAGAAAGATTTGGTGTCAAATGTGGAATCACATAGCTTCTATACTGAATGAAATCTCGCTATAGAATTCTCGTGAGTATCTCGATGATGAGATCGAAAGTGAGGTTCGAGTTTCTCTCCTTCACTCCCTGAATTAGAACAATTACTGTTTAAAAACTTGATAATCCATACATAATTTTTTTGACAATTTAGGGGCCAAATAATGTATACATGTTATATATTAACCATGTAAATTTTAGAGGCCAAGGCAAATATTTTGTTTGGCTCTCCCCCTGACCATCGTGTCGTGTCTTGCGCCGTGTCACCATGGTGAAGACGCTTCTCTTGAACCCTAAAAGACCCTTTTTTTGTCTATATATAATGATACCTGATAACTAGCTTTTTCACAGGTTAACAAAACCTAAAGCTTGTCTATGTCATTGAAGTACTTTAGGATATCAATCCAACCTTGGGGTGAAATGGTACTAAGAATACAAGAGATATAAGAAGCTAAGCAAAATTCGAGTTAAATGGGTGAATAATTCTGAATTAATTACTTGCGGTTTATAAATAGACACGAAAACTATTTTACAAATTTCACAAAAGGGTTATAAAAGTACTAGATGACTCTAGAATAATAAAACAAAAGATCTACTAATTTAATAAAATACAAATCTAAAACCGGAATTATTATACAGATTTGATGGTGAGTAGCAAGATAATAAGAAAAACTATTTCTAAAATTCAAACAATTACCAAATCAACAACAGGTAATAAAATAAGACTCTAAGCAATTTCTAAAATAATAAAATTAGTAAAAACACAATTTTACAAAATTATAAAACTATATTGCATAATTAAACTATTTAATGGAAATTTAATCAAGATAAACAAACATAAAACTAGAGGAAAATGGTTTTTGGGTTGTAAATTATTAAAAACAGATTCTAGGTTGGGAATCATGCTTAGGGAAGTTGAAGATTCGAACTTGGGGTTTAAAAACATAAATTCTTACTCTTTTAGTTATTTCTCTAAACCTTAAGAAACCAAATTAGATTTATCCATGATGTGTGGCATAAATCCTTTCTTCACCCTTTCCTCCTAACCCATGATGTTTGGTGGAAAGAAAAGGTGAAGAACATTAAGAATGGATCTT
>JAHZTW010000001.1:187386293-187400806 GCA_020283515.1 Alliaria petiolata
TGAATGATTATTACAAGCACACACACACTCCTTATATAGAGTTTTAAACATGGCTCTTGGCCTTAAAAGAGGGGTCAAGGGGCAAGAGACAAAGGGCAAGGGACAAGGGACCTCTCTAATCCCACTTTTACTAAAGCATAAACACCTTTTTTGGAGCAATTTGCGAGTGGTAGCTTTTGGTTCGGGTATATGGATTGATCGATCTGTAACTTTTGCACTACTGCACCGTTTGACTTGAAATCACCACCAAATTAAAGCTAACTCAATTTCCTAAGACTCTTATGAAGACTTTCGAAGCTAAATCTCAATGCAAAACCCTTCATCCGAGCTGATTGTTCAGTTAACGAAATTGGTCGCCAAACTTCCAGACGGACATGTTGTTACTTAAATAGCCGTATCTTCTGTACGACTGATCATAATGACTTGAAATAACCTCTGTACGAAAGGTAACTCAATTCTCTATGAGTTTTATGAAGATTGTGGAGGCTAAATCGGAATGAAAAGTCTTTGTAGAGTCTGATCTTTAAGTCGCTTTAGGTGGCATGGACTTGAATCGGTTGCAACATCTTGGTACAGCAAGTCAGATGACATCAATTCGGTTCCTAGCTCATAATCTTATGTTTCCAGCTTCCACATTGTCGCCAAATCCATAGAATAACCTGAAATGATGCATATATACAAAAGAAAATGCAAATGCTAATGCAAATGTTCTAAACCCTATAAATGATCAAATACTATGATTATACTTATCTATAAATGAAATATGGATGAAAACTTATTCTAAATGCATGATAAATATGCGAAATATATGAATATATCAATACCAACAACAACATAGAGAAATTAAGGAATATATAAAGGTTCAAAACTTCCACGGTACGGTATTTTTTAAATCGAATATCTAAAAATTGATTCTAGATACTGTGAAAAATTATGAGGCAACTCTCAATGTTTTAAAAAAAACAAAAAAAAAACAAAAAACATAGAGAAATTAAATCTATGAAGTAGTAAATACAATAATCAATAACCAATAACATATTTTACATAATGTTCAAAAAAAATTAAAAAAATAACATATTTTACATGGGTTTAAATTTGAGTAGTGATACAATAACGACATTAGCATATATTATTTTACTTTGTTTTTAATTCAAAACATACTTCATTTATAAAGATCACATCATATATATAAATTTTTTTTTTTTGAATGAGTTTAATTTATAGACTTGTGATGATGATGTGTAGACTTTTCTTTCAGTTTCTTATATCTAAGATTGATTTTTCTCAAAAGTTCAGATACAAAGAATTTCACTACAATCACAAGAACAAAAATTGAAAAAATCACAAAAATATAACGACTAAAATGATATATAGATCTCAACAATAGTTTGTTTTGCAGATGGTTTAAAACAAACTTCACAAATACAATTCAGATGGTTCAGTTTTGATCCAAAACCAAATCTGGGGTCGCTTTTGGTTGTTTTGGAGTTTGGTTTAAGTCTCGATTTTGGCTCAGTTAAAAAAGAAACTCACCATCTTCAAACCAAAACTGGAATACTGGATAATGTTTGGTTATTACGAAGCGGTTAAGCTTCTACCAAATCAATTAACTCTGGGTTACGTTTGATTTTTGCTAACCGGATAGACTGTTAATAATTCCAATTTGTAAAGAAAAGTTTTTAACTCGTAATTGGGTGAGATGTGTGCCTGGCCCTCACAATAATGCAAGACGTGGACGACACATAAGAGCTGATATGGCGAACTCTCTCTAAAAAATAGAGTTAATATCGTGTAAGCCAAAGGCCTACATATTCAGATATTAAATTGATAAGAACAGATACTACACTTAATTGATCTTAGCCAAAAGACCTCGTTTTACCCAATTTTAATATTGAGAGAGAATCCAATATTGGTTTTGACAGCCCAAATGCATATATACTCAATAGTTTTTTTCTTTTTAACGTACATTTTACAAAAGGGAATTTTACTTTTGAACTTGGTATGATAAGTTTTGTTGGACTTACTCAAAAGATATGGTAGGACAAAATTTTTTGATGGAGAAGTTAATCGAAACCGCATCTTATGCTGTAAAATAGCAAGAGAGATCGGATTGATCATGAACTTGAATGAAAGGAGAAATAGTATCTCGCTTGTGTTACTTTGATCCCCAGCTCAGTTCTTGCTAGGGATGACTATTGCAATCTCGATGTAGAGAAGTACCGGTTTTAGTCCATAACCCTTCAAATAATTATATATCTAAAAAATAAAAATAAATTTTTTTTTTTGAACTTTTAGAAATAAAAACTTTGGAAACTAGAAACTAAAAACTCGTTAACCATCATAACAAAAGAAAAAACTAAAATGATAAAAAAACCCCCTCCTTAAAGCTCATTGCATTTCAATACCTGATGCAGCATACATTCCTTTTACATTCTGGTTTTGGTTTTGTCTTTTAAGTTATTTTTCCTTTCTTTGATCTTTTCATTTTTCTTGTTAAACTAATTTTTTTTCCTTTTCTTAAACCAATAAGGGTTTTATCTTTTCCTATATATAGTTGATGCCTTAGATTGTAAGGACACAACTCATTAATATTACTAGAAATTAATCCGCGCGTTGCGCGGAGTTATCTATTAATTTTTTTTTTACTTTATAATTTTATATATTTTTATTATTATTATGTTTATTTTTTCTGTTTTTTTCTTAAATTTAAATATTATTTTAGTTTCTTTATTATTGTTAAATATGTATATCTATTGTGAAATATTTTACGTAATATAAATTGAGATGTGTTAATTGCTAAATTTTTTTCCTTTTATACTTATACGCTGCTATAAGTATCTATGTATCCCACTGAATATTTTTATTCAATTAGCTTTTTTTGTCGCTTATTTTTTCCGAGATCAACAAAGTGAATTCACCATCGATCTCATTCATTCTCTTTATTTCTTATTCGAAATATTGTTCTATTTTTTATTTTCGTAGAGAATTTTCAGTTTTGTGGTTTGTAAAATATGCATTTGTTTTTTTTTTTATTTTTAAACTAATGTCATGTGCAAGCTCAATTTATAGTCTCTCTTCAGCGTAGTTTAAAGTCATTCAGGTATAGATTTTTTTCATTGGAATATCTGTATTTGTTTTTGTATGTAACATTGGTTATAGGTTTTGATGTCTTTCTATTTATTTTCATAGATTTTAGAATATTTTTTTTTTAATCTTGTTCGTACGTTTTCCAACTCTATTTCTACATTTTCTTTGATTCTTATTACAATTAACATTTTTAATTATTAATTTTTTTAGAGAATTTATAGTTTTTTTGTTTGTAGAGAATTTTTTTTTTAATTTCTAAATTTATATTATGTGAAGGCCCAAAACATTTATGGGAATAAAATATATAAAGCCCATTTAAAAAAAAATTAAGTTGATGATGTGGATAGCTTAGATGGAGAGAGGTTTGCCTAATTATATATATGATTTATCAAAGAAGCGTTGCTTTCTTAATCTCTTGTTTTCGGCTAGAACTTAGGTTCTCAACGAGTCCAAGAACGCGTGTTTCGTTTGGGAATTCTTAGACTAAAAAAATCGAATCCGCAATCCTATCGGTTACTATTGGTTACTACATTAGTTGGTATCAGAGTCAGAAGCTTTAATTTCTCAATTAAAGCACGATCCAAAGTTCTTCTTCACGATGGCACCTAGAAAACCCACCATGGAAGAGCAACAGGAAGAACTCAACCGTACCTTACAGACGTTTACCGTTGGCTTACAAACAGCGTTACTTAACGCCGTGGAACAAGCAATGAATCGAGTGCTGCAAAATCAACGGGATTTACAACACGATCGTCCTGCTCAGCAACGTCAAAACAGAGCACCAGCATACGACGATGCCGATGAAGAAGGTTTGGCAGAGAATCTCTTTGCTGTCCCGATTCATGAGAACAATCCTCGTGCAGCAGCAGATGAAGACATCAAAGACCGCAATCACGCTCGCCGTGATCTTCGGCCAAACATTCAAGTCGCAGATCAATACGATGGAGGCCGCGCAAATCCACCTACACGATGGGAATCTGGTTTCATGCTGGATATACCAGAATTTGCTGGATCGATTAACCCCGAAGAGTTCTTAGATTGGTTGAATTCGACGAAAGAGATTTTGGAATTCAAAGTCGTACCTTCGGAGATGCGAGTTCTTTTAGTCGCAACGCGTTTCAAACAGAGAGCTATGGCGTGGTGGCAACAACTCAAAGAATCTCGTCGTCATTCCGGCAAAGTACGCATCGATTCATGGGAGAAACTTAAGAAGCATATGCGACGTGCTTTCCTACCATACAATTATGAGCGTACTCTATACAACAAACTCCAAAATCTCCGCCAAGGAAATCGCTCTGTCGATGAATATACCTCTGAATTTTTTACGATGGTGGCTCGATCTACATTATCGGAAACAGAGGTTCAGCTAGTCTCTCGTTTTATCGGTGGGTTGAGAGCTCAATTGCAGAATGCTCTTCAACAATTCAATCCAGATACGGTCTCGGAAGCTCATCAACGTGCCATTTCTATGGAAGTTCAGTTTCGATCATCGTGGAATTCGACAAATTCACGACCGCGATTCCAGTCGCAACAACAAATTGATCCTCATTATAGAGCTACGACTGAACATCCAGGACAATTCAATTCATTGAAACCGGCACCTGTACACGACTCCATAGCTACTTCACGACCTCCCCGTACAAATGCTCTACGATGTTTTACTTGTGGCGAACCAGGACATCGACAAACAGCTTGTCCGAAACAGGATCGTCGTGGTTTGGTGGTTCAATATACGAACTTTAGTGATGATCCACAATTTGATGAATATGCGTCTGATCATGACACGAGCGAAGAAATAATTTGCGGAGATATAGGACAAAATTTGGTTCTTCGTCGAAATTGTCTTCTCCCGAGAGCTGCAGAAGAATCTTAGTTGCGTTCCACTCTGTTTCGCTCTTCTTGCACAATCAACAACAAGATATGCAAACTCATCATTGATTCGGGAAGCTGTGCTAATGTGATATCACAAGACGCAGTTCGTAAACTCGGCCTAAAAACTGATGCTCATCCGCAACCTTACAAGCTCGCATGGTTGAATAACGGAACTGAAACCAGTGTTTTCAAGCAAGCACTAGTCGCGTTCTCAATTGGTTCGTACAGAGATTCGGTTTGTTGCGACATTGTGCCTATGGACGCTTGTCATCTTTTGTTAGGTAGACCGTGGCAGTATGACAAAGATGCTACTCATAAAGGACGCAATAACACCTATAGCTTTTTGGTTGATGGACGTACAGTTACATTACTACCATCAAGTGAATCCTTTGAGCCTAGTGGACTTCCGAAAGTTACAACTCCTGTTAGGACTACGTCGCCAACACCACAGTCACTCTTATTGCCACCAAAGGCGGAATTTGAAGCTAATCTTGGGGATTCTAGTATTGTGTGGGCTCTCGTTGCTACGCCTGCCTCCAATTCTCCTGCTCAAATTGCTCCAAATATTTTTACGTCTCTTCTTCAGGAGTTTCAGGATGTTTTTCCAACAGAACTCCCTAATGCTTTACCACCACTTCGGGATATCCAGCACCAAATAGATCTCGTTCCCAATGCGATACTTCCCAACCGACCTCATTACCGTATGGCTCCTCAGGAACATGATGAATTACGCCGTCAAGTTGAAGAATTACTTACCAGGGGCCATATCCGTGAAAGTTTAAGTCCCACAGCGGTACCAGCATTAATTAATCCTAAGAAGGATGGAACATGGAGTATGTGTGTCGATAGACGTGCCATCAACAAAATAACAGTTCGTTATCGTTTCCCTATTACGCGACTAGATGATCTTCTTGATCAAATTGGATGTGCATCTATCTTCACCAAGCTTGACCTAAAGAGCGGGTATCATCAAATACGCATTCGACCAGGCGATGAATGGAAGACAGCATTCAAAACACGTGAAGGTCTATTTGAGTGGATGGTGATGCCATTTGGCCTTTCTAATGCTCCAAGTACATTTATGCATGTGATGAATAAGGCGTTGCGACCATTCATTGGTAAATTTGTGGTGGTTTATTTTGATGATATCCTTATCTTTAGTAAAGACCTTGACAGCCACTTGCAGCATCTCACTGAAGTTCTTCATGTTCTTCGCCGAGAGAGGTTATATGCAGCCTGTCACAAGTGTGTTTTTGACGCTTCTCAAGTGATGTTTTTGGGTTATCTCATTTCCAGCAAAGGATTAGAAGTGGATCCTAGTAAAGTTGAAGCTATTAAGACTTGGCCAACGCCCAAAAATATAAGTGAAGTTCGCAGCTTTCATGGATTAGCCTCCTTTTACCGTCGCTTTGTTCATCACTTCAGCAATATTACTGCTCCACTTACAGATTGCATGAAGGGATCGACTTTTCTATGGACTCCAGAGGCTAATACGGCCTTTGAAACAATCAAGGAGAAGCTCCTCTCTGCTCAAATTTTGGCCTTACCAGATTTCTCGGTCGTCTTTGAACTTCACTCTGATGCGTGTAAGTTTGGTATTGGCGCTGTTCTCAATCAACATGGACGACCAGTGGCATTCTATAGTGAAAAAATCGCAGGCTCTCGTGCTCGTTATAGTACTTATGATGTGGAGTTTTATGCGATTGTTCAAGCCATCAAGCATTGGCGCCATTATCTCTTTCACCAGGAATTCATACTTTATACAGATCATGATGCTCTGAAACACTTGTGGAGTCAAGACAAAATTTCAGCTCGTCAAGCCTCGTGGATTGCTTTCCTGCAACAATTCACTTTTGTTATTAAACATCAGTCTGGGCGCACAAACAAGGTTGGAGATGCATTAAGTCGCCGACATTCCTTACTAGCAACGTTACAAGTCTTTGTTCCTGGTTTTGCAGAACTTGCTGATTTGTATGAAAAAGATCTTTTCTTTGGGCGTATTTGGACAGATTTGCAGCACGGTTTCAATTCTGAGTTCGTCTTACATAATGGGTTCATCTTCCGTGATAATCGTTTATGTATTCCGGAGAGTAGTTTGTGGCTACAATTAATAACAGAACTTCATGGCGAAGGCCATGTGGGAAGAGATAGGACGCTTCAGTTAGTAGCTACTTCATACTTTTGGCCATCTCTTCGCCGTGATGTCGCTCGTTTCGTCGAACGATGTGTGGTGTGTCAACTATCTTAAGGACATGCGAACAACAGTGGCCTTTATATGCCTCTTCCAATTCCGACTCAGCCATGGACAGACATAAGTATGGATTTTGTTTTGGGATTACCTTGTACACAACGAGGTCTGACTCAATTTTTGTGGTCGTGGATCGCTTTTCTAAAATGGCTCATTTTATACCATGTAAGAAGACAACGGACGCATTGCAGGTTGCTCAATTATTCTTTCGGGAGATTTATCGCATCCATGGCTTGCCTTTGTCCATTGTGTCTGATCGAGATTCACGTTTCTTAAGTCATTTTTGGCGTTCTTTTTGGAAGTTGTTGCGGACAAGCCTTGATATGAGTTCTGCATATCATCCACAGTCAGATGGTCAAACAGAGGTGACTAATCGATCTTTAGGCGACATGTTGAGATGTTTGGTTGGAGAAAACATCAAGTCGTGGGACACGATTTTGTGCAAGGCCGAATTTACTCACAACCATGCTGTTAATCGAAGTACGAAGTTTAGCCCTTTTGGCGTCTTTTATGGCTTATTTCCACGGGGGTCAGTTGACCTCAGTGTCCTTCCGGATGCAACACGTGACCATGGACAGGCCATAGATTTTGTGGCCAACTTGTCTTTCATTCACACACAGGTTCATGAAAATCTGCAGGTGTCATCGGCAAAATACAAAGAAGAAGCTGATCGCCACCGGCGAGAGGTGCGTTTTAATGTTGGTGATCATGTGTGGGCTGTCTTGACAAAAGCTCGCTTTCCACCTCGAGAGTATAATAAACTCAAAGCTCAAAAGATAGGACCATTGGAAGTATTGGAGAGAACTAACGCAAATGCTTATCGTGTCAAGCTTCCTTCCCACATTCGTTCATCTGACGTTTTCAAAGTCAAACACTTTGTTCCGTACGTTACGCAAGATGACATGGCAGATTCGAGGGCGAATCTTTCTCTACCCCCAGCGACCTGATGCAGCATACATTCCTTTTACATTTTGGTTTTGGTTTTGTCTTTTAAGTTATTTTTCCTTTCTTTGATCTTTTCCTTTTTCTTGTTAAACTAAGTGTTTTTCCTTTTCTTAAACCAATAAGAGTTTTATCCTTTCCTATATATAGTTGATGCCTTGGATTGTAAGGACACAACTCATTATAATTATTTATCAAAGAAGCGTTGCTTTCTTAATCTCTTGTTTTCGGCTAGAACTTAGGTTCTCAACGAGTCCAAGAACGCGTGTTTCGTTTGGGAATTCTTAGACTAAACAAATCGAATCCGCAATCCTATCGGTTACTATTGGTTACTACATTAATACCTCAGTAACGTCTGTACAAAAGTCTTCATTTGCCTATTGTTAAAACCCAGCACCCGAAGAGATTTCTCTTTATTAGATGTAGATTTGTTAAAAAAAAATTTATTTTAGGATTTGTAATGTGTTAGATTTAGGATTTATATTTTGTTAGATTTTTGATTTGTTGAATTTAGCTTTTATAAATTTTAGATTTAAAAATTGTTAGTATTTATATTTTGTAAGATTTATGATTTGAATTTTGTTAGATTTATGAATTGTTAGACTTAGGTTTGGAATTTTGTTAGATTTATGTTTGGAATTTTGTTAGATTTAGGTTTGGAATTTGTTAGATTAAGAAATTATTAGATTTGTAATTGCTTTTTTTTTAGATTTTCAAATTATTAAATTGGTATAATTAAAAAAATGTAATTAGATTTTCATCTTCTAAAATTTATAAATCATATGATAAAACAAATGCTTACTAACGTAATCCATTAATACTCTTCTCTTTACAAAAAAAACTTAATTATTAATTATTTGCAAAGATAGATGTTTTTCATTAACTACTTGTCTAATTCGGTTTTATTCAGTTATGAAATACTTTTCTTGAAGCACATCGAGGAAGATGACCTGAAGATAATTATCCAACTTATTAAGGTGATTGATAACTTAGTTGATCATTTGTTTGTTGCCATTTTCAGATATTTTTCTTGCTTTTTATGCTATCCTAGTATATCTATATATTACCGCAATGATCTCTGTAGATGGAGTCCCTAAATAAGGACTAAGAAGTGTTGATGTATATGCCAAACTTGCTGTTCATATGCAAATAAAGGAAAAGGTAATCCTACAAACTCAAATCTTTTAATATTGAATGTGTCTTTTAAATTATATGAGTTGTCATCTTCTAGAATTTATTAATCATATGAGAAGGTAATCTTTCAGGAAGATGACAACTTAGATAATTTAACAAAACAATATATATTAAAGTATCTGAGTATGTAGGATTACATTCTCCTTTATTCGCATATGAACATCAAGTTTGACATATACATCAAAACTTTTTAGTCTTTCTTTATGGACTCCATCTACATAGATCATTGCGGTAATATATACATTTACTAGGTAGCAAAAAAAGCAATAGAAACATTTAAAATGGCACTAAACAAATGACCAGCTTAATTATCAATCACTTGAATAAGTTGGAGAGTTATCTTCAGAGTCGTCTTCGTCGATGTGTTTCAAAAAAAATATTTCATAACTGAGCTAAAACGAATTAAACAAGTAGTTGATGAAAAAACATCGATCTTTGCAAATAATTAAGATTTTTATTTGTGAAGAGAAGATCATCAATGAATTAAGTCAGTAGGCATTTATTTCATCATAGATTTTTTGCTTTAAGGGATGAACAATCTTCTTCCAATCGTTGTCACCAACTTCGTACATGCAAATTGTTTATTTGACGAAAAATGTTTATCAAACCATGACCAAGTCAAGGAAGGCAACAAACTCATGGGCGAAGACACTGAGAGACCTTATGAGAATGAAGATATTCAATACCTCAGTAACATCCGTACAAAAGTCTTCCTTTGCCTATTGTTAAAACCCAACACGCGAAGTGTTTTCTCTTTATTAGAAGTAGATTTGTTAGATTTGTTTTATTTTAGGATTTGTAATGTGTTAGATTTAGGATTTATATTTTGTTAGATTTATGATTTGTTGAATTTTGCATTTATAAATTTTATATTTAAAAATTGTTAGTTTTAATATTTTGTAAGATTTATGATTTAAATTTTGTTAGATTTATGAATTGTTAGATTTAGGTTTGGAATTTTGTTAGATTTAGGTTTGGAATTTGTTAGATTTAGAAAAAAAAATATTTGTAATTTTTTTTTATATATTTTCAAATTATTAAATTGTTATAATTTTAAAAAAATGTAATAAGATTTTCATTTTCTGAAAATTATAAATCATATGAGAAGGTAATCTTTATAGAAGGTAAGCAAAATATTAACAGAAAAACCTACACAGATGAACATAACAAAACCTTAGAAAAGTTGTAATGTTAAAAGTTTGAACGAGACAAAACTCTAGAAGAAAGTACCTCTGAACGTTTGATTGCTGATCAGAAATCGGAATCAGATCAATCGGACGGTAGGCACCATCGATATTCATCGAACCAATGTTTGGAAAAGCGGCCACCTAACCACACGATTAATATGTCATCGGAATCTATCCGCCAACAATTTTGGCCAATTCGGCCTTACTAATCGGTGAGCGATTTTTCGCTGCCTAATATACTTAGGCGCTTAAAATTATTTTACTCACATATTAATCATAGATTTTTTTACTAATTTTGAACCCAAGATCCATAATGAATTGGGCTTCAGAAGTCCTTATTATTTATAGCAAATATATCTTATGAATGTGTTTTACTATTGTCGATGTGGGACTTTTTATTTTGTGGATAGAAAAGTCAAGAACGTATGTTATGATGAGTCTGTTTCTTTTTCTATCCATCATCCTAAAATCTTAGCTTGTCGTAATCAATAAATGAAAGCCGTGTGTTCTACCCAATCTTGACCACTATACTTTTTACAAGTCATTAACGTGCATATATAATTTAATAGTAAATTTAAGTATAAAAAATTAATGTCATCAATAGTCCAGATTTGATTTTATCAAATTAATGTCATTAATTTTTTCTCAAAAGTTCAGATACAACGAATTTCACTACAATCACAAGAACAAAAATTGAAAAAATCACAAAAATATAACGACTAAAAAGATATATAGATCTCAACAATAGTTTGTTTTGCAGATGGTTTAAAACAAACTTCACAAATACAATTCAGATGGTTCAGTTTTGATCCAAAACCAAATCTGGGGTCGCTTTTGGTTGTTTTGGAGTTTGGTTTAAGTCTCGATTTTGGCTCAGTTAAAAAAGAAACTCACCATCTTCAAACCAAAACTGGAATACTGGATAATGTTTGGTTATTACGAAGCGGTTAAGCTTCTACCAAATCAATTAACTCTGGGTTACGTTTGATTTTTGCTAACCGGATAGACTGTTAATAATTCCAATTTGTAAAGAAAAGTTTTTAACTCGTAATTGGGTGAGATGTGTGCCTGGCCCTCACAATAATGCAAGACGTGGACGACACATAAGAGCTGATATGGCGAACTCTCTCTAAAAAATAGAGTTAATATCGTGTAAGCCAAAGGCCTACATATTCAGATATTAAATTGATAAGAACAGATACTACACTTAATTGATCTTAGCCAAAAGACCTCGTTTTACCCAATTTTAATATTGAGAGAGAATCCAATATTGGTTTTGACAGCCCAAATGCATATATACTCAATAGTTTTTTTCTTTTTAACGTACATTTTACAAAAGGGAATTTTACTTTTGAACTTGGTATGATAAGTTTTGTTGGACTTACTCAAAAGATATGGTAGGACAAAATTTTTTGATGGAGAAGTTAATCAAAACCGCATCTTATGCTGTAAAATAGCAAGAGAGATCGGATTGATCATGAACTTGAATGAAAGGAGAAATAGTATCTCGCTTGTGTTACTTTGATCCCCAGCTCAGTTCTTGCTAGGGATGANATATAATTTAATAGTAAATTTAAGTATAAAAAATTAATGTCATCAATAGTCCAGATTTGATTTTATCAAATTAATGTCATTAATTTTTTCTCAAAAGTTCAGATACAACGAATTTCACTACAATCACAAGAACAAAAATTGAAAAAATCACAAAAATATAACGACTAAAAAGATATATAGATCTCAACAATAGTTTGTTTTGCAGATGGTTTAAAACAAACTTCACAAATACAATTCAGATGGTTCAGTTTTGATCCAAAACCAAATCTGGGGTCGCTTTTGGTTATTTTGGAGTTTGGTTTAAGTCTCGATTTTGGCTCAGTTAAAAAAGAAACTCACCATCTTCAAACCAAAACTGGAATACTGGATAATGTTTGGTTATTACGAAGCGGTTAAGCTTCAACCAAATCAATTAACTCTGGGTTACGTTTGATTTTTGCTAACCGGATAGACTATTAAAAATTCCAATTTGTAAAGAAAAGTTTTTAACTCGTAATTGGGTGAGATGTGTGCCTGGCCCTCACAATAATGCAAGACGTGGACGACACATAAGAGCTGATATGGCGAACTCTCTCTAAAAAATAGAGTTAATATCGTGTAAGCCAAAGGCCTACATATTCAGATATTAAATTGATAAGAACAGATACTACACTTAATTGATCTTAACCAAAAGACCTCGTTTTACCCAATTTTAATATTGAGAGAGAATCCAATATTGGTTTTGACAGCCCAAATGCATATATACTCAATAGTTTTTTTCTTTTTAACGTACATTTTACAAAAGGGAATTTTACTTTTGAACTTGGTATGATAAGTTTTGTTGGACTTACTCAAAAGATATGGTAGGACAAAATTTTTTGATGGAGAAGTTAATCAAAACCGCATCTTATGCTGTAAAATAGCAAGAGAGATCGGATTGATCATGAACTTGAATGAAAGGAGAAATAGTATCTCGCTTGTGTTACTTTGATCCCCAGCTCAGTTCTTGCTAGGGATGACTATTGCAATCTCGATGTAGAGAAGTACCGGTTTTAGTCCATAACCCTTCAAATAATTATATATCTAAAAAATAAAAATAAATTTTTTTTTTTGAACTTTTAGAAATAAAAACTTTGGAAACTAGAAACTAAAAACTCGTTAACCATCATAACAAAAGAAAAAACTAAAATGATAAAAAAACCCCCTCCTTAAAGCTCATTGCATTTCAATACCTGATGCAGCATACATTCCTTTTACATTCTGGTTTTGGTTTTGTCTTTTAAGTTATTTTTCCTTTCTTTGATCTTTTCATTTTTCTTGTTAAACTAATTTTTTTTCCTTTTCTTAAACCAATAAGGGTTTTATCTTTTCCTATATATAGTTGATGCCTTAGATTGTAAGGACACAACTCATTAATATTACTAGAAATTAATCCGCGCGTTGCGCGGAGTTATCTATTAATTTTTTTTTTACTTTATAATTTTATATATTTTTATTATTATTATGTTTATTTTTTCTGTTTTTTTCTTAAATTTAAATATTATTTTAGTTTCTTTATTATTGTTAAATATGTATATCTATTGTGAAATATTTTACGTAATATAAATTGAGATGTGTTAATTGCTAAATTTTTTTCCTTTTATACTTATACGCTGCTATAAGTATCTATGTATCCCACTGAATATTTTTATTCAATTAGCTTTTTTTGTCGCTTATTTTTTCCGAGATCAACAAAGTGAATTCACCATCGATCTCATTCATTCTCTTTATTTCTTATTCGAAATATTGTTCTATTTTTTATTTTCGTAGAGAATTTTCAGTTTTGTGGTTTGTAAAATATGCATTTGTTTTTTTTTTTATTTTTAAACTAATGTCATGTGCAAGCTCAATTTATAGTCTCTCTTCAGCGTAGTTTAAAGTCATTCAGGTATAGATTTTTTTCATTGGAATATCTGTATTTGTTTTTGTATGTAACATTGGTTATAGGTTTTGATGTCTTTCTATTTATTTTCATAGATTTTAGAATATTTTTTTTTTAATCTTGTTCGTACGTTTTCCAACTCTATTTCTACATTTTCTTTGATTCTTATTACAATTAACATTTTTAATTATTAATTTTTTTAGAGAATTTATAGTTTTTTTGTTTGTAGAGAATTTTTTTTTTAATTTCTAAATTTATATTATGTGAAGGCCCAAAACATTTATGGGAATAAAATATATAAAGCCCATTTAAAAAAAAATTAAGTTGATGATGTGGATAGCTTAGATGGAGAGAGGTTTGCCTAATTATATATATGATTTATCAAAGAAGCGTTGCTTTCTTAATCTCTTGTTTTCGGCTAGAACTTAGGTTCTCAACGAGTCCAAGAACGCGTGTTTCGTTTGGGAATTCTTAGACTAAACAAATCGAATCCGCAATCCTATCGGTTACTATTGGTTACTACATTAGT
>JAHZTW010000001.1:187401179-187513141 GCA_020283515.1 Alliaria petiolata
TTTCAAAATTGAAGCTATGTGGCGAGATTGTGACAGAGAAGGATATGCTTGAAAAGACCTTCTCGACCTTCCACTCAAGCAACGTGTTGCTACAGCAACAGTATCGTGAGAAAGGCTTCACGACCTATGCAAGTTTGATCTCTTGTTTATTGCTTGCGGAGCAAAACAATGAATTGCTGATGAGAAACAGCGAGATGAGACCTCCTGGATCAACCCCACTTCCTGAAGCCCACGTGGCCGAGGACACTAAGATGAAGACCGAGGCAAACCATGTCCAGAGATACCAAAGAGATAATGGTCGTGGACGTGGTCGCTACCACCCATATGGTCGAGGTAATGGCCGCAGATTTAATTCTAACCGCGGTCGAGGTCGTGGCCGAGGATGTGGCCACGCGAACCAAACCGGACATCAGTCCGACCCGACTAAGTCCGTTTGCCATCGATGTGGGATGGACAATCATTAGGCCAAGACATGTAGGACTCCCAAACACCTTGTGGATCTTTACCAAGGAAGTAATAAAGGAAAGAATCCAGAAGCCCACATGATCCAGCATGATAAGGAAGGAGACTTCGATCATGAACGAGATGACCTTCTGGATTACGAAAATAATGATCTCTTGGAGACATCAGATTGTTTAAAATAGGCATTGAAATTTTATTTTGTTGCTTTCATGTTTTGCTTTGACTTTTTAGAACTACTTTAAGTTTATTGTTATTATCTTGTTTGATTTTCGCTTGATAATATGAATGTCTTATTGCTCATATAAACGACAATATGAGTTCAACAGTGCAAGTATAAAATCTCGACTAAAAGGCATTGCCTAAAGGGCATGAATTTCTCACCCATACAAAGCCCATTGAGTTATAAGAATGGTTTCCAAATAGAAACAATGGGCAAAAGGAAATGAAAGTTCCTTCAGATCGCCTAAGGCATTAAAAGAAAATGGTCGAGACTATACTCTACTGATCTAGACTATGCCAAAGATCAGTATGATAGAGGCAAAAGCCATGGTAACCGCAATAGGTATACCCCACGAAATTTACACTATATGGCATGACTGGAATAGCCATCCAAGTCCAAAACTTGATGCAAAGATTGATCATGAAAACGGCACAAAGAGTTATCCCATAGAGTCTCACGTTGTGTTACATGTGCACAAGGGAAACTCATCATATTTATTGTCTCAAGCATCACGAAATTATAGTATATTCATGAGGGGGAGTGAGGACAAAACCGTGGTCCATGACTATACTACAAATTCGATGATCATAATAAGACTCGGCCGAATTTTATAAACAAAGGTCATTACCTATAAGGTTTAGACCCTAAAGTCTATCAGCTTGGAGACATCACAAGTTTTACATGTATATAAGATCAATATGCATCAGGCCATATAAGTGAGCATAGATATTCCCATCTCAGATTGAATACGGGTCATTAGCCAGACATATACCATCTTAAGAGATTTTGAATAAAACCACCACATACATATGTGCCGTCTAAGATGGAATCTCATAAGGAGATTGGGAATATATATATGTTGGATAAGAAATGTTTCCCCTACGAATTTTAAAGAAACCTTGAGCCAAATATGGGTGATCTATTTAGTGGCCAAGGAACACGAATTACATGAGTTTAATGAATCTGAATATCCAACATTATAAGGAGAAACGTAATAAGCTGAAAAGAGAAATGAAATGGTATCAACCATCGGTGTCTTGGCAAGATCCTCGAACTAGATAAAGATTTAAGGACGTCCAAATACAAAGATCATATAAAGCTAGCATAATCAGATGCCAGACACATTGACCCAAAAAGAAAAGAATGACTAGTCATATCAGCTTAAGCACCACGAAATTGATGTCTTAGAGACACAATCAAGTTGCTACGGAGTCTATACAAGATAGACCAATAAGTTCCATAAGATAAGAAACCTCTGAAAAAGGGTGCATAATATAAATTCGGGTTTATTAAGGAAACCAGTCCAGACATAGAGATATAAGGCTGGCCAGCTGAACATCTAAGGTACCAAACCATGTAGCTTGGGACGCCAAGCTGCAAGGTAATAAAGGTCCTGGATTATGAAATCTCAGATCGATCAAATCATGTCTGAATCAAAATAGGAACTACATAAGAGTGTTAACACCCAAAATGTATAAGAAAGCGCATACAAGATAGTAGCACTTGAACAATAAAGAAACAAGCGAGGATCAGAACCCACGAATAAGAATGCATTCATAAGATAAAAGGAAACGTGGGATTATGAAAGTGGCAGGTGTATTGACCACATAAGAAAACGCCATTAGATGATTAAACCAGTGGATAAATAAGTCCTGTGAAGAAAAGAAAATCGTGAGACCACATGATCTAAAGTGTTCATGTTTTACAAGCATTTCGAGATAGCTTGGTTACACAAGGATACTCACAGAGACTAAGGAATAAATTATAAGGAGATATACTCCAAATTTGGTGGGTGCTGCTACAAACTCGAAAGTTTATGATGTCTGGACACATAAGAAAGAAATCAAATTGATATAGTAAAGTTTATGATGTCTGGACACATAAGAAAGAAATCAAATTGATATAGTAAGCAGCCTATGGTCTACTGGATAACGAAATTTATACGAAAGTCCCAGAGGGTATAGAGCTGAAAGATAAAAGAAGTTCTCGAGACCAGCATTGTATTAAGCTGAATAATCGCTCTATGGATTGAAACAATAGACTAAGCGAGTACTTAGTGAAAGAGGGCTATAAAGACGATCCCATGCATATTCATAAAGAAATTCGATAAGGGATTCATAATTATCGCCAGGCTTACCCACTGACTAGCCCAATGATGGTGAGAAGCCTTGGCCTGGACAACGATCCATTCGGTCCAGTAAAGAAGGACGAAAAGGTCCTTGGTACCGAAGTACCATATCTCAGTGCTATAGGAGCGTTAATGTACTTGGCTAGTCACACTAGGCCAGACATATGCTTTTCCGTGAACCTCCTCTCAAGATTCAGTTCTTGTCCGACCCAGAGGCACTGGAATGGTATCAAACACATATTTTGTTACCTGAAAGGGACGAAAAACATGGGTCTATTTTATACTAACCTTAACAAAGAAGGATTAGTTGGTTTTGCTGATGCAGGTTACCTTTCGGATCCACACAACGGTTAATGACTCATAACAAAAGAAAAAACTAAAATGATAAAAAAAACCCCCTCCTTAAAGCACATTGCATTTCAATACCTGATGCATCATACATTCCTTTTACATTCTGGTTTTGGTTTTGTCTTTTAAGTTATTTTTCCTTTCTTTGATCTTTTCATTTTTCTTGTTAAACTAATTTTTTTTTGTTATAAATCGATTAGTGATGGACTCCATAACCGGCCCAATATAACCAAGACTAAGTCGGCCCATACTTAGAGTTTTCCTATTCCTTGTTGTCCAAGGTTTTCCTTTTCTTGTTTATGTAATATTTCCTTTCTCCCTTCATGTAAACCACTATATATATGGACCCTTGGTCATTCATTAATAGACACAGAAACATTCAGTTTTATAACATTTTTCCTTTTCTTAAACCAATAAGGGTTTTATCTTTTCCTATATATAGTTGATGCCTTGGATTGTAAGGACACAACTCATTATAATTATTTATCAAAGAAGCGTTGCTTTCTTAATCTCTTGTTTTCGGCTAGAACTTAGGTTCTCAACGAGTCCAAGAACGCGTGTTTCGTTTGGGAATTCTTAGACTAAAAAAATCGAATCCGCAATCCTATCGGTTACTATTGGTTACTACATTAGTTGGTATTAGAGTCAGAAGCTTTAATTTCTCAATTAAAGCACGATCCAAAGTGCCCGATCAGCAAGCTGATATGGCGAACTCTCCAAAGGCCTACATATTCAGATATTAAATTGATACTACACTGAATTGATCTTAGCCAAAAGACCTCGATTTACCCAATTTTAATATTGAGGGAGAATCCAATATTGGTTTTGACAGCCCAAATGCATATATACTCAATAGTTTTTTTCTTTTTAACGTACATTTTACAAAGGGGAATTTTACTTTTGAATTTGGTAGGATAAGTTTTGTTGGACTTACACAAAAGATAGGGTAGGACAAAAAATTTTGATGGTGAAGGAAGTTTAATCGAAACCGCACCTTATGCTGTAAAATAGCAAAGAGAGATCGGATTGATCATGAACTTGAATGAAAGGAGAAAAGAGTATCTCGCTTGTGTTACTTTGATCCCCAGCTCAGTTCTTGCTTGGGATGACTATTGCAATCTCGATGTAGAGAAGTACCGGTTTCAGTCCATAACTCTTCTAATAATTATATATCTAAAAAATAAAAATAAAAACTTTTTTTTTTGAACTTTTAGAAATAAAAACTTTGGAAACTAGAAACTAAAAACTCGATAACCATAACAAAAGAAAAACTAAAATGATAAAAAAAAAACCCCCTTAAAGCTCATTGCATTTCAAAAAGATGATACATGTGTCCTCCAAACTAGTTGAAATTTGTTTTCTACTAATCGTGTCTAATTCCGGAGATCTTACAGAAATATTATACTTTTGTAAGTACTGTAGTTTCAAATGTTTGGTATACTAAAAGAGAAATTATCAGAAGAATTTTTTTTTATAACAATTTAAAAAATATATAAAATATAATTTGATGACTTCAAAATAATTTTAAAATATAAAATTTAGAGAAATTCGGTCATATGAGTATAAAAAGAATTAATATTAACGTGATGACCATGGAATCTACATGGTTAGGGTCTTTCAAATAATTTACTAAAGTATGATGAAATCTATAGTACATTTGGTCATTTTATCGAAATACGAATATGTGACTGATCGTAAATGAAAACACACCATTTTAACATAATACTAGGTGATAACATGCACCTTGCGCAGGGTGAGTAATTTATTATTTATTTAGTTTTGTATAATTTAAAAATTAAACCATAGTATAATATTTTAATCCAGTTTTTTTTTATATAATAAGCTATTATGTTGACAATATAGTATGTTTAAAAAAATATTTTCTTATAAGAGAAAACAAAATTAAGCAAAGTAGTAATTGAATGTGTATAATATTAAATCATAGTAAATTTCGATTTCGTTTAATTATTTTGTATAAAATTTTAGAAAATGAATCTTAAGAGAAAATGAATTATAATTTTTTGATTATATTAAAAATTAAATATTATATTTTTATGTATATCATAAATTATTTGTAAATTTTGATTTTATTTAATTATTTTGTATAAAATTATTGGTTATGAATTTTTTTTGGAAATGAATTATAACAGAAAATGAATCATAAATCTTGGTTATATTAAAAATTAAAAATGAATAATAGCATATAAGGTAACTAATTTATTGAAATAAGTCTTTTTTTAGAAGGTTGGTGAGAATGAATGTGGTGGTGACACATCAGCAAAATGGCACCACTGTAAATATTTTAAAAAATAAGGGTACTCTCTAAAAATACTTCTCAAATAATATATAGGGGATGTTATATTGTATTTTAAGGTTACGATTAAGGATTTTATGTCTATGGTTAGAACTTACGGTTAAAATACAACCTATTTTGTTAATTTAAAAAAATATAGACTATTTGCTTGATTCTGACATAAAATATAAATTATTTCTTAATTTTGGTATAAAATATAGGCTAATTTTTTAAGAATCCTCTTGTTTTATCTACCTCTGTAATATGCTATTCTGCTGTAAAAAAAATCTAATATGCTATTCTATTAAAACAACATAGAATTTGATACTACATTAGTATATTAGATTATATTGGTAAGTAGAAAGATATATTATTTTGTTATATGTGTTTATATAGAGTGACATATTCTTGTTTTGGAATAATATATCAATATATTAATTTTTTTTGTTCTTTTCGAAAATTCAAACAATGTCATATGCAACAACAAAAAAAAGATATAGATGTTTCATGTATAATTGCAAAATTGAATCGTTTTTTTTTTTGAAGAAATTGTAGCCACCAAAATATAAGAGATCGAAAAACAAATTCTACATGCACAGAAAATAAACAAAGATTGAAGATGGTGAAGGTTATCTCCCATTCATACTGTTTACGAGATGGTTACTCATTTTACATATTTTATATAGATGAGATTTTTTTTTTAATTTCAGGTTAAAAAATATAGCACCAATTCACTGTAAAACTGGAAAAAATACATTAAAATATCATGTTTTTTTTTTTTGACACCCATTAAAATATCATGTCATATGTTAAAACTAACCATTTTTATCAATGTAAATCATGTGGGTTTCAACTCATATTCTAACGCATCAATAACACTACCCCAAATTATTAAGTTACATGTTGAAGTCAACTAACATTTTTTCAAGATTTTTAATACTTAGATTAGTATATTTTTTTGCTTAAAAGTGAAAATCCTTTTCTACATAAGTATGAAAAGATTTTTTTTGTCAACAAATTTCCTTGTTCACGCATTTGATTAGTTTAGATCTTGAGCGTTAATCTTAAAAAGATCGCATATACAAAAAAAGACATGCCTTCCTATTAAAAACAATAAAATTGTTTTATTGATTTTTTTTAAAAGAATATTTAATTTTAAATGTGATATCCTTCTCAATAAATGTGATAATATCCTTCTCAATAAATGTGATATATCCTTCTCAATTGGTTTTATTATGTACCATAAATATATAAACATGCGTGCGTTAAGTGCATCTACAAAACCTTTATATAATGTAGTGTAAAGCCTTTTCTACGTAAGTATATCTCTTTTTATAAGATTTGGGTTCACATGTATGAAAGGATTTTTTTGTCAACAAAATTCTTTGTTCACGCATTTGATTAGTTTAGATTTTGAGAGATAATCTTAAAAAGATTGCATATACAAAAAAAGACATGCCTTCCTATTAAAAAAAATTATTATTTTATTGATTTATTTTTACAGAATCTTTAATTTTAAATGTGATATCATTCTCAATAAATGTGATATCTCATTGGTTTTATTATTAGGTACCATAAATAATAAACATGCGTTAAGTGCTTTACAAAACCTTTATATAATAGCTCTCTTTAGGCAGCTAAAATACATCACATTTTCACTCTTATCATACCAAACAGTAAAGATAAACCAGAACAAAAATATGAATGGTTTCTTTGGAGTTATAGTGCTTCAATTCCTATTTCTTACATTATCTTTAGCCACTCGTGAAATAATTTTTTTTCCCTCTGATTTCGATGTAGCTACAAAATTTTCTACTGGTTTGAGCGACATGGAGTCTCTAGCATTTTCTACTTCTGATGAAGTAAAGAGATTGGTTCCAAGCGGTCCAAACAATGAAACATCTCCACCTACGCCATTACTTTCGGGAGCAAAGAGATTGGTTCCAAGCGGTCCAAACAATGAAACATCTCCACCTACGCCATCACTTTTAGGAGCGAAGAGATTAGTTCCAAGCGGTCCAAACAATGAAACATCTCCACCTACTCCATCAGTTTCAGGAGCGAAGAGATTGGTTCCAACCGGTCCAAACAATGAAACATCTCCACCTACCCCATCATTTTCCATAGCGAGGTTGGTTCCAAGCGGTCCAAACAATGAAACATCTCCACCTACCCCATCACTTTCCAGAAGGTATACTGATGTGAAAAGAACGGTTCCCACCGGTCCAAACAATGAAACATCACCGCCTAGTCCATCACTTTCCATAGTGGCTATTAATGAAGCGAACGTTGGTTTTTAACAACCCAAAATGATGTCCAACCTTATTAGTATTTTATTTGAAGTTTTTGATAAATTTTTATTTATAGTTTTGCTTATTCATGATCAATCGGACGAGAACAAAAAATTATAGATGTATCGATTATATACCTTATTATATGGTTCCATGGTGCATTTATATGATTAGTTAACAAATGAATAAAGCGGAGTTAATAAAGATCAGAGGTTACTTATAAACTTATCCAAGCGAAATTTGATTAAGTTTAAGCCCAACCCATGACAAACGATCTCCTACAAAAAGAAAATCAATCGTACAATAATTTTGGTGAGTTAACTTAAACGCAAAAAAAAAGGGTTTATAATTCATCGTTTCCTCCTTTTCTGGAATGATTTCCAACTAATCTCATTGAAATCAGCGGTATAAAACATATATTATGCCTACCCAAGAGAATAACCAAACTCTGTGGATTACGATAAAGTTGGTTTAGTTTGAGTAGATAATCGGTTTATGTGAACCGGGTTTGGTTTGTGGGGTTAGCTTAGCTGGTTGACGGTGACGTAACGCTTTTAGTCAATCAACTCCTCTGATTTGATTGAAATGTGATGATTACGCTCCAAACATATCTTCCCCTTCACTTATTTGATTGCGCCGAAATGCTGATTAATTTTACGAGTAAAGAGGTTTGCTTTGCAATAATTTCACTTCTTCTATTGTCTACCACATGTAAAAATATTGTCAAATCCTCTATGACCAAACCAACCAAGTGGTTAACGGAAAATGTTTGCAAACAATGTAAAACTTGGAATAATTGTAATGAGAGTTTATGTTATTTAATTTGCCTTAAAACCCAGATTACTCAAATTGCTAGGTATTCTTTATCGTCGATCCAAAAATAACAAGCGATATCAATATAGCATCCAAATCCTTTTTACTTAGAACTCGTTGTGCTTCAGGTTTTCCATCCATCCCTTCTTAATCTCTTAGGGCTAAAAGACTAGAAAAGGGATCGTAAACATAAATGATTATTTGTGAAACTGTAATGATACAAGAAAAAAGGATCATAAGCTCTAGTAAGAGCCATTGCTGAAAAGCTGGCTAGAGAACTACTAAGAGGACTTTACTAAGGATCGGAAGTTTCTTAAGACTACAAACATCAACTATTGAGTTGAAGAGTGTACAATTGTGCGTTTCTGTGTTCTTACTGTATTGAACTAGATGTGCGATTGTCCACTCAATTCTTAATCATATCCAAACCGAATGATGTGGCCACATCACCCAATAATGGGAGTTTAAGAGAGGGTGGTTTTACTCAGAATTAATATTCTGTTACATGTATGTATGACCATTCAACCCCCTATACCAACTTGTATCTGTCAGCACTGTCCTTATCCATTGAGTTATTCGAACTATTATAACCCATTCCCAAATTCCTCATCAAAAGTTGGAACATAAGATCATAATAAATAATATTATGCGAAGAAATAATCCTAAAGCTACTTATAAATTCGGCTATAGCAATATTTAGTCCTAACAAAAATCACTGTACTGACACAATATTTTTTGCTTAGATAGTATTTTATTAGTTTGTCAGAGTCCCTCAAAGAGCAATAATAAAGGATGAAACCGAACAAGAAGGTAATGGTGGATTCGTGTCATTATTTTCCTTAATATAATAAAAGACAAAATCTGTCTTTGTGGACTCCAATTCAGTCCACAAATATAACAAGAATTTAGATTTTTATAATCTCAATAGAGTCTATTACACACAGGTGGATCTTGTTAACTGACCTTGTTTAACATGATATCAAGCTCTTTGATGGGCTCAAACAGTGTTGATTGATCTTTCGAGGCCACGTTCTGCAAAAATCAACCAATAAAGATCATAACTGAGGTAGATAACTGAAGCTGCGTCTGAGAAAATATCAGCAGGATTATGATTGCTTATTTTTGAATTTGATGATTCGTCACCACACAACAAAACTCTTATCTCCATTCTCCAGACTCCATCGTTGACACACGAAAATATGTTATTTTGATTAATGAAATACTACTAAAAGATAGCAAAATATTTTTTTAAATGAATATATTTGTGAGCATGGGTTATAGAAGTTGTGTATTTAGTGACACCCAAATCTAAAAAGTAAAATAAATAAATAAAATTCAAAAAAAAAATCAGAAGAAGAGATGACTCTAGGAATTTGCATATTCGCTCAAATACTATATATGAGGAGAGCAAATGTGGTAGAGAGAGCAAATTGTAAGAGTAAATGAAAAGAGTAATAAGAGAAAAGATAGGTTTTGCATGAAGAAGAGAGTTCGTATCTATTAGCCAAGGATGACTAGCTTGCCTACACCTACTAATTCTTTTCAATGATTCAATCTTATGGGTTTTTTTAATTAGTAATAAGCATTTCATAAAAAAAAATTTGAAAAAAATCGATTGAATCTTGTGAGTTTAGGTTTCAGGCAGTCTTCTTAGCTATCTTAATATGCTCTCTTCATTCATGCTATACCTTTTTTCTTCCTAAAACATACGAAAGTCCATTGTTTAATTAGTGTCACATTTTTGTGTTAACCCTATTATTTTTTGATGTTGTCTTATAGAAGTTATATACGAGTGTTCATTTTGGATTTTAATCAACTGTTGTTTTCTTTTGTTTTATGGATTCAATGTAGTTCAATTTGATATAATCATGATTTTGGCGCGAATATGTTTTTTAATTATTTTAGCGATGGTTTTTAATTAATATATTAAAAAGCTAAATTTCAAATTATATTTTTCATCAGATTTCATCTAAATCGATTTGATACGATTTTGATATTGGCACGATTATGGTTCTTAAATAATTTTTAGATCAATATATTATAAATGACTTTAAACGATATATTAAAATAAAACTTAATTTTTAGATTGACATCTTTCATTTGCAAATTCCATATATAGATTGGTTTGATACGCTTTTGATATTGGCGTGCATGTATAGTTTTTAATTTTCTTTTATATAAAAAATAAATTTCAGGTTAGATTAGATTAAGGTTGTTGTTTTTCCGTTTTTTTTTCTTCAATTTTCCGTCGACCTTTAGCTCTGAAAAACTGCCGTCGTACCTTGCCGATTTGCCCTATTGGGGTTATTTTATATAATATAATTTTTTTTTTTTTAAAGTTCAGGTTAGATTTTTCAATTCTCTCAATTCAGTTGGTTCGATGGTTCGATGCTTTTTGGTTTTTTGATTAAAAAAAACGTAGAACTATTTGACCATATTTAAAGTTTTCAAATTGTTATATTGAAAGATGATGGACCATGAGATTGTAGATATCAAGGAAGATCAAAAAAAGATATAGAAGATTATTGTAGAATAAATACCAATAATCTTCTAGATCTTTCCGGATCTTTTTCTGATTTCTATAATTTCGATATGACCCATCTCATCTATCTTCCAATATGATTATTTGAATTCAGTTTGTGTTGGATGAATGCGATCTATCCTAATTAAATTCCTAATTAAACATGAAAAATGTTTAACTAACTTGCTTACACCTCCTAGGTCCTAATTCTTCTCCATTAGTTATTCAAACTTGTTTATTAATTAGCACTCAAACATATAATCAAAAACAAATTTTCTGCTTTGCAATCAAATTTATGCAACTTAATTTATTTCTCTTAGGTATCACTTTAGCAATAGAGAAACAAACAACATACAGAGTTAAATGAATCTGTCTCACGTTGCTATGTCATATAATGTATGTCTCTTATCATGGATTCTTTGTTTGAGTCAATTCACTCACATAAATACTTGGAATCACATCACGTATATTAAAAAAGCAGCTGCATCGTAGAAATTACATCACTGTGTCAATTTGCAAAGTATCTATATTGGGACACGCTCATGAGAATATAGCCATGCTTATGGGAGATTTAATACAAGAAACAGAAACACTGTTTTCACGTTTTTACCCCTTTAACTATAATTAAGAACTTGTTATACTATTTGAGTATTGTTCTGTTCTGTTTATAAAATGGTTACTAAGCTTCTATACTATTTTGTTATATTAATTGATATATATATATATACATATATATATATATATATATATATTTATTTTATTCATTTTGTTTAGTAGTTTTATATAGAAATGAAACATTTGTATATGTTTTATATATATTTGTATGCGTGGTCACTTAATTTCATATTTGTATCTTCCATATTTACGTGTATTTAAAAAAATATATATATAGGTTAGTATATTCTATTTATATCTACATAGAAGGGCATATTGTTAATTAACATCATTATTCATATTATACTAAATGAATGTGTACAATAGTATAGATTTGCGATTCAAAAACAAATTCTAATTATATTATAGATTATCTCAACTATAAAAAGTCACTCTTTAACAAAGTGTATGATTTTAGATATGCAAATATCTCAAACTCAATCACAACCCAGTTACATAAAATAATATTTTCAGAAAGTATAATAAAATGGTTAAAATATAGAATTCAACATTTTATATAGAAAAACATACATATAATATAATGATAATGTGTTTAGTATAGAATGACATACTTACAAGTTTATCTCCATAATTAAAATCATGATATGTATAGAAAAAAATCTATGTTTTTTTTCAAATCAGACAACAAATTTGAATCAATACTATTGAAGAAAGCTAAACCAAATAAAATGAGTTGGGTATTAAAAAGTAATAAGTAACAAATAAGAAAAACAAAAAGGGAAGAATAAGAAGGAGAAAGAGGCGAATGTATCTCTCGATTATGTGAATAAGTGTAAGACTGTGTATATATTTTATATATTATACAAAGAATATCATCAAAGTTTTTTTGGCTATTCATGCCAATTTCCCTACATCAATAGCATGTAGAGTGTTTCTACAAATATATTAAAAAAATAAGTAATAATATAATATGATATGGGGTTCTTTAAATTAAGAAACTAACCATCCAAAGTTTTTTAAATAAAATACTTTAGAACTCTCTTTTTCTATTTTAAGAACCCCAAAATTATTTATTACTACTAAGAGCATGTGCAATGCAAAAATAGCATAAGAGTATCTTAAAAAATAAAATAATAATTTTTAAATAATGAAAATCTCTAAATCAATCAAAAGTTGACACATAATAAATGAGTTTCTTAAAAGTTAAGAATTGGTTCTTAAATAAGAAATTTAAGCACCACTTCTTACTCCTCTCTCTTACTTTTTTATATATATTTTTTTTTTGTTAAGAAATTTTGTTAAAATACTTGCATTGATCATGGTTTAAGAACCCCATAACTACACCAATGGAGGTGCTCTCAGGGGCGAAACTAGTAAGTGGGTAGGGGGTCAGCTGACCCCACCTAATTAAAAAATTATTTTTTTTTCTCGTTGAAAATTGTTTATGACCCCATTAAATTTTCACCCCATGAAAGAAAAAAGTATGGAAAACAAAAACATACAAAAACATAATTAAATTGGGCAATTGATTTTATTTTGGTTTTGAGCCCATTTTATATAAATAATTCATCACTTTTATGAGTTTTAATTTAATTATTAGCTAATAAAACATTAAAACAAAAAAACTCACACTCAACAAACATTTTCCCTTGGTCATTAGATTTTTTGCATGTGTTTATTTTTAAAAAAAAAAATTTTGTTCACCAAAGAACTAAAACAAATTAAAAATCTCACATGTTCAAATTAAATTTCTTTATATTTTTTAATTTACTTTAATCTCTTTAAATTGTATTTTATGTTTTCTTATTAAATTAGATATGGGATGATTTACACCCATAAATATTAAGGTTTATACTTATAATCTATAAATTTGAATATCTTTAATTTTTAGTTTGTTATTTTCAAGAGATAACTAATGGATCAATTCCTGAAAAAAACAATTTATCAACAAATGATACAAAATCGTATTAGTGATTAGGTTTTAAGTGATTGTCTCTTTTTTTTTTGAAATTTTGTTTTTCACCAAAGTTTTTATATATGTAGCTATTTTTTGGCAATTTATAAAGGGAAGATTACTTAAATAGCTCACATTTTAACGTTAACTATTAGACTAACTCTTATTTTAATTTAATTACTGTCTTGTTTTTCATATCTATAATACCCTTTTAAGCTTTGTTAGGAAAAAACTATTTACAAAAATTCCATTATTATTTTTTTCCACCTCAGCAAAAAATATTCAATATTAACGAAATTGCCATTGAATTTTGAACGAAAATATTTACCATGCTACCAAAAATCTGTCGTTCATTTGACGACATATTTTTATTTATTCGCCAGATTTATTTCAAGTGACAGACTTGTTATTTGAATGACAGTTTTTTCCAATAAATCTATCACACGAGCTAACAGTTTTTTGTTAGCATGACAGTTTTAGTTAGTGTGACAGATTTTTTTAACAGATTAGTTATTATGATACAACAGATTTAAAATATTTCGACAGACTTTATACTGCGGCAGATTTGTTGCAACAGACTTTATACTGCGACAGATTTGTTGCGACGGACTTATTTTTCGTAACAGATCTTTAGTTTTACTTTATAGCAGATTTTAATTTCACGGCAGATTTATGATTAGTCTGTCATCAAATAAAATTTACAATTTATTACTATACTATCCTTGTACGTTTTAACAGTTTTTGTTGCATTTCGCAGCAGTTTTGTAATTTTGAACGAAGCCATTTATTTGATAACAGTTTTTTGTTCATATGTGACGACACATTTTTTTTTACTAAAGTAGCTTCTCCCTTTACAAATTACAACAGACTTTGCATGTGGCAGACTTTTGTTTCCCTTGACAACAGATTTACGTAACTATAGTTATAGCAGTTTTTTTCGTTTTAATTACAAACCATATATGAAAACCTACGCTATATTGTCTTTCACTTAGGGCAAGCCGCCATACTCCTTTTTCCAGTTTTTAAAAAAATACATCGACTATTCATTCTTTCAGTTTTGAGAGCACCCTTATATATTTTTCTAATTTTAGATCATCATGATCAATTAAATTCTTTCATTTTTCCTTTCTATTGATTAACCCAATGGATCAAATTATTCTTGTCTGTAAAAATTGTCCACAAAGTTAATAAGGTTTAGTCGTAAAAACATTAAAAGGGTTTATTATTTTAATTTTAAAATTTAAATTTTGTAACTCTTATTTTTTTTTAGTGGGAAATTATATCATAATGGCATGGTTGTAATAAATTAAATAAGAGTTGGATATCTTGTCTTTTTGCTAAAAATGTGTGCTAATTTAGTAGTTGATCAATAGAGGGTGTTACTTTAGTAATAAACAGATTAATTAGAGTCATTTTAAGTAATTTCCCATTTATAAACTATATTAATTTTTTTATTGCTCCCTGTAGAAAAAAGTTCTGGCTTTGCCCTTGGGTGCTCTAATTTTTTTTTTTTTTTTTTAATAAACCAATAGTGTAACCTCACATAAAATTTACTTTCGTCTAATCTCATACGTTCACAGTCTCTCATCGTAATTGCCTTCATCAGTCTTCTTTGCAATGGCAAGAAGGACAAACTTAGAGCAGTGTTAAAAAGTTTAAACTTTGTAACTTACCAATGCAGATATTTTTATAAGTGACATGTTTATCTACAAACACTCTTGTCAAGAACCCAGAAAAAGAATTTGCATAATAATTAAAAAGAGCTTTGCGAAAGAGAGACATGGTGTACAACTAGGTCATCCAATCCAAGCTTAACCTTAAATCAACCATGGCATACTAGCTAGTGTATGAACCACACCAAGAAACCATCACTAGAATACAAGAAGTGTTATAAATATCGTAAACACTTGCCATACGCTTCACATCTTCCACATGGTCTAGAAAGATGTAAGCTTTAAGATGCCTCAGCTCTTTCAGCCCTTGGATTCCAACTCTAGTGATAGTCCTCGTCTCGGGATTGTAGTAGAGAAGGTAAAAAGAATTACATATATAGTTTGGCGACAACACAATCTCACCAGTATCAGTCGTTCCAACAAAACACAACTTGGTCTCTGCGACTATATCTTTCCAAGGAGGTGGCAAAACGTATGTATAACACGACTTTTGATGATTTTTGGCGTCTTTTAAAACCCATAGTTGAATACCGGTGTAAATCCCGTAATCATCAATGTCAGGCTGAAGCTTAGCTAATCCACCCTTGTAGTTTACCAGAGTTGATTCAATCTTTGCTCCCCGTAAATATTCATGCCTTAGAGCTCTATTTATAGCGGAGAAAATTTGGGAAAATACACCAAAACTAGTTTATAATTTGAAAACTACACCTTTATTATTTTCTAAATTTTTTTAGAATTAATTATATATGAAATGATTAAGTTAACCTTATTTTGAATTCTTATAATTTAAAATTATTTAATAAAATCAAAATAAAATAACATTTTGAAACTAAATAATATATATTTAGAATTTAATTTATTTATAAATTCTAAAATCTTAATTTTCTACTAATCTATAGAATATTCTATAAAAATATATTTTTTATAGGGAAAACAAATAAATCATAAGATTTTTATATATTATATACTTATCTATAGATTATTCTACTAAAACTAGTTTTAAATTTGTATAGACCTTTCTCAAATATTAATTTTTTATCTGATTTAAGATTTATCTAATTAAAATAATTATATAAATACATTATTTAGAGAAAATCCTAAGATTTAATAATTAAATATCTCTCATATATTTAATTTTTGATTTTTATTTTAATTTATAAAAATATGTATTATTAAAATCTGGTCAAAATATTCTTTTTATTTATCAATAAATTTAGTAATAAAAAAAATAAAGCAGTGTATTTTTCAAATTACAAAATTTAATTAGGGTACTTTGCCAATTGCCCTTTATAGAATCGAACTTCTCATATTCTATATCAAAGCAAACTATATCAGGAAACCCGCCATTGTTCTCAACGAATGCTCCAGTGATTTACTCTATTTTTTACTCTAAAAATAGAGTTTTTTAAAGATAGAGAAGGTGTTTGCTCTAATGGTTACCTCTATTTTTCTACTACAAAAAAAAGAATATTCCAAATATATTCTATTTTTGTTTAGTTATTAATTTTTTAGTAAATCTTTTACTTTACAAATATATATTTTTTATCCATTTATTTTTTTTGACAAAAAATTAAATACAATGATGACTTTATTAAATATTGAAGTTTGCCGCACACATAAAATTTTATTACATAATTACTTATTGCTATTATGATTTTATTTAAAAATAAAAAATATATATATAACTTTTGTTTAGTTACAAAATATAAACATATCAAAATTAAAGAAGTATTTTGTAAATAAAAAAGTTTTACTCTAAAAATAGAGATCTCTATATATAACTCTAAATTTTGAGTTATATATAGAGATCTCTATTTTTAGATAACGATATAGAGTACCATTGGAGATGGTTTTACTCTAAAAATAGAGTTTAGAGGCAAAAACAGAGGGTGCAAATGGTTGTAAGTGAGGAATTAGAAGAATAAAAGTGAAAAGAAAAAAATGAGTGGAATAATGTGTTTTTTCACTAATTCTTTTTTCAACTCCTTCTTCTTGTATTTCGTGCAAATGGTTGTATTTTAAAATAACAACACTAGTAAAAAAAGTACTATAGCCACTGACGAGTATCTGGCAAAGCTAAAATTATAGAGGCTATAGGCTGAAATAACCACTTCCAGCCACAAAAAACGGAGGTCGCTATAGCGCCGTGGCTAAAATATTTTGTGACCTTTCGTGGCTATTTGACAGAATAACGTCACTACCTAGCCACACAAGTGTTCGTGACTAATTTTGCCACAGATCAACCACATAGATGACAGTAGCTACTTACCACGACAAAAAAGTGGCTACAGAGTGGCTATGTTGTCACAAACAAAATGTGGCTAAAGAGTGGCAAGATAGCCACAACAATGGTAGTGTCTTTATGTGGCTGTTGTGACCACTAATATGTGGAGGCTAATTAATGACTATAATTTAGCCACTAACATGAAAATAACGGTGGCTTTTTCCGGGTGGTGGCTAAGAACATCTAGACACTTAAAATCGCAGTGGCTAAGTTGTGAAAACAGGAAAAAAAAATATTGCATAAACATTGTAATTAAACAGTAATTAATAGATTAAGCTGATCTAAGTAAATCCATACATATTAGCCGATTACAAAAAATTTTCCAAAACATAAACCCATGAACAAATACATAAACCCACATAGTAGCAGATTAGAAAGAGTACAAAAAAAGAGATTGTTTAAAACTAAAAAACAAATTACACAAGTTCAATCACTTGAACCGTGAGAGCATCTAGCAAGAGAGTTTTCAGGTCTCACCATTGTTGTTATGATTTGCCATCGGGATTAGACATGCGGCACTCAACAGCTACCTTGCTCCTCTTAAGAGCTGGTTCTGTCGCCCATTCCTCCATCAAGAAGGTCCAATCTTCATCCCCAACATATTTGGGTTTCCTGTTTTGTCTCTTCTTCTTGCTGATGCGTTCACAGATTGAACGCATAGTCTCCTTTTTCCAGAATTAGTACACAGCATCAGCGAACTCAAGTTCCCAGTAGTAGTTTTGCTACAAAACAGAAATCAAAGTTACTACTTGTGTGTTGAGTTAAAAGGATGCATAATTACAAGAAAATAAGTAAGACTTACACCACTTCTTCCTTCCTCTCCTCCGGAACAAATTTCCAGCTCCTTGCCAAGTTGCTCGGATGAACTTCAAGACAAAAGGGTCAATACCAAACCTACAATGAGAAACCAAAAGGTAAAAACAATGTCCAAAAGGTAAGAAAAAAGGAAAGAACAATGTCAAAGATAATTACCATAAAGCTCCATTGAGCTTCTTTGGATGGAGGTGTGGCTGGGATAGCCTCGAGGGAGCATTCATCATAGACTCAAGGCTGATGCGTGGGTAGTTGTTTGCACCTGATGAGGCTGTACTAGTAGCTCCTGGTGGCATTGGAGGAGGCTGCCAAGGAGTTCCATTTCGACTTATAGTTACCATGTCTGTAACAGAAGCAAATAAATTAAACTTTTGAAACAGAAGAGGCATAAAAACTTGAATATAAATCGAAAATAGTTGAAGATAAGAGAGAACAAAGTGAAACATAATTTAAAATAGATGGATTTTGGCACACACACATTAAGAAACCGAATAAAAACATAAGCAAAAACCAATATGAAGCGGTTAAAAAGAATGAGCAAGCAAATAATACCAATATGATGCGATTAAAAGAAATGAGCAAGTGAATCGAAATATCAGTGAACAAATCGATTGAAAGCAAGAGAAGCAAACATCCATTACAAAATTGATTAAAATCGGAGCAAACTTCATATACAACTACAATAAATCAGTGAATAAATCAATAAACAAACCGATTAAAAGCAAGAGAAGCAAAACCTAACATGGACTTTTCTGGGAACTCACAGAGAAAAAACGAAATGAGGGTGACAGAGATTACCGGCAGAACAAGGCGGACAGAAAGTCGGTCGGAGGCGATGTCGTCGGAGGCGAGGTCTTCTTCGGAGGTTGTCGGCAAGTGAATCGGAGGAAGAGAGAGTTTTCGAGAGCTTTGTTTTTATCGAAAAGTAAAGCAAAAGAGTTAAAAAGAGTATATATATCGTACAAGAAGAGAGTGAAGAGATAAAAAAACCCTAAGGCATAGCCACATCTATATTAGTGACTAACAGTGACTATACGAAAATAAAATTTGAGAAAGTCCGCGAAACATGAATATTTTGGTACTATTGTTTTAAATTTTTTTGCTTTTAACAAAGACATGGACACTCCAGTGGCTAACTAGTGGCTCTGCCTTAGCAATTTTCAAAATTTCCTAAAATTTTTGGTGCCAAAATTTTAACCTTAACCCGCCTAAGATTAAATTCGGGTACGAATTATGGTGCAAACAAATTAATCTAACCCGCCTAACATTATGTTCGCGTAAAACAATTAAAATGTTTTGATTTTTTGTAGCCACCGATATATTAGTGACTAAACTGTGGCTATACGAAATAATTTAGAGAAATTTTGTTGATTATAGAAATTATTAAAAACAGATTTTAATTTGATAAACTTTTATTAATTATACGAAATAATTATATTAATTTTTGTTAATGTTGCGAAATAATTATGTTAATTTCTTAAAAACCATGTATTTCTCCAATTCTATTATGAAAAAATGTATTTAAAATAAAAATTAATGTTTTATTTTGTTAAAACATGTTTTTGTAGAACTGATAGGGAATTAGATAAGGGAGAAGACATGAAGTGGATTGTGAGGCATGGTGTGACAAAAAAGAAGGCAAGGGGAAGATTGAAGATGCAGCTGAAGTGGACAGACGTAATGGACCACAGGAAGATACCCGGAGGGACTTCAAGACAGAAAGCTGACGTGGTCTAAGGACATGAAGATGACGTGGCAAAGAGTAACTTGGAAGGATCCTTTGTGTATGTGCGTATATACAAAAGAAGAACAAAAGGAAAGAAAGGATAGGTGGCAAGATACAAGGATTCCTAACTAGGTTTAAGAGAGTTGTATATAAGGGTTGATGTATGCTAAGGGTTAGGTTAACACTTTATACGTCTGAAAGCAGAAACGGCGCCTAGAGCTTTTAGTGACAAAGAAAGAAAGCTTAGAGGTTAGTGTTCACAGATTTTCTAGGTTCACGTGGGTGAGACCTTGTGTGTGTTTTTAGAGTGTAACTTGCAATCATTGGGGTCAATCTAGGGATCTAGAGTTGAGTAACACCAAGAATAGGGTGATCTTGTAAGATTAACTATTGTGATTCAAGTTTAATAAAAGCATTCGTCTTGGTGCTGTCCAAGACACATAAATCTGTTGTTGCTAGTATTTCCACACTTACAATTGGTATCAGAGCAGACATCTGCTAAAGATTGTTTGTTCTTTTAATCAGGTGTAATCTGGGAAGAGTATGGAAAACATGCAACAATTTGGATCTATGAAACCGCTGTTGTTGGAGAAGAAAACTTTGTGGAAGGTGCAGATCAAAGCGCTCATCAAAGGGATAGATGAAGATGCGTGGACTATGGTGGAAGAAGGGTGGACTGAGCCAATTGTCATTGACGTGGAAGGACGGGTTCATCCAAAACCTAAAAAAGATTGGACAGCTGAAGAAAAGAACATGTCAAAGTTCAATTCTAAGGCGTTGTCGGTGATCTGGACCTCACTCACCAGAGATCAATTTCAAATGGTACAAGGGTGTACTACAGCAAAGGAGGCATGGGAAGCATTGCAAACTTCGTATGAAGGTACCAGCAGTGTAAAGAGAAGCAGAATCGATATGCTGGCTTCACAATTTGAGACTCTAACCATGGGAGAAGAGGAGTCGATTGAGTCCTTTGGTGGAAAGCTAAAGTCTATTGCAAATGAAGCACTCATTCTCGGGAAAACGTACAAAAGCAAAAAACTGGTGAAGAAATTTTTGAGGTGTCTACCAGAAAAGTTTCAGGCACATCGCTCTGCTCTTGAAGTGTCTCAGAACTCAGACGAGATGAGGTTTGAAGATGTGGTAGGTATGATGCAAGCGTTTGAGCTGAACAGAAACACGAAAGTTACTGCTAAAAGTAAAGGGATAGCGTTTGTGGCATCAAAATCAGGGCAGACTGAAGGACTGGAGGACAAAGTTGCTCTGATCATAAAGAAGTATTTTAAGAAGTTTGAGAAAGGACAGAAGAAATTTGGATCTAACTTCAACAAACAAGACAGTGATCAGAGGTATGACAGAAATGCTCGTAAACTAGAAATTCAGTGTCACGAGTGTGAAGGGTTTGGACATATCAAGGCTGAATGTCCAACAGTTAAGAAGAGAGAATCTCTCAGTTGCACTGAATGCAAGGGAGCTGGTCATACAAATTTTGACTGTGTGGGGTCAGGAAGGAAGAAAGAAAAATCATTTGTGAGTATGGACTCTGAATCTGAAGACGATAGTGATGATGATCAAGTGAACCTACAGAACTTTGTTGCATACCTGGGTGTCATAGACGAGGGAGCAGAGTCGGAGTCTGAAAAAGAAGTAGATGATGCAGAAATTCTGTACATTGAAAATAAGCTTCTCTGTGACACCTTTGTTAAGGTTCAAGAAGAAAAAAAACCACTGCTTCAAGAAAAAGCTGATCTGGTCAAGGATTGTGATGAGTTAAGATCTGTGTTAGCAAAGGAAAAAGAAGAGAAACAGAATGTTTTGGATGCGGTTGTGATTCTCAAAGAAGATCTTGACAGGGAGATTGAAAAATCCAAGGAACTGGAAGGAAAGCTGGATGAACAACTAAGGAACATCAGAATGCTGAGTAAAGGCACGGAAGGCCTTGATAAAGTTTTGACAATGGGCAGAATCTTCAAAGGAAGCATTGGGCTAGGCTACAAATTTGGAAAAACAGCTGGTGACAAAACCATGTTCATCAGAGAAACTCGTCTGCTACAAACAGTTGTTACCGAGGGTCATGTGGTCGGTATGCATCAGCTGAAAAACAGTCCAGAAGGAATACAAGGAAGAAATCCGGTTAAATGAAGTAACCCAAGATTATGTGGTTCAGCTAGTACATCGCGTGGTTCAGTGAGATCTGTGACTCAGGCATCCAAAGAAGAAGCTCAATGGAAAGGTACAAGACAACAATCCTATGAAAGTCGAAACAGGTACGATATGTCAGGATGTTTCTATTGTGGGAAGCCTGGGCATATCAAGCCATTCTGCTACAGGTTCTTGGAATTGAGAGAAAAGATGCAGAGAAAGATTCACTACCACAGAGATAGTCGATATCGCAATCATGCATGGGTCAGAAAAGAGGATCTCTGTGGGTATGTAGCCTACACTGCTGATCAGAACAGCACAGATGAGAAGGCGTGGTACTTTGACAGTGGCTGCTCAAGGCATATGACTGGGGATCAGACTAATGTGGATACCTTGGTGATATGGGTCAAATTTACCCTAACCAACTCTCTCAAATTAAGAGATCAGTTGTAGTACTTAGGGATCGAATCCACAGAGAAGGGATAGTCACACATCAGTTTTCTAAATTCGAATTAAGCTAGGAAGAATAATAAAACTAAAGACAGAAAGCAATTAAACGATTTAGTAAATTCAGGAGACGAAACGCTAGGTTCAGGGAAATTCTCAGGTGATCTAAATTGTTGGTCTAGACAGGATGTTAGGAAATATGAAGAACTGTTCTTGAACTTGAAACACTAATGTAAAATCAACCAACTCTCGCTGCGAAGATTATCTATGCCTAAATTCCAGAAAACCAAATCTCTTTGCGAATTCAAACAATTCAAACAAGCATTCTTTTCAGGTTCAATTGTTCACAAAATCCTAAACCAAATCCCTTTGTGAATAGGTATTTTGCTCATCTAACACTAGTTCAGGCAATCAATAATACTCTCGCATCTATTAATTAACCTAAGATCAGATTCTAGGTCATGAAGCTAGAATAAGCATAAAACACAAATCCAGATGAAGAACTCTAATGATTTTATCCTAACAATATAATTTGACCTAACAATTCATTGATCACCTTTGAAAAAACCCTAAACCTAACAAGCAAACTACTCAGACATGGTGAATGAAGCAAACATCATGAATAAAGAAGAATGCATAAGAGAAATCAATAGATAAATAAGGGAGTTCCAAATTTGCTCTAAAGGAGACAAATTCTTCTCTCCAAAAACCTAAACTTCTATGATTCTTAAAATATGAGATTATGCCTAAACAATGGCTGAAAACTATATTTATAGGCCTAAAACACGAATTGGGCACTCTTGCAAATAAGGAAATCTTTTTGGGCAATTTCCTTTTCTTCAAAGCTTGTAAAGTCGCGTCCAGTTTCTGGAAATAATTGGTGTCGATCGACACCATGAACAGTGTCGATCGACACTGTTCATCCGGCTCCACTTCGACTTCATCTTTTCAGCAGCTTGTTCCACAATGCTCCAAAAAGCTCCAAAATCTCCAATTATGCTCAAAACGTAGTTCAACCTGTAAAAGACTCAGAAAGGACTCTAAAATAGTATAAAGACTCTATAAAAACACTTATATCATGGTCTAAAAACGGGTAAAAACCATGATATATCAACTCCCCCAGACTTAGCCTTTGCTTGCCCTCAAGCAAAACAGAAACTTAGACTGAAGTAGAAGTTTGAAAACAGGAACTTTCGAGTACCTCTTCAAAACGCCACAGTGATTAACACTTCTTGAATCCACATGATAATAGAGCCAACCTTAGGAAATGTTCAATGTACTCACCACAAGCTTAGCAATCTCCTAGTTCAAATCCAGATCCTTTCCTTGGTATAAAATTCGAACTCTAACATTGGTAATGCCATAGAACTTTTCTGATTCTTTCCCTTCCTTAGTGCCTGAACAAGACATTCTCATACAGCTCCCCTATTTTCTCTTCCCTTAGTCAACTTCTGCCCATTTTCAGGGTGTTCTAAGATCTTTTCATTGACTCTTCTTTTCTTTTACAATCTTGGGAAATAGTGCTACTCTCTACTTGTGTTCCTTGTGAGGAGACAGGTTCATGAGCACTCACTAATATTGTTCCTTGTGAGGAGACAGGCTCATGAGGTTCTTTGCACTATTCCCAGACTTAGACTCTTTTTCTTTCTTTTCTTTTCTCAAGGGAAGATCAAGGAGAGACTGCAATTGCCTATCTGTTCGGACTGAAAGAGGAATCAAGTTCTGAGCATACCTAGTTCTTATAAGGGGATCTGAACTCGCCCTGTTAGATTGATTCCACTTGCAGCTTTCTACTTAGTAAGTCCTGCAATCAACTCTTATAACAATGGTTCTTCAAGTGTCAACTTCCTGTGGTTAGTTCCTAGAAAAACCGAAAATTCCAACTGATTTTGACTCAATAAAACAATTTTTTGAAAACTTTTGACTCAAGACTCAAAACAAAACACAAAGTCAGTAATCACCTCCCCCAGACTTAAACAACACTGTCCCCAGTGTTATCAAGCCCGAAGTTGGCTAAAAGAAAGATTAGAAACAACATAAAAGACCAGAATAGAAGACTTACCTTCGTCTGCGCATGGTGTCGATCGACACCTAGTAGTGTCGATCGACACTGGTCAAAGTCGGGTCCAATGTCTCCTTTTTTTTTCAACTGACTGAAACTAGGACTTAATAAAACCAAAACGAAATAAAAAGAAAAACGTACCTAACAGTGGGTTGCCTCCCACTCAGCGCTCGTTTTCAGTCATTAGCTTGACTGTGTCGGGGTTTAGACGTCTGGTGGTTCAGAGGGTGGCATTGAATGCTTCCCAGACGAATGTCTTCTCATCCATGGCGGTGTATAGGCGTTAGGTGCATGAGAACGACCAAGGAAATGAGGAACATCAGCAGGGTGGGACTTGAGTTCGGGTGGGACACTTCGTTTTCCTGCAGCAACATCAAAAGAACTACCAAGCCTTCTACGAGAATCTCGTGGCTTGCATAAGTGTGAAACAGCTTTTGAACCTTTTGCATTCTTATTGACAAGATCAGGAGTTTTGGAATTGAGTCCAGGAAGTACATACCTTTGCTTTCTTCGAGGTTTCGGGGCAGAAGGAGGTGGAGGCATCTGTTGGATCAAAGATGATGGAATTGCAGCATTGGAAACGACTTCTGGTGTGATCCGCGAAGGGTGTCGATCGACACAGATGGTGTCGATCGACACTAGCTCTGTAGCTCGAATCTCTGCACTCTTTCTGCAACTTAGCTCTGCAATCCTTGCTTCCATGATGAACACATCGTCCTCCATCAATTTAGCACCGATTAGACACTCACTGTCGCCCAAAGTCCTGAAGATATGACTGTTCCCACTCCAATCTTCGAGCTCCACAACTTCTTTAGAGTTTTCAGCCAATGCCTCTTGAACAACTTGCTCTTTATAATCCAGCTCTTCTCCAGGGATCACAGCAATACATGAAATCTGCTTGGAAACTTCAGCAGTAGGGACAGCTTTGTAGAACACTTCTTTGTCAACATTAGAGAAAGACATTCTCTTATTGGGCATGTCTACAATAGCTCCTACTGTGGCCATGAATGGTCTTCCAAGGATGAATGGTATGCTAGACGTTCTGCTCACTTCCACAACCTGAAAATCAGTTGGAACCAGGCAACTCCCAACTTTGACAAGCAGGTTTGGAATGGTACCATAGGAGACTGCTGTAGAATTATTGGCAAATTCAAGAGTCATAGTTGAAGGATGAATGTCAGCAATCCCCAGCTTCTCTGCAATGTCTTTTGTCATGAGGTTCACGCTAGCTCCTGAATCGCAGAGGGATTGTTTAAACTCAATTCCACCAATGGAGCATGGAACCATAAACATCCCAGGATCTTCAACCTTAAGCAGCTGCTTCATTGGTGATGTACCCCTTGCTTTGTTGAAGAGTTCTTCAATTTCTTCAAGACTTTCTCTGCTATTCTTAAAGAAAACCCACAAAGGATAATTCTCCCAGGCTTCAGCAAATGAGATCGCATTGGAGATCCTTCTAACCTTCTTGTTGAAACTAGCCAGCTCTTTTGCACTAAGGGGCAGCCTTAGGTGTTTGGGTATAGAAGGATATGGAACCTTAGGATTATACACCCTTTCCTCTGCAATTTGTGAAGCTTTAGGCGTGTCTGTCCACGTCTGGGAAGGGTGTCGATCGACACTATGGACGTGTCGATCGACACAGACTTCTTGTATCGAGGATGCGTGTTCGAACGAGCTCGATTCCTTGAGTTCCTCTACGGGTGTCGATCGACACTACTGAGTGTCGATCGACGCTGGCTCTGCAGCTGCAGTATCGTCGTCTTCAGCTTCCTGAGGTGCCATGATTTCTTCTACACTATTCACTATAATGGCATTAACTTGAAATCGAGGATTCACGTCTGTCTTTCCAGGAAGAAATCCTTCTTGCCTATGAACTGCTTCTGCGGTTTGAGCAACTTGTACATCCAGCTTCTTCATGTGAGAGTGTATGCTCTCAATCTTTCCATTCAGATCGGTGTACAGGTCGTCGATTTTCCCGTTAAAATCCACTGTCATCTTCTGTTGGCCTTCCAAGATCTGCTCTAGCATGGACTCCATTTTGTTGTCTTGTGCAGGAGGCTTATGGTAAGAAGAAGAACCATAAGTCCTTTGGAAGTTGTTGCTCTGAAAAGGCTTCTGGTATGAAGAACCATAGCCTTGCTGATTGTTGAACCTCTGTCCTTGAAAACCAGCACCATTGATGTAGTTGACCTCTTCTTGCTCTGGCTCAAAGGTATCTACTTCATTAGCAAAATGGACCTGCTTCTTTCCCATCAAGATGTCCAGCTTCTTGTTGACTTCAGCAATTTGGTTTCCTCCAGCTTCTTGTTGACTTCAGCAATTTGGTTTCCTCCAGCTACTCCTGCGTGTTGCCTTCTCTCGAAGTCTGCGTTCTTGGTGTTGTTACTAGAAGCCAAATTCTCTATAAGCTCTATCGCGCCTTTTGGAAATCTGGTGTTGAAGTTGCCATTGCTCGCAGCATCTAGGGCCATCTGATATCTCCAGTCAATCCCGCGGTAGAATATACCGATAAGTTGCGGCTCGCTGAATCCATGATGTGGGCAGTCCCTCTGGTAAGATCTGAACCTCACCCAAGAAGCCTTGAATGCTTCAGTGGGTCCTTGAGAGAATGTGGTGATCTTCATCCTCAGCTCCTCGGATCTCGCATCATCAAAGAAATTGCAAAGGAATGCATTCTTTATATCTTCCCAAGTAGTCAAGGATCCTGGTGGCAACTGCTTCAGCCAGTATGATGCATCTCCAACAAGCGAGTATGGGAACAACTTGCAGAAGAGATAATCATAGGACACTCCATTAGCCTTGATGCTTGAGGCTAAGTCCTCGAATCTCTCGACGTGGTCCATGGGATGCTCATTTGGAAGACCATGGAAGGGATGCTGAGCCACCAATGTGTAGTAAGCAGGCTTCAGCTCGAAGTCATTCCTTTGAAATGCAAGAGGACGGATCGCAGCCCTATTAGCATAGAACTGGTATGGGCGGTTGTACTCGCCAAGCGTTCTTCCACGTCCAGCTTCAGCACCGGCGATTTGTATCGCTGGTTCGACTATGACGGCGCCAGCCTCATCAAGTCTCTGTCCTTGGGTGTTCCTTCTGTTGCCCTGTAGGTCAACAAAGTAACCAACTTCGTCTCGGATTAGAACCATAGGATCTGGCATCGCGTTGTGCAACTGGTGTCGATCGATGCCAATGGTGTCGATCGACACTCGTGCGATTTTTCTGTTGGTCCGTTCGAGACGTGCTAGCTCCTGGTTATCAAGTCTGATTAGCTCCTTTTCCTTGTTGCTCCTGGTATTGCGATTAAGCATACACCTGAAAACAAGAATAAGAAACTAAAATTAGTAACCAAAAACAAAAATTAAAAACCTAGACAAAATTCTAATACTAGAAATCTATAGGCAACTAATCTCCTTCCCCGGCAACGGCGCCAAAATTTGATATGGGTCAAATTTACCCTAAGCAACTCTCTCAAATTAAGAGATCAGTTGTAGTACTTAGGGATCGAATCCACAGAGAAGAGATAGTCACACAGCAGTTTTCTAAATTCGAATTAAGCTAGGAAGAATAATAAAACTAAAGACAGAAAGCAATTAAACGATTTAGTAAATTCAGGAGACAAGACGCTAGGTTCAGGAAAATTCTCAGGTGATCTAAATTCTAGGTCTAGGCGAATGTTAGGAAATATGAAGCTCTGTTCTTAAACTTGAAACACTAATGTAAAATCAACCAACTCTCGCTGTGAAGATTATCTATGCCTAAATTCCAGAAAACCAAATCTCTTTCCGAATTCAAACTATTCAGACAAGCATTAATATCAGGTTCAATTGTTCACAAAACCCTAAACCAAATCTCTTTGTGAATAGGTATTTTGCTCATCTAACATTAGTTCAGGCAATCAATAATACTCTCGCATCTATTAATTAACCTAAGATCAAATTCTAGGTCGCGAAGCTAGAATAAGCATTAAACACAAATCCAGATGAAGAACTCTAATGATTTTATCCTAACAATTTAATTCGACCTAACAATTCATTAATCACCTTTGAAAAACCCTAAACCTAACAAGCAAACTACTCAGACATGATTAATGAAACAGAAATCATAATTTGAATAGAAAGCATAAAAGAAATCAATAGAAGAAAATAAAGGAGTTCCAAATTTGCTCTAAAGGAGACAAATTCTTCTCTCCAAAAACCTAAACTTCTATGATTCTTAAAGTATGAGAATGTGCCTAAACAATGGCTGAAAAACTATATTTATAGGCCTAGGTACGAGCTGGACACTTTTGGAAATAAGGAAAACTGTTTTGGGCAATTTCCTTTTCTTCAAAACTTGTAAAACTCGCGTCCAGTTTCTGGAAATAATTGGTGTCGATCGACACATGAACAGTGTCGATCGACACTGTTCATCAATCTTCAATCCGAGTTCATCTTTTCAGCAGCTTCTTCCACAATGCTCCAAAATGCTCCAAAATCTCCAATTATGCTCAAAACGTAGCTGAACCTGCAAAGACTCTAATAGGACTCTAAAACTAACAAAAGACTCTATAAAAACACTTATATCATGGTCCTTAAATGGGTAAAAACCATGATATATCACTTGGAGAAGGTCACAATAGGAAAAGTGACATTTGGAGGAGGAGCACGGGGAAAAATAAGAGGAAAAGGTGTGACTTCAGGTCCCAACAAGCCTGAGTTTGTGAATGTATACTTTGTAGAAGGACTGAAGGAAAATCTGATCAGCATCAGCCAGCTGTGTGATGAAGGTCTCTCGGTGACTTTCACCAAAACAGATTATAGAGCATTTGACGAACAAGGAGTTGTTCGGATGCAAGGTATTCGTTCAGAAAATAACTGCTATATGTGGAAACCAACTGAAGTTTGCATGTCAGCCATAAAGTCAAATGAACTTCAGGCTTGGCATCAGAAACTTGGCCATATGAATATTAGAACCATGGTCAAGCTGGGGGAACAAGAGATTGTCCGAGGAATGCCTAAACTAAAAATAGATGCTGAGTTTGTATGTGATCCGTGTGCCAAGGGTAAGCAAGTCAAAGTTCAACATAAGGGAATTCAGGAAATTCAGTCAAAACATGATTTGGATCTGATTCACATGGATCTGATGGGACCAGTACAGGTTGAAAGCATTGCTGGGAAGAAATACATCTATGTACTGGTTGATGACTACACCAGATTTACATGGGTCATATTTTTGAGGGAGAAATCAGAAACATTGAACAGTTTCAAGATCCTGGCACTTCAGCTGATGAATGAAAAGAAAACCATAATCAAGACTATCAGGAGTGATCATGGAAGAGAGTTCCAAAATGAAGTATTCAGCAAATTTTGTGCCGAACAAGGGATAGTGCAGCAATTCTCGGCACCTCGGACACCACAACAGAATGGTGTTGTTGAACGAAAGAATCACACACTTCAGGAAATGGGGAGAGCCATGTTAATTGGAAATCAAGTGGCTAAGCATTTTTGGGCAGACGCAATCAATGCTGTTTGGTGAACCTTGAAGCTCTGATACCCAACCGTGTCACCAGATTTTGTTTTTTGCTGTTTCTGAACCTTGAACTTTTGTTTTGTTGATGCCTGTTTCTTATCTCGGCTCAGTTGAGAAGTATGGTCTAAGACTTTTATCTGATCAGCAATATATTTTGTTTTTGGTTTCAAAGTATTTGCATTCTAGTATGTGTGGTTGGTCTGGTCAGATGTTTGTGAATAGGTAATGAGAGAGAAGTTGCTCGAGCATCAAATCAAGTCAAAAAGGGGGAGATTAAAGATGCAGCTGAAGTGGACAGACGTAATGGACCACAGGAAGATACCCGGAGGGACTTCAAGACAGAAAGCTGACGTGGTCTAAGGACATGAAGATGACGTGGCAAGGAGTAACTTGGAAGGATCCTTTGTGTATGTGCGTATATACAAAAGAAGAACAAAAGGAAAGAAAGGATAGGTGGCAAGATACAAGGATTCCTAACTAGGTTTAAGAGAGTTGTATATAAGGGTTGATGTATGCTAAGGGTTAGGTTAACACTTTATACGTCTGAAAGCAGAAACGGCGCCTAGAGCTTTTAGTGACAAAGAAAGAAAGCTTAGAGGTTAGTGTTCACAGATTTTCTAGGTTCACGTGGGTGAGACCTTGTGTGTGTTTTTAGAGTGTAACTTGCAATCATTGGGGTCAATCTAGGGATCTAGAGTTGAGTAACACCAAGAATAGGGTGATCTTGTAAGATTAACTATTGTGATTCAAGTTTAATAAAAGCATTCGTCTTGGTGCTGTCCAAGACACATAAATCTGTTGTTGCTAGTATTTCCACACTTACAGAGGCATGGTGCGTACAAAATGGAAGGGAATGTGCCCATTGGGTCATAACAATCGGCCAAACATGAGTATGTATGTACTATAATTAGGCAAGTATGAACAAAGGAAAAAAATTGTGACTAATGGCCTAAAAATTAAATCAACAAACTTTACTTCAAATTTTTGTCTTTCTTTTTACACTAATTTGTTATCTTAGCTAAATAACAATTTGGTATCAAATGAAATTGTCAACAAAGTTACTTAATATAGTTTATGAATTATAAAGAACACTTAATTATAAACTGAAAACAAATTGTTTATAAACTTATTCAATACAAAAATAAAAATACATGAACTAAATCTAACCAGAATCTAAATCTGGATCTGAATCATCACATGAATCTTCTAATCATCATTATCTCTTCGGTCCTTCTACAAAATCTAGCATCCACAAGGAAAATACATATGATTAAGTAGCATCATTTATCTGTAAATCAAGGAAGAAGACAAGAAGTGGATTGTGGTATTGGCAATTGTGAGGCATGGTGCGTACAAAACGGAAAGAAATGAATCAATTATTTCAAATTTTTGATTCATCTTCGACGGCAAGCGATTCAATGTGTATCATTTCACTCGGTGCTACTATATGATTGTGTGTATCATCTTGTAATGCAGTTAGAAAAAGTTCAGATGTTTCACAAATAATAATCATAATATAAATTAAAATTTGAATTAGGAAATAAAGTAAGAAATGAATTAATTAAACAAATAATATAAATTTTGTATACGTGCAATTGTCGTATGAACGTTCTTTGGAAGTAGTTCGGCAAATGCAAATGGGAGAAGTCTTTGCATGATGACATGTTCAAATTATTCACGTTAACACATCGGCTAAACTTTGAAGCGTATCCATATGAGAATTTTATCTCCTTTTTCAACAAGAAGAGAAATTACAATTTTCTGGCGTTTGACAACCGCCTATCCATGACTAACCTACTTCGGTGGTTAGATGTCGCTTCTATCCTTGAGCCATGATATAGCCACTGCCTATCTGTGATTAACCTACTTTCGGTGGTGAAACACAACTTTTTGAATTATCTGACATGACACACCCAAGGCCACATATAGTAAATGGTTTATTAGTGGCTGAACTAGTCACAAAATAGCCATTGTTAAATCATGGCTTCTATCCTTGAGCCATGATATAGCCACTGTTTCTCTATGGCATTTGCGCATTCAGTCAAAAATATCTTCAACCCAATAATTGGATTTGACAACAAGTGTAACCACGATTATTCCGTAAATTTTTCGTGACTAAATTGTCACCACCCAGCCACATCTGCGTCTCGTGGCTATATAACCACTGAATATGAGTGGCAAACTGTGACATGAGTGGCCACTGTCACTGAGTGGCTATATAAAAGTGGGTTTTTAGCCACGATTGCCACTGTTTAGCCACATTTTTGCTTTTTTACATACGTGGCTGTTTAGTGGATAATCGGTGGTTAATTTATCATAGCCACGTAATTAAAATGGCAAGTCGGTGGCTATACGAGATATTTCTAGTAGTGTGATGCATATCCCTTCATATATACATTCATTACCATCTCTATAATCCACGTGGACAGGAAAATGTTGTATGTCACATTTGATCACTCTCCATGAGAGTTTCTTACCAGTTCCTGATGTTAGCACTTGATGCTCTTGAGAAAAAGAAGGTCCCACGTATCGGATGAAACCCTAAGTAGTTGATCACTCCTTTCCTCCTTGTTTTCACTCTAGGTAACTTCAAGGATTGGCCCGTGCTAGGGTTTACATATAAATGGCACAGTAACTTTGCCTCCCTTTTTAGTTAGTTTATCTAAACCACATACCAAGCCACGAACAGGACGACAACAATTCATTGGGAAATTCATATGAAAACCGGCGGTCATAGGAGACGAGTTTCGAGGCTGTGGTGATGAGAGGAAGAACGTTTCGCCTTCTATTAGGCAGTTGAACAATAGCTTTGGCTTCGGGCGAGACCATATATGGCGAAGAAGGTTTCAGTGTCAAATGTGGAATCCCATAGCTTCGATACGGTTCGAAATCTAGCTATAGATTTTACCGACAATCTTGTGAGTATCTCGATGATGAGATCGAAAGGGATCGGTTCGAGTTTCTCTCCTTCCTTCCTTGAATTAGAACACGATCGTGTCTCGCGTCGTGTCACCATGGTGAAGATGCTTCTCTTGAAACCTAAAAGGATTCTTTATTTTCTCCTCCGTCTATATGTAATTCCAAAAACAACATAGAGAAATATACCAAAAATCCTCACTCGCCTTAGTTTCTTTTACTAAAAGATATGGTAGGACAACAAATTTTGAAGTAGGAGGGATTTTATTCGAAACTGCATCTTAAGATGTAAAATAGCAAGAGAGATCATTGATCATGAACTTGAAGGAAAGGAGAAAAGAGTCGAGGTGGTGATCATGAACTTGAAGAACATTTTTATATAAATGTTAGGAAAAAAGGAATCAAGTTCTTGAGAACATTTTTATATAAATGTTAGGAAAAAAGGAATCAAGTTCTTGAGAAAAATGAGATATGATTTTCATTTCATTATTAGCTATATCTAATTTTATTCTTTGTGGTTGGGTGGCAGATTCGACAACGTACACTTAATATTCAAAAATATTTTTGATTCCTGTATTTTGATGGTCAAACCTTTTTTTTTTTTCGACATGGTCAAACCTTTTTCATAGCCAAAAAGGTATTATAAGATGTATACATTTTTGATGGATAATTTTTTAACAGAAATTTTTTTTAAAAGATAAATTAAAGTAAAAAATGAAGGAAAAAGAAGAAAGTCAAGTTCATGCATGATACATATACGATAAATAACTACTTAATTAATCCTTAGACTAACCACCAATCACCAAAGGACTACTAACCACCAATCAGTCTCCGTGATTTCTTTTCTAATGTTATACTTGAAAAATGTAATGAGAATCACTCAAGATAAAAGTATGAAATAGGTGGGTGTCTTTAATTGGATCATGCCCATATAATATATATATCATATATGGTACACTTTTCTCTGTGTATATAAGAAAAAAAAATCTAAATCAAATATTTCCTCTCATGTATGTCTATGGTTTCACATTGCTTATTTTTGAATTTGATGATTCGTCACCACACAACAAAAATAACCAATTTTAGCATTTGAGCGAATATGTTATAAAATGAGAGCAAATGTGAGCGAGAGAGATCAAATTGAAACTTTGAAAGGGTAAATGAAGAGGGTAATAAGAGAGAAGATAGGTTTTGCCTGAAGAAGAGAATTGATATCTAGTAGTTAATTCTTCTCAATGATTCAATCTAATTCCTTCACCTAATTCTTCTCAATGATTCAATCTTATGGATTTTTTAATTAGTAACTAGGGATTGTCCGCGCTACACGCGGTTTTTTTTTTAAAGTTTGTTATTATTTTTGTCCGATAAATTTACTAATTTTTAATGTATTTTTTAAATTAAAAAATAATAATACCTTAAAAGAAATATGGTGTTTTAACTTCAACTTTTCATTGAAATTTTTAAAAGTATTAACTAATCAAAGATTTGAAATATATGTTGGAATTATTCGTATCATTTGTCAACGCCCATTCAAACAGTATTCAAATTATCTTTTTTTTAAATGAATTCTTTTTACGATTACAATAAATATCTATATATTTTCATTTGTTATAAGAAAACAATTTTAAATCTTATATATGAAATAAATTAAATTACCGCACATATGATTACCAATCGAAAGAGAAAATAAGTTGCCTACTTTACCAAATTTCCAATCTTGTAAGCTTCGATCATATATTCATAATTGTAGGTTCGAAAATTACTCTCAAGTTTTTCTTAACGACATTAAATATCGTAAGATACACCAATATTCTAATAATCTTAGATGAAGCTCTTTGATTTGTATAATTCTCTTTGGTTTTATCCTGGATTTATACGTTTGTCCTTATTTTGTCATGTATGGCTCTGTATAAATTTAGTAATGCATAGTGGAAGAAAAGATGGTCGTCTTTATATTGAATAAAGCAGAGGATGTCGATTTCTCCTCTAAGTATTACAGCCACGTAGATGGTTTGTTCTTTCATAGGCTCATAGCCTTGTACTATCCCATGGAATTCTATTACTACTTGAAGAATATGAGAATGTTTATACGATCATGTTTTTTTTGCTCGTCTTTTGACAGAACAAAGGTTTACTTCTCCAGCACATCCTTCATATGCATTTTTGTTTTTTTTTTTTGCAGTGTGCTTGCTCGATAAATTAGCCTTTGATTCCTGAAAGTAATCTGCATCATAAAGTGTACAAAATTAATTGTAGGACTCATCAATCTTTTCAAATATCTAAAATGTCAGAATATTTAACTTCTAAATAATAGAGATCACATATAACGCTATTTTAGAACAATAAAGCAAGAGCATCTTTAAGAAACTGTTACAGGGCACTCAAAACAATTAGACCTACGTTGATGTCAATCATTGCGGTAGTGACATAATAAAAACAAAATTATGTATACCATTGTAATCATATTACTCGCACACTCATCACAGTTAACTACTTAAGCCTAAATGAGAAGAAGAAAAGAGGCCGAATCACCTTTAACGTTTTGATATTCTTATATTCTTTCTGCTACTTTGCTAGCTTTGAATTTTTTTTTCTCATCACTTCGTTTCTCTTTCGCTTCATTGGGATCAATGAGCTGTCTGCGGTCTAATCATGCACACAGAAAGCTACATGTTCTACACCGTATATATTTGCTAAAACTTCTGGTCATATTAGAAAACCTTAAATTAGAAATGTAAAAAAAAAAAACTTTCTAGTCATAGTTAGAAGTTGTAAATGCCCATGCGGTTTAAGTCGACCAACAATAGATCAAACAGAATAAGCAACTTTCGAAACTGTACCAAGCAACTTTGCAGGTCAGATTAAGAAGCAAAGGGGGTCAATGTAGGCTAAAAATTGCAATACTTAATAAGAAATCATGTGGCCCAAAGATTCTTCAAAGCTATACCATGTAAATCAGTGAATCACTTACACACCATCAAGTTAGCTGAAATTTGTGTAGGAGATTTAAAAAAAAAAGAATAGAGAAATGTCAGAGAAGGACCTGAACCACAACAGAAAATTGCTGGAGATAATCGTTTACGCCTTTTGTATCATTATCTTTTTCTCATTCTACAACTGAAAACTCAACTGAAAACATTCATCTTTGCATCAGTTCAATATCCCCTATATATTAATTGAGAAACATTTTTAGAGAATATGCTTACTTTTTGAACTATTTACAGTGGTGCCATTTTTCTGATGTGTCTCAACCACAATTATTCTCCCATTATTTTAATACAAATTTCCTTTTTTGATTAGACTAATCCCCTATATATTAATTGAGAAACATTTTTAGAAAGTAGGTTTACTTTTTGAAATATTTACAGTGGTGCCATTTTGCTGATGTGTCACCACCACATTTATTCTCCCATTATTTTAATACAAATTTCCTTTTTGATTAGACTAATTATATTATATATCTAACCATATATTACTTTTAACATTTAATTTATTAAGATATAATTTATGACTAATTTCCTTATATCATTTATTTATACATAATTCAACATTTAATTTATGAAGATATTCTCTTTCTTTCTATTTCTTACCAAAAATATATCACACTAATTATTTTTTAAAACACTATATTTCTTCTCTTATTTTTGTTTAAATTTAGGTTTGTAAAAAAATAAATCATCACAACATTCATATAGTAAAAAATATATAGATTTTTTTATACATGTGTTATAATTCGAATTTTTAAGATGAATATAAATTACTCAAATGATTAATAAATATGAGTATGTTTTAAAAAGTCTCACATTGGAAATGAGGATGTGTAGATGGTTCAAAAATCATTATAAAAAACATAAATGATTAAAAAAACTGTAAAAGTAAGAAGGTTAATTTAATAGACATCCATACATATTATTCACATATATATATATAACTCATTAAGTTATTTTTATTTTAAACAATTTCAAAATCATCTTTAATAAAATTCAAAAATCATTATAAAAACATAAATGATTAAAAAACTGTAAAAGTTATATATATAACTCATTAAGTTATTTTTATTTTAAACAATTTTAAAATCATCTTTAATAAAATTCTTTATTGATTTATCATCCTGCGCAGGGCGCAGGTTATCACATGTTATCACCTAGTGGACAATTATATGGATCATCATCAGTAGGCAAAGTAATAAACAATATGAGACATTAGGTGCAGCTATTAGATCATAGAGGCACCTTTGACTCCATAAGATTCAAATTTGAGGTGTGTCACATGCTGCTCTGATCCTTGTACTTTCACCAAGTTAAACCATTATATATAATAATGGTTATTGAATATAAGCTCTAAAAGTTTAATCAAACGTTTAGGAATACCAAAAATCATGGTATAATTTACGTTAGAAATTCACTCCAATAGTGTATATGAAAAGAAGAGTACAACCTGCATTTGTTCTTTTGAATCTCCTCATACATGGTCGATGTCATCTAAGTTGGATAGTAGATTCAAAGCCCCATGCGAGACCATTATACATATTTGCTTTTATGGTTAAGCTGAGAGACGACCATTGTAAATGGGTTGGGGTGGAAGAAACTCATTGGTTTTGTAAAGGAAAGACCAAACTGAATTAAGAATCCTTATGCTAAGACATTCCGAACAATATGAGATAGTAAAATATCAGCTAATGGGAAATGAGAGAGAGAAAATACAGGAGAAAGAAAATCAGTAAACACTTACTCGGAGAGAAGAACTCATGTACTTAAACTGTGAACATTTTCTGCCTTTGAACTGCAAAGAACTAAAGAGAACAATCAATCAAGAGATGCATACTTGTTGGGATGATTATTGAAAGCTGGAAGACAAACACCTAAAAGATTTGAACTTTCCATAGTGATTCATTATTGGCATTTATTTAATTTTCTTTCATTAAGCGTCAAGCAGTTTAAATTGGGTTTCCATTAGAGAAGCCTTTGAATTTTTAGTAACTGTACTTTATAGTGATTATATACCAAACTATAATCTGTTAATAATTTACTAAAACAAAACAATAAAATTCATGTAAGATAAGTCAAAATCTAAACTAATATATCAAACGTAGTACTTATGGACTTGAACAACTCCAATTCGTTTGTAACATACCGTGTAAACCCCATGCTTGATCCAAGCCAGATTGAAAAATACTACATGCCATAGCAGATGAACAAACCATGCTTGTGTATCCAAACGTCAGCTCATCAACTAAAAAACACTTTGACAAATCAAATTAATCATGAATGAGGAAAGTCGATAGAAATCCCTAACTCTTTCAGATGTATTCAATCGTAAACTGAAACATTTAATATACCAAATTGATCCATATTCCTTAGTTCTTTGCGCTGCCGCTGCCTTCGTTCGGCTATTTCGTCTTCAATCCCATCCTTGATGCAAAATATGCGAGAAAAATCATCTAGGTATAGAGACAATTTGGAAATCTATACTAATAAAAAGTGCTGTTTGAGGCTCCTGAGAGACTTCACATCAGCTTTCTAAAACTATTCTAAAATCGTGCCACATAAGATTGGAATCACACCAAATCTTATGACACACGGTTTCAGGACTTGCACCTAGATGTGTGATGAGTGTAGGTAGAGATGAGGGTGAAAGGTTGCTGTTTGATTCCACAAACAACAGATCGGACAGAAAGCTTGATTCCACAAGCAAACTGGGCGAGATGGATTGAACTAGAAATCTTGATTCCACAAGCAATCTGAACAAGATGGATCGAAGTCACCACAGAGATTGTGAGGGAATCTCTGATACTGAACAAACTCGGACTTAGGTGATTCCACACACTAAGAACAGAGCAGATTTTCTTAACAAGAACACAGCTTGTAGAAGAAGAGAATACGGCGTCTTTATTAATATCAAAAAGGGTCTAAAGATTACAAGGCTGCAGGGGGACCTTATAAACTGGTCCTATCAGCTACTGACCTAATTTGGTCGACTCAAGAAACAGAAAAAGACTCAAAACAACAGGACTTGTAAAAAGGAAAAACAACAAAGCGTTTAAAATACAAGAAAAGGAAAGTTTTCAAAAATAAAAAGAAAACTATCTAAACTAATTACGCCTTTGCTGGGGCTTGAACCTTGGCTTCCTGAAGCTCTAAATACCACTGAGACACCGTGGTTTATCTGCACAAATTCATAATAAATAGAACTTACCTGGTTTGTGCTCGGATAGGCTGGTTTTGAGGCTGGGGTGTTCAAGGCGAGTACTGGTCCGTCCAGGTTGAAGTCTCTGATGAATTCTTCCTCTTGAAGTCCCTTGAAGTCGAAATAGTTGAGATCTTCAAGTGTTTCCACGTCCTTAGCTTCAGAATCCTCTTCTTGCTCCATTTGTTCTCTATCGGCTTCACAGCTTGTTCTTGCGATATCTTGAGGCTCCGATATGATCTCTGGGAGATTCTTGATATTCTGAGCTCTAATTACTGCCAAGTAAACAGTAATACCTTGGTTTGGTCGAGGCTGATGTTCCTTGAGGCTAAAATGTGCGAAATCCTTCAATGGGTCTGATTTGAGTGCATTGGAGTTTTCTTGAAGGTTGTTGATTTGGGAAGGGGTTCTGATCGTGTCTCCAAGTTCCATGGTGTTTATGAGGGCCTCTACTGGTGTCTTGAGCCCTTCTCTTAGCCTCCTTACATTGGGACGTGCCATTGGTGATTTATTCAGCTTGGCTACATGCTCTAGGCCTAAGCTCAGGTTGATGTCCGCATCATACTCACCCTCTTCAAAAAGTTTTGTCCTCAAAACTGTTTGACCTGTATCAAAAGACAGCAATTTAGGTTTCATTCTCCTTTGAGAGTCTAGATAATTACCTCGAGTTTTGTTGTTTGGAGATTGTGGGCATGAATCTGGTGGTTTCTCCTTGATTTGAATGGAACAGCTGCGTCCCTCTTCTTGATTATGGATCAGTACTGTGTCGCATCTAGTGAATTCACCTTTTTCACTTCTGGTTTCTTCTTTGATCAACAAAGGAACAATGACTCCTCTGCCACGTTCTGGCCTCTTTAAAGCCTCCATTGTTATTCCTGTACCTGTTTCAGCACTTCTTGACAAAGACAAGTGTGTTATACTAGTACTGGAATTTTTAAAATTCACCTCAACATGTTTTCCTTTAGATTTTTCTTGTTCTGGTTCTATTGATGAATTCGCTTTTACTTTCTTAGTGGGACATGTTCTAGCAAAATGACCTCTTTGGTGACATCTATAACAGATTATATCAGCAATTCTTGAGAGATTAGAGAACTTACCTTGAGGATCTTTGCATTGAAGTTTAAGTGGGGCTCTCACAACAGATGTTTTAACTTCACATACGTCCTCTTTTGCTTCAGAGAGCTTATAACTCGTGTATGTCCTTCCTGAATCTTCAGAGAGCTCGTGAATTTCACTAAATACAAAGGATTTTAGGTACTTACTTTGTTCTGGCGCCATCACAGTATGAGTAATGTAATGCTTCAGGTTTGAAACTTGGATTGGCAACTCCTTTTGTTTCTCAGTATGTGTAGTCTCTTCCTCAATCAGTAAAGTGTTAGGGGCACGTTCAGCTTCTCTTGTGGAAGGTTTGCACAAAACTGTTCTCAAAACACATTGACTTTGTTCTGAGAATGTACGATGTTTTGATGTTGCTTCTCCTAGGCCTTTATACTTCTCCTTTGCACCTGTTCCTTTTCTAACACTCAAAGGCAAGATCAAGTGCATTATACTTGGCATTGAAATTTTAATCACAAAATATTTAAAACTATGAATTACTATGCAGCTTTGCCAATATTGAATCAGGTTTTGAGTTCCACTTACCTTGGTACCACGCAAGATATATGGTAATGACTCAACTTTGATAATCTTCCCTTTTGAAACATGATCAGTTGGTGAACGTGGTTCAATGGCACTTTGCTCATACTCCTAATCTTGATAAATAAGTGAGTTGTGTATCTCTGAAAGTTTCTCTTCTATACCTAGACCTTTTTCAGCTTCTTTTGAACAAGACAAGTGTAAATCAAGTCATGATAATTATTTGACATAGATTGGCTTATTTGATCACTTACCTTGTAGGGATCTGTTTTAATGGCCTTTGTCACCTTGGTACTTGTTGTTTTGTCCAGGCATACTTTTTCTTTTGGTGGAGCTTCCCCTTGACTTATGTTTCCATCCCGTTTGTCTAAACCTGTTTCAGCTTCCTTTGACAGAGACAAGTGTATTATACTTGTACTAAGGACATTAAAATCAGAGTTAACAGTGCAATCACTTTCCTTAACACTAGTCTCTTTCAGTTCTAAAGTTTCTGAGTTTGCTACTTTCTTAGATGGACATTCTTTAGCATAGTGCCCACTGTTTTGACACTTATAACAGATTAATTTGAGTAATTTCGTAGTGTCATAAGACTTAGCTTGTGTATGCTTTCCTTGGGGTTCAAGTGGGGGTGAGCTCGGCTCTGGTTTAGTCTTCTTCTCCTGATCACTTTCGACACTCTTGGACAGGGGCAAGTGCATCATAACAGTCATGGGATCATCATAAACATATTGAGACAGTTTAGCTTGTACCTTTTCATGATTAGATACTGAAACAATATCTTGCTTCTGGTCTACTTGTAAAGCGCAGTAATCAGTTTGATCTGATCCTTCTTTGGTACCTATTTCTTTCTCAACTCTAGTGGACATAATCAAGTGTATTGCATTTTCAAAGAGTTGATCAAGCTTTTGAAAACTAGCTGAGATACTTACCTCGGTTTGATCCCATTCTGGTTTAGTCATCACTGAATTTGGAGCATTCTTTGGTTCCATGACCGGTTTCTTTGCTTGGACTGCTCGCCTCTTTTCACAACTTGAGTTTGTTGAGGATGTGGCTTTCTTACTTAGAAATTTCGTGGCAGTGTAGCATTTCTCCTTGTGCCTATAAGAAGTTAGTCCTTGTAATTGTTTAGAAATAGGCAGTTTACCTTGGACTTTGGCATTGGCTTGTGGAGCACGGTTGGGTTCCATGTGGTGGAAGAAACTTCTGGGATAAAGTTCCTTAATCTTTGGTATTAATCTTTTTGGCACATACTTAGCCCTCAGTAGCTCCTTAAGATCTCCCCAGGTTTTGATAGTTGGCTCCTTGTAGTACCAGCGATCATCTTCTTCTTGCAACCACCATTTATAAGCATCTCCAGCGAGTTGGCCAATTGCATAAGATAGACTCTCCTCTTTCTGGATGCGGTTGTAGTAAAGCCACTCATCTAAGTTTCTTTCCCACTCTAAGTAGTTTCTTTTTCCTGAAAATGTATAGAGTTTAAGTCTATTAGCAGGTACATAATCAGAATTAAAATGAAATATAGAGTTAGGGGCGTGAGAAGTGTTATATGGGCTGCTCCAAGTCAAACTCCTTGTGTTGTTGTCAGGCTGCTGGGAATTCAGCTCTTCACGGTTTGCAGCTTCTTCATATCCTCCTTGGGAGTTGTCATCTTCAGTCCATGACTCTTCACTGGAATTGTTTTCTTCATAGTTTTGTTCTCCCCATTCATCTTCTTCCTCGTACCACTCTCTCTGGTTTGGACTGTATTGAACATGATATGGTGGCTCAGGCTAAAGTTCTTCTCTTTCTGGGTCATGACCATAGTCACTTACGTCCTCAGACCATGGCTCATCCATGTATGCAACTTCATCATCACATATGCTCTGGTCAGAATCAATCTCTTGATCCCAAGTATCTTCCTCAGCCATGAGGCTTTCTGGTCACTTGAAAGTCCCTACACTTAAACAAAAACAACAAACAGATCAAGTGCAATAGTGTGGTATAAAGTCTTGTAATAAAACTTAATATCAGAAGCTACAGCAATCGATTCTATCAGTTCTTAATGTAACAATGATGCAACAGAGCAAAACAATAACTAAATGATTCAAGCAAAACAGAATGCAACTGAATAAAACAATGCAGCAGGAGGGTTTCTAATGCAAGTATGAATGAATGTAATTTTGTTTTCTTTTGGTTTTCTGTTGAATGAGTGCAGAAGAAACTAAGCAACAACTAAATGAGCTTTTTATGAGTTTTTCTTTCTGGAATGCAATGAAAACAACTAGAAACAGAATGATAATTTTTTTTTTTTTGACTAATGGAAAACACAAAACGAAAATTGCAGAAACAGAAACAAAACAAGCAACTGCAGTCAAAAGAGCAAGCAACTGAGATAACTCGAACTAAGCAATCAGAGAAGCAAGTAACCTGAAACTAACAGCAGCAATAAGCAAACAGAAACAGACTGAAACAAAGATAACTTGCAAAGAAACAGAAACAACTTTTTATGGTTTTTTTAGGGTTTTATAGGAAGCAAGCAAATGAAACAACAAGCAAAAACAGAAGCAATTCTTTTGGGGATTTTCGTTTATCAAGCAGAAACAGCAACAGCAGCAAACTACTAAGCAAATAGAAGCAATTTTTATGGGTTTTCTTTTATGATAATGAAATAAAGCAGAAACTGAAATAAACCGAAACAAAAACAATGAATTGAAAAGGATAGGGATAGAAAACCAAAGGCAGAACCTTCGGCTCTGATACCAGATGATGTAAGACTCGGAATCCACCAAATCTTATGACATACGGTTTCAAGACTTGCAGCTTGATGGATGATGAGTGAAGGTAGAGATGAGGGTGAAAGGTTGCTGTTTGATTCCACAAACAACAGATCGAACAGGAAGCTTGATTCCACAAGCAAACTGGACGAGATGGATTGAACTAGAAAGCTTGATTCCACAAGCAATCTGAACAAGATGGATCGAATTCACCACAGAGATTGTGAGGGGATCTCTGATACTGAACAAACTCGGACTTAGGTGATTCCACACACTAAGAACAGAGCAGATTTTCTTAACAAGAACACAGCTTGTAGAAGAAGAGAATACGGCGTCTTTATTAATATCAAAAAGGGTCTAAAGATTACAAGGCTGCAGGGGGACCTTATAAACTGGTCCTATCAGCTACTGACCTAATTTGGTCGACTCAAGAAATAGAAAAAGACTCAAAACAACAGGACTTGTAAAAAGGAAAAACAACAAAGCGTTTAAAATACAAGAAAAGGAAAGTTTTCTAAAATAAAAGAAAACTATCTAAACTAATTACGCCTTTGCTGGGGCTTGAACCTTGGCTTCTTGAAGCTCTAAATACCACTGAGACACCGTGGTTTATCTGCACAAATTCATAATAAATAGAACTTACCCGGTTTGTGCTCGGATAGGCTGGTTTTGAAGCTGGGATGTTCAAGGCGAGTACTGGTCCATCCAGGTTGAAGTCTCTGATGAATTCTTCCTCTTGAAGTCCCTTGAAGTCGAAATAGTTGAGATCTTCAAGTGTTTCCTCGTCCTTAGCTTCAGAATCCTCTTCTTGCTCCATTTGTGCTCTATTGGCTTCACAGCTTGTTCTGGCGATATCTTGAGGCTCCGATATGATCTCTGGAAGATTCTTGATGTTCTGAGCTTTAATTCCTGCCAAGTAAACAGTAATACCTTGGTTTGGTCGAGGCTGATGTTCCTGGAGGCTAAAATGTGTGAATTCCATCATTAGGTCTGATTTGAGTGCATTGGAGTTCTCTTGAAGGTTGTTGCTTTGGGAAGGGTTTCTGATCGTATCTCCAAGTTCCATGGTGTTTATGAGGGCCTCTACTGGTGTCGTGAGACCTTCTCTTAGCCTCCTTACATTGGGACGTGCCATTGGTGATTTATTCAGCTCGGCTACATGCTCTAGGCCTAAGCTCAGGTTGATGTCCGCATTGGTGTAGGCATGATGTGTCAAATCAATCAAGAGATTTTAGAATAGTTTTAGAAAGCTGATGTGCAGCCTCTCAGGAGCCCCAAACAGCACTTTTTATTAGTATAGATTCTAAAATCGTGCCACATAAGCGTCTCAAATATATTGGCTCAAGCTGCTAATGCCATGTCAGCTAAACCTCTCGCTAACCAAATATAATCCACGTCATTCTTTTACAAGATTAAGCAGGAAAAAAATCTCAAAAATAGTCTCTTCTCCTTCTCATCCTCTGCTCATATGAAACGTCAGCGACGACTTCTTCGGTTTCCGCTCTTCTAATCTTCCATACCTTCCCGATCTCTCATTTTTAACATCCATCAAGTAACTTAATTATAAATTGATTCAGTTTTATAATTTTCACTTCAGTTCTAAATTCCAGAAGAAACCCAACGGATCATTGGTAAGATATCGCCTTTTTCATCTCTTTCTCTTTAAATTATTGGGTTTTGAAATCTGAGTCTAACCCATGTATTGAAATCCCGTTTTGTTCTCATGTAAAGGCACCATTCCAATTTCAGAGGCTGCGAATGGCAGGATGATGAACAAGGCCTTAGAGGCTGACCAAATCAGAAGCAAACCTGAACGAAAGAGACTTTTCGGTAAGCCAGTGACAAAGTGAGAACAATGAACGGGTCGGGGTTGGGAAGGTTCCATCTGCAAAGGATCTTCACATATGAAACTCTAAAGATTGTGAGATCATTAAATTTCCCCTAAATCCTACAAGGTTAAAACAATAACATCAATTCCTCGGCTTTACTTCAGTCGTTTTAATTGATGAGTTTTAGTTTCACCAAAGGAGTTGCAAAAGGATCCGCAGGTTCACTAATGATTATGGCAACTTTGAGTTTTTTTTTTAAACACATGGAGTTTTGATGGAACAAAAGTTTGAATGTGAGACATTCATAGGCTAATTGTATCTCTTAGAGTTTCATTGGAATATGCAGATGGGGTAGGAAAGAATGCCAGAAACTTCTTTAATGCAGAAAACCTTTGGGTGAGAGATACATTACTACTCAGCTTAGTTTGTTGTATCATTAGACATTTTTTTAAAAAGACAAGGTAATGTAGTGAATGGTTATAAAAGTTTTAACCAATCACTTTCTTTCTTCTGGTAGTCAGAACACAAGTTCAAGTTGAAGCTGCTACTTTAACTTATCATCTTCTTTCCTTTTTGTCAAAGTGATTTTCAAGTTTAACTGTTTAATCAACAGTTTGCGCAACGTTAAGATTATCCACGAGGAGTGTGAAGGATAGAGGAAACATACATAACGTGAAAGCTTCTTGGATCTGGTGAGTTTCGTAATTGGAAGTTAGGGGTAAAAGGGATTGGAGATGATATCACAGATATAAAAGGTGAATATCTATGGAAAATTCAATATTCCAAATTGTCGTTATGCTATAAAATTGTTTGGTTGTGAGAGCCTTACAATGCTTCAGTTATTTATCTACTGAGAGTAGTTTCTGCCATTTCCAAATGAGACAATGTGGATACCAAATGGTCAAATGTTGAGAGCGTTGGAATAAGATTGAATTGTATAATCTGAGAAAACCTCAACAATTCTCTCCTCAGTTTGGTTGTCCTGTCCGGTTTGGTAAGGTTTCTTCTTCATTGATTTTTTTATACCTCAATTTATATTTTTAGAATAGCACCAATTTATTTGTTTTTTGCTCTATATCTTTAGTAGAGCTCAAGGTCTCGCTTTGTCAAGTTCGTGAGAGTAAGAAAATGGGTTACGTGGCGATCTTTGTTCATTTGTTGGTCCAACAATGTAGGACATGCTATCGCTACTATCACCTTCATCCTTCATCGAATCTTAGACTAGCATATTCTACGTTTTCACATGGTGGTGCCGCTTAAGCTAGAGAACTGGCAGCTATTAGATAATAATATTATCATAATATATATAACCTCTCACACAGACTATTTGATCAAGTAATTTGTGATGATCTAAGTATACCTACAGTTTTCAGAAAATAGATCATTTTAAAGCTCCATAGGTGTCATGCTCGATTGATACTGCCAATTGGATGATGCACATTATATTTTTGTAGAGCAGGTTCCACACTTCAGCTTCTCCCGCTGTTTCAACAACTCCTTTCGACTTCGGATTTTTTAAAATCCATCTGCTGTCTTGTACAACAAGAATGATATATAAACCAAATATACAAGGGTCTATGTACCAAGATTTTTTAGTTTGCAAAAATTGCATAGTATATATTTATTTTTGATTGAGATCGTTTGGCCCAAAAATGTTTGCTGGTTTGATTCATAATCTATACATAGACCAAATACCAAATATATTTTTTAATAATTGTGTATTGTACTTCTTGCTCTACTTCTTTTCTCGATTCTTAAAATCATAAGATGAGTGGTCGACTGATGTGAATTCCTTTATAAGAGACTAGAATAGGACCCGCATATACAAATCAGATATTTTAATAAAATAAAATTTACTTTTAATATTCCAAATATATATATTTTAATACTCTTATATGAATTACGTTTAATTCTAATGCTTTATCTATTTATATATATATATAAAATTTTGACGAATTAATTATCCTTCTTTATCATAATTAAAATCTAAATTAGGATCCGCGTATACGCAAATATATTATAATAAAATTTAAAAGTCGTTAAAATATTTTTTTAAGAAAACAGAAAACAAAATCTATATGAAAAACACAAAAATCGAAACCTAAAAGTTATTTATTTATTTTAAATTTCATTTATTTTTAATTAAAATATTCAAAATACATAATCTGTTGCGGGTCCTAAACAACATTAACCCTACTTCTCATATAGTTCACACACTTTATCAACTGTATCTTTTTATGTTCCACTGCGTTAAAAACTTGGGTATGCAATTTGAGTCCTTTGAGTATGTTAACAATTTTTCCCATTAACTCATTTCAAGCATATAAAGTCTCTCTTTCTCTTCACATTCATCTCCTTTATATGATTTCTCAACTCTCTAGAGAAGTTATGTTTCTCAAGACTCGCATCAAAAGTCTCTCTACATGATTCTTGATATCCTCCTCTTCATTGAGCTCATCATCATTTAATGTCATATCATAAGCATCTATAATTTTCTTTTTTTAATTGAAATATATATCATAGTTAATCAAATTATTTTTTTGTTTTTAATTTACTTTTTTGTTTCTTCCTTATATGATATTTTTGCTCTCTAAAGAAGTAATGCTTCTCAAGACTCGCATCAAAAGCTTCTCTACATGATTCTTGCTATCCTCCTCCACATTGAACTCATCATCGTCTAATGCCATATCCTTAGCATCTAAAATTTACTTTTTTAATTGAAATATATCTTAGTTAATCTAATTTACTTTTTTTTTCCTTTTCTTAAAATGAAATAGATCATTTTATTTTACTTTATTTTTATTAAATTGAAATATATCCTAGTTAATTTTATTTTACTTTTATAATCTTAATCGATAAATTTGACATTTTGTTTTGAAAATTCTTTTTTTCTTTAAAAATAATATTTTACCGAGACACGTATCAAAATCTAAAGCGATAAACTTGACATATGTCAAAATCTTATTGATTAACTTGTCACGTGTCACGATCATATTAATTACTAACTTTGACACTTATTTTTTATTTTTAGTAAAATTAAAATATCTTGTTTACTTTTATTTTGATTTTCCTTTTCTTAATTGATATATGTCTTTTTATCTTTCCTTTTATTTTATTTATTTTTTTTAAAGATAATTGTATTTTTTTTCTTTTAGGATTAGTATATTTTTCTTTATAATAAAATTTTAATCGAAACATGTGTCAAAATCTTATCGATTAACTTGCCATGTGTCGCGATCAAGTGAATTAGCAACTTTGACGCATCCAACTTTATATAATAAGATTAGAAGGAAATAATCTCAAACAACATTTACTTTTGGCTGCAACTAAACATATGGAGAAAACAATATATAATCAAAACGGAAAAGAAAAATTCCAAATTAAAAAATAATATTTTAGTTTGTATAATTATACTTATGTGGTTAAGTTTTTTTAAAATACAAATCCAATAAATATTACAATTAGTTTTAGATCTATCAAAATTCAAAGCCCATTTTTTATTTATTTACCTTAGGTTCCTATGAACCTAGGCACAACACTGAACACCTTGTATCTCTGTATCTATACGAATATGTATATCAAAACTTGATAATAAAAAAATAATATATATATGTATGTCAAGTTCTTGGTTATACAGGTATTAATATAAAAAAGCAAAAAACGTCCGTCGTCTCATATAAAAGAAGGATCAACGTAAAGGAAGGCCATGTGTGAGGTTTAAGTATCGCGTTTACACCGACTAATTTTAGTGCAACCACGACTATATTTGTGAGCAGGGACACGAGGCTTGTGGAGAGAACCATGAGGATGACATCCCGCCGGAGGATTAGGACGAAGGCATGGGTGAAGCAAGCGTGGACTTAAATATTTTCGGCGATGGGTAGCCTCTGATTGCTCTACAATCACAGCGGCACAAATCACCAACATCAATATCACACATGCCTTCATTGTTTTTGTTCTTAAGGGAATATGGTTGATCCTTCTTCTAATTGTTGCTTTGTTTTGTTTGTGAATTATGTGAACATTGGATTTTTATATAGAGAGTTTAATTAGAGCGGACACTTATTTTAGTTATTCCATATTTGGACAAACCACAAATCTTTAGTTATTCCATATTTGGACAAACCACAAATCTAAACTAAAGCATGTTTTAAAATAGTACTAGGAGAGAATCCGCACTATGTGCGAGTTTTATTTTAATTTATTTTTAAAATAATATGTTCCTTGACTATCGATTTTCTCAACTTGGCCGTGTTCTTACCAAATCTCTCCCACCGGGATTTGCATAGACCTATACATTGATTCATCTTCTCATTTTAGAATATACACATGTAAATCTCACCAAATATCCATTACTTATGGCATTAAACATACAAATACAAAAACTTAAAAATCTTAGAAGATCATGAGATCCAGCCTAGTATTTTATTTTGTAGGTTATCCAACATAATTAGTCTTAACCCTACACAACAATTAGTTAGAGTTTCGAAGTATTTGTGCGATGAGACTTTGTACATCTTTTTGGAAGGATTGGTGATGAACTTGCTGAGCCTGAAAATTGAGTTAGGCTTCAAATTCTCTCTGTGGTGGAATGGCCGGTTAGCGGATATGAATCCTTGCATTGTTGTTGACTGCAGAGAGTTAGTTAGATATGAATCCTTACATTGTTGTTGACTGCAGAGAGTTAGTTAGATATTAGTATTTACGAAATCAAGGCTTCTCGTAGAAATTGCCGACCCACATAAACATGTTTTATACAGATTTCTGTTTAGAAAGTAATCACAAAGTATTTTCTTCATACCTTTGTGTCAATGAGGAGTATTTCTACACCCATCAATATATTTCCTTGCTTGAAATTCTGAGCCTCCCAAAAATGAATAAGCCTCACCAGAATTTCATCTTTGCAGAAATCTCATTGCAGGTCATCAAATGTTTTGGTGGGTAGGGGATTCGATGAGGGCAGCGTAGCTGGTGGAGCCATGTTTTGATTCGTATTTTTTGTTACTTAGAGAGATGGTGAGATGGTGGTGCTGTAGAAGACGGAAATTTATACCCATCTTTGAGGGGATGTTTAAATGTCGAGCGCAGTGGGCTATAAATTCTTTCAATGGAGGGGAATTAAGGAGTGAGTGATGAAGTCGTAACTAGCAGAGGTCGATTTGATTTCTCTGGGAGGGATACGAATCGGTGAAACTGTGAATCAGAAATTGTGGCTAGATTGAAATCGGAATGTGTTACGGCTGTTTGGAAACGAAGAAGGGTTTTCTTTTTTATTGTGTGTTAGAGAAATAAGTTTCTTTGTTTTTTTAACCATAATTTTTTTTTTTTTTGAAAATATCATCTTGATTTTGGAGCGAGTATGATTTCAAACAATTTTTTTTTTTAAATACATTTTATAAAAACTAAATTTTAAATTGTTTTTTTCTTCGAATTCTATCTATATCTATTTGATATGATTTATATTGGCGCAAATATAGTTCTTAAATAATTTTTGATCAATATATTAAAAACTAATTTCAGATTTTTTTTCCGGATTCAATTTAGATCGATTTGATACGGTTTTGATATCACTTTTACAACAATTTTTAAAAATATATTAAAACAAAAATTAAGTTTCATATTGGCTTCTTCATGTTCAAATTTTATTAAGATTGGTTTGATACTAATTTAATATTAGCTTGAATATAGTTTTTTATCTTTTTATATATAAAATTAAATTTTAAATTGGATTTTTCTATTTTCAATTTAATTGATTCAGCGGTTTTATGTTTTACGATAGAATAACGTAGAACTATTTGACCACATTAAAACTTTTCAACTTAATTATTTGAATTCAGTTTGTGTTGGATGAATGCGATGTATCTTAAATTCCTAATTAAACACTCATGACCCACATATGTTTAATATTAGAACATGAAAAATGTTTAATTAACTTGGTTAGACCTTCTAATTAAGTACTAATTCTTCTCCGTTAGTTATTCAAAATTGGTTATTAATTAGCACTCAAACATATAATAAAAACAAAATTTCTTGTTTGCAATCAAATTTATGCAACTTTTTATATCTCTCTTAGGTCTCACTTTAGCAATTGAGAAACAAACAACACACAGAATTAAAAAAAAAAAAAAAAAAAAAAAAAAAAAAAAAAAAAAAAAAACACAGAATTAAAGGAATCTGTTTCACGTTGCTATGTCTGATGTCTCTTATCATGGATTCTTTGTTTGAGTCAATTCACTCACATCAAATGCTTCGAATCAAATCACATATATTAAAAAAGTAGCTGCATTGTAAAAGTTACATCAATAGCATAATGTTTCCTCACATAACATTTACTTTCGTCCCTCACATACGTTCGTACGTACTCTCTCATCATAGTTGCCTTTAGTCTTCTTCTCATATATCTTTCTGCACTCTCGTCAACTCTTTTTGTTTCTTATTAACATTCACTGGCAAAAGTTTTGATTCAAAGTTAAAACCTTACTCAAGAAAATATTTCTTTTTCATGACAAATATAATTAGTCATGCGACTCATGTTCGAACCAGCCGGTTTACCTCGGCCTATGGATTGTATATGTACTTCGTTCATCAAGAAAGGAGGAGGAGAAAGAGACTTCTCCCTCGGTTCGTCGACTCACTTGGCCTGCTTCTCCGATCAAGAAATTAACCAAACACATTACACAAGAGACTCATCCACGAGGCCAAACACGGTTCTGGTTCTCTGTTTTTCTCGGATCCTCTGTTTCTACAAGACAATTAGATCCGATAATGAAGCTATTGCTTAACGGACAAGAAACCCAATTTCCCGGTACTGAATCCCTCCGGTTTGGCCGGTACGAGAGGATTAGATTGCTTTTCGAATTTCTGAATTGTAACTTCTGTTGTAGACTTGTAGTTCATGTGTTCGTGTGTGTGAATGGAAGATTCTTGTTACATTTTTTTTTTTTTTGTAAAAATAAAATGAAGAAAAAATGCTCGAAAATTGTGGACAGAATTAGTAGTTTATTAGCTTGGAGAATATTCGACTCTTTTCAATCATATGATATGATCATTTCTATAGCTAAATTAACAGAATTAGTAGTTTATTGTATTTGATCGCCTAACTTAGCAATACAAAATTTTAGATTTATCTTCTTTGTACAAACATATTGACCAATGGAATCTCCACGCATGTCATGTTCCCTCTCGCGAGCTCATGTTTCTCCGCAGGAAGCCATTGGTCAAACTTTAAATCTCGCTTAATTAAATTAATTAACTTTTTTGTCAACATTAAATTAATTAACTTTTTTGTCAACATTAAATTAATTAACTAAATTAGTTCTTTTCAACAATTTTAATTAAAATAATTAAGAACATTCATACTTCACCTTTTCTCTCCACCAACACGTGTGTATATGGAATTGGCTGTACGTGTGACGTGTCAAAGAGAAGGTTGGCATTGGCAATACGATTGAAACTCTTGCCGTTTCAAAGAACGGAGAGACACGTGTTTTTTGGGCTCACATAATTTATAAAGTTTTTTTAAAAATATATATTTCCTGAAAAGGAAATGACTGCTAAAACAAAAGGAAAGGATTAGCTTTAGAACTTAGAAGTATAGAGGTTTTCTTAACGTTTCAAAAAAAAACAAAAAAAATATAGATTTCTTAACAAATGAAGTAATGTAAAGCAGCCAAGATCACAAAATATCTCAATGAGAGTCCTACTACTATTGATTACTTTTAATTTTGCCGAACTTGACCGTCAAATCTGCTTTACATTATTTAAAGAGGGTACTTTTGATAAGTTCCTTTTGATGGTTAAAGTTACTAAATGGTTTTATTAACCACATCAGGAAAACGGAGTTTGCATTTTTCAAATTAAAAATCACAATAATAGAATTTAACACTATGTGCAAAACAATAATTTTTTTTTTACATTCAAAATACAAAGAAAATGAGATAAACATAAAATAAAAAATGGAAGTGGGTTTTCACTTTTCAGGCCCAATTTTTTTTGCTGGCCAATCCAATGCATATGTAATCTTTTTTTTTTTTTTTGAACATTAATATGTAATCATTTTTACTAACTCCAAATAATCTGTCTTAAACAGAAGAGTCTTGATACGACAACATGCATTGCAATGCCCAAATCAAAATATGTTTTTTCATTTTCTTAAAGAGTCACCTTTATTTTCATGCAAATCAAAATCTACGGAAATATACAATATACATATAGTTAGTTAGTGTATTTTTCCAAATAAATATATATCATTTCATCTCTATTTGTGTTATAATTTCTACACGTGTCTTCTATAGTTTCTAAACATAGTATTTAGCATTGGAAAAGTAAACCAACCAAAACTTAGAATGTTTTAACATTTTTTTCTTTTGCTAAAGTTAAATTGTTAATTTTGATGCTGTTTTCAAAGAATAAATTTGAATCATCTTGTAACAGGCAGGTGATTCGGATTCAAACATATAGTTAAAAACATGTTAGAAAACATAATATAAGATAACAACAACAACAATTCGAAAGCATTTAAATATTTTTAACATCAATAAATTTGAAACTAAATAAAATGTAAATAAATTATTTTAGTGAAGATGTATTGATCGTTGGTTTGTCACCTTACGTACTTCCAAAAATATTGTTCAAAGGATGTATGCTTTTCTTATATTGTTCTGAAAAAGAATAATAATGTGAAACTAAATAATGACCCAAATGAATTATGTGCTGTATAGACCGTGTGCTATATTTTGTTTAATGTAATGTTTTTTAAATTCGATGTACTTTATATCAAAATTATGAAAATCAATAAAGATTTAGAATATTATGCATATGTATCAATATCTTAATTTAAAAACTTACATTTATTAATGATTTTTTTTGTTTTTATGTAGTTTATAAAATTTAGTTTGCTTTCATTCCTGTATAAGTTTATCTTTTTTAAAATCTAATAATAGTTCCTTTTTTTTTTTGAAACAGGCCTATCTAATAATAATTCTGCCAAAACCCATTTGTATTCTTTTTACTCTCATTCATTCATATATTATTATTATAATTATAAAATACCATAATTTTGAGGATAATGAAAATTTTATTTTCTTATAAGTAATAATTAGTCAACTCAAGTGAAGATTAAACACATACAAAACGATATATATGTAAATCATACAAATGGAAAAAATTATTTCCGCGTTGCGCTTGTGCTTATCCTTTGAGTGTGTATGCTTCTGGTCTTCTAGAGTCAATATTCTTTTTGTGCTATGATTTATTTTCTTTTAGCGTCAAACATATATATCTTTTTCAGGTAACTAGTGCCAAACTTATGTATCTTTCTCTTTTGGTTAATTTGTTCTATTACCTATAAAAAATTATCAAAAATAAACTTAGTTTTTAAAAAATCAAAAAGAGTATGAAAAACATAAATTATATCCAATATCGATCCAATTTCCAAATTCCAATCCATGCATGTTAAATTTAATTAATTAAAAATATCGATAGATCTATTTACATAAGGATTTATTATATATAGAGTCTAAAAATCAAAATAAGGAGAAATTTGGCAAGACAAAAATGAAGTGCACATGTAGAAGTGACAAATGACAACCTCGTATGCACAAACGCGTGATATGATCACAAAAAGCAAATAATTCAAATATGATATGGTTAAGGTTGTTCAAAATGTCTTCACATTCTAACAGATTTTCATCATCACCATCCTCATCCGTTCATCATCATTACCCATCTTCACATGGACATCGTTTTTCTTTCCAAATTTTCAATGAACTTTAGAATAAAAAATTGGATATTAATATTATAATTTCTTATAACGGTAGACATTGGAATGGGACAAAAGAAACAGTTCCTTTAATATTAAAAAAAATCAACTTTCCAAGGTTCATGCATGCACTCTTTTCATGAGATGTATAACAATTGTTAAACAAATTATATGTAACCATGGTACTTTTTTTCTTCTTATAGTTATCCAAAATAACAACACCAATAATAGTGACCCGTACCGTACAATAGTAAAAGTTTTTATTCTGTAGATAATATGGTAAATGTTTAAAAAAAAAAAAAAGTCATTCTGTATTCATTCAAAAACCAGAATTATATCATATTTACAAAATAAATTAGCCTGACTTATTAGTACCAAGATTATAATTCCAGATCTCTATAGTCATATGTAGTTTCAATTATACAATTGTTTCTAAATCAATAATCATATTTAGTATTACTGATATTCTTTTCCAACGACTAATAATTAGTTAAAGAATGGACAAAAACATCACGATTTAATGTGATAAGATTGTTCTTATCACATTAACCAAAAAAAAAAAAGGGACAGGGAGCCACAGGTGAAGTGTTCCTGGTCAAATTGAAACTTGGAAATATTAAAGTTCTTGATATAGAAAGGTTTATTTTTAATGAAAAAGATTTTTGAAAATTACACATCTTAAGTTGCCTAACAATCTACGCATCTTCTTCTTTCTCTATCCTACTAAGAAAACTATTTATAGTATATATGTGTGTACACCATCTTCTGATTTATATATAATATGCATTGATGGTTGTACGAGATTTAAATCAGAAAACCCATTTATATACATAAATCATTTCGAGGGAAGAAAAAACTTTATTTTCTTTATAGTAGGTGAAAACTCTTGAATTTCAATACAACTAATTGTTTGAAAGAAGAACTTGATACAAAAAGAATTGACCAATTATTGGTCAATATAAACAATAATAATATTTTTCTTCTTATTTTTTCTATTGAAAAACTAGTATATAGAGAGGAGCTTCGTTGCTCAAACAACTTTTCTCTTCTCTCTTAGAAACCCCAACTTTCATCTCTCTCTCTCCCTTCAAAAACCCTTTTCTCCAAAAACAAAATTCTTACAAAAGATTAAAAAAAAAAAACTTTGATTGTTTCTGAGAAACCTCGATCATTAGGATAAAATGGATTACGATGCATCAAGAATCGGTGAAATAGTAGAAGACGAAGAGCAAATTGATCTACCACCTGGATTCAGATTTCACCCTACTGATGAAGAACTCATAACTCACTACCTCAAACCAAAGGTTTTCAACACTTTCTTCTCTGCTACTGCCATTGGTGAAGTCGATCTCAACAAGATCGAACCATGGGACTTACCAAGTAAGTTTCACAACGTTTCAAAATTCAAAAAAATTGTTTTTATTATAATAAAGAAGATTCTAAATATGAATATAATTTAGGACCTCTTATTTTTTGCATCTCATATATGCTTGATAAAAAAAATGAACAAAACCCACAAATAGTTTAAGACGGCTTGAAAAAAAAACTTATATTTTTCTCGAATCGTTTTGGTGGAACAGGGAAAGCTAAGATGGGGGAAAAAGAATGGTATTTCTTCTGTGTGAGAGACCGGAAATACCCAACCGGTTTAAGAACAAACCGGGCAACTGAAGCCGGTTATTGGAAAGCCACGGGTAAAGATAAAGAGATCTTCAAATGTAAATCACTTGTGGGTATGAAGAAAACTCTAGTTTTCTACAAAGGAAGAGCTCCTAAAGGAGTAAAAAGCAATTGGGTTATGCATGAATATCGATTAGACGGCAAATATTCTATCCAAAATCTTCCCCAAACAGCCAAGGTAATAATATTTTTGTGTGTTTTCTTTCTATATATTTTTTGTGTGGACATGAAATTGATTTGGTGTGTTTTGTTTTCTTGTTTTGTGAATGTAGAACGAGTGGGTTATTTGTCGTGTTTTCCAAAAACGTGCTGATGGTACAAAGGTTGGTTTCTCCGGTTTAATGATGCCGCACATTGACCGAATCGAACCGACCGGTTTACCTTCGCTGATGGATTGTTCTCAACGAGGCTCCTTCCCCGGTTCGTCGACTCACGTGACCTGCTTCTCCGACCAAGAAAACGAAGACAATAGACTCATTCACGAGTCCAATGACGGTTCTGGTTCTCTGTTTTACTCTGATCCCCTGTTTCTACAAGACAATTATTCGCTAATGAAGCTCTTGCTTAACGGTCAAGAAACTCAATTTCCCGGCACTGATCCCTCCGGTTTGGCCGGTACGGGAGAATTGGATTGCTTTTGGAATTTCTGAGTTGTATGTAATTTCTGTTGTTGACTTTGTAGTTCATGTGTTCGTGCGTATGAAAGATTCTTGTTACATTTTTTGTAAAAAGAAAAAAGAAATGCTAGAAAGTCAATTTATTTTGCTATGTAGAATTAGTATTTTAATATATTTAATAGACTTCTCAATTAAATAATATGATAATTTATTTTCCCATGTACAATGCTAAACCTAATTTAATAGATAAATAAAATTTATTGATGATTTTCAACATTATTATCTTGAAACTAGAGTAGTTAGAAACCAAATTTGTTTACTGTTCTTCACAATGAAGAAAGACATGTGTTAGGCCACCAACCAAAGAGTTAATATTGTGACTTATGAATATATTAACAAAGTTTGAAAGTTTTAATCAATATTATAATGTTATGTCAAACTTAACATGTTTAGGTGATCATCTTGTTTTCATACTACCTATATTTTTTTCTTCCGAATTTCTAAGTTGGACATTTTTCGTTTAGCAGAATAATAACCTCCCGACGACAATTACCCTAAGTCTTTAGCAAAAAAAAAAAAAAAAGGACAATTACCCTAAGATCGACAACTTGTTTTTCAAAAAGAAAAAAAAAGCTTATATCAAAATGAACGTGTGATAAAGAACATGTGTGAGTTAGTTTTTCAACACTACCTAATTACGTAAACAATATTTAAAAACCACCAGACACGTTTAAATATCTGAAATCTAAGTGCAATCTACGGATTAAAAAAAGGAATGTTAAATTTGACTTGGTATATATTATTAGCATAATTACTAAATCATAGGATAACATAACAATAAAATAAAGTCGTAAACTGAATAAACTTAAAAGAAAAAACATTGAGAAATAACTGGTCAATAACCAAAACAAACAAAAAGTGTGAACAGTCTACTTTGTTTTTAATGAATAACTTTTTTTGGGTCAATTTTTTATGAATAACTAAATAATGAAACAAATACGATTTTAAATTATCAAAGTATAAGAGACATTAAACATAAGGGTTAAATGTTTCAAAATTAAGTTATGGGACAATATTATAATGTCTTCACGTGTTTTTACTGACCACTGATAAAAAAAATTAATTAAAAATTTGACACATTACGTATAAAATAGTTTGAATCATCATCAGTCCTGACACGTTCCCTAAAGTTATGGAAACCGTCTTTGTAATTTGCCAAACAAAACAACAGAAAGCAACATTAAACCTACAAATTGATTAGTTAGTGTAAAAATAAAATTTAATACAAAAACTTTAAAAAATTCAAGTGTGGAAAAAAAGAAAAACGCAATGAAAATTATATGATATTAAGCTAAAAGTTTTGATAATCAGAGATATCATTTTCGAATAATTAAATGGTCTAACTCTAATATTTTTACCCTAGTTTAAACATTTCATTTCTGTTACGACAGTTCTCGTAAAGAGATAATAATCCCCATTCAGCTCCTTCACACAATCGAACCAAGCCAAACCGGATATATCGAACCGAACCGAAGGGGATAAAAAAGTAAGGGGTACTATCGTCATTTACTCAGCAGAAATCCTTTCTTTTAGTCTTCTTCGCTTTCCGGGTGAAAGGCTCCTTCACCCTTATGGGTTAAAAAAGAATCTATCTAACCCTTTGATAATCTATTACCCCTCCCCTATTCACCCTCACCCTTTTACCCCCACTTAAATCAAACCGGATACCCAATCAAACCCTTCCATCCCAAACCAATCCTAATAAAATTAAACTTAAACCAAACCCTTCCCAAATCAATCGACCCACCCGATTTATCACTCACCCACCCGACGAGACAACCACCCACACCCAATTAATTTTGAATTCAATTTCTTCAACTAACAATGGGCCCCACAGCATTCATCCTCTTCATGTCTCCCCTCATTCCATCCTCTTCCTTCATTGTTACCTCTTTTCCGACAGCAGGCTGCCTCTCTCTCCTCTCCAAGTTCCGACAGCAGCTGGGGGCCTCTCTCTCCTCTCCAAGTTCTGTATCCTCTCCTTTATTCCGACAGCAGGTGAGTATTTCTTGTGTTTTTTTTTTGTTTCTTGTATTTCTTGTGAGTATTTCTTTTTTATTTTCAATCTCTGGGTTTTTTAGTGTAGATTCTTTGGTAGGATGAGTGGAAAGGAACGTACATGTTAAAGAGGAGCTGTTAGAATGGTTAAATGCGTCTCGAATCATTCAGAATCTAGTAAATCAGAGTAGTTTCGTAGTTTGAAAGAAAATTAGGGTTCTGGGTTCGTACAACTGGGTATTACTGGATGGAAGTGGTACTACTAAGGGAACCAGGAATTACTGAGTGACACTAGTATTACTATGGTTGGGAAACTAATGGCGTTTGAGGCATATGCTAATGTCGTTTGTCTTTCTTCTTCAGGGGATTATGAATAATGGTAGATTCACCGTTATATATTTTGATTATGGGGGATGCTATGAAAATGATGATGGGAAGATGAGCTGGATCTCAAGAGGAGAAGAAATTCACACTTTGGTGATGAAGACATCTTTTGAGGAGGTGACTTATGATGGGTTAGTTGCGGGAATTTGCAGGAAGATGAAGAAAGACGAAGCAACGACGCAGCTAAGAGTTAGTGACTTTCCTTTGGTAGTGGATCCCAAGAGACCATCATATATCCACGATGATGATGAAGTTGTTGGCTACTTAATGCAAGTTAATCACCAAGCATGTAGAAGTGTGTTGAATGTGGAGATTGTGGAAGAGGTTGAAGAAAACCATGGAATTTGGCAACCAGAGCATGAAAACGATAATGGTGTAGATGGGGATGAAGAGCGGTTTGGTGTGGATGCTAACGACGGTATAGATGGTGATGAAGATCGAAATGTTAATGATGGTGTGGTTACTCTCTACAGAGGAGAAGGGTCGGGACAGCAGGAAGGAGGAAATGATTCAAGGGCAGAACCTCATTATACTGAATATGAGGATGCAGGTGGTGTAGAAGATGATATGAATTTAAATGCTGGTATAGAAGATGAAGCGAATTTAAATGGTGGCTGGGAAGATGGTATTGATATGGTTCTAGGTCAAGAGTTTCGAAAGAAGGAGACAATGCAAGATTTAGTTCATATAGCTTCACATCGGAATTGTTTCGAGGTTAAAACAGTCAAGTCTGACCGGAAACAATATGTGCTCAAATGTCGTCAAGCTGAAGCTTCAGGTTGCAAGTGGTCAGTACGAGCTGCAAAGCTTATGAATTCAGATTGTTTCACGGTTACAACTTACAACAAGATGCATACATGCTCCAGAGCTGTTTCTGTTACAAGCAGGAATAGAAAGAGAGGAACACCACGAATAGTTGCATCTGTTTTGCACGATGACTATCTGGGACGATTCGACACTCCACCTCCGAGAACTTTGATCGGTATGGTTCAAGCGAAACTTGGTGTTACAGTATCATACTCTACTGCTTTGAGGGGAAGAAAACAAGCTGCGAATGATGTCAGGGGAAGTCCAGAGGAGAGTTACCAGATGGTGTATTCTTATATGTACATGCTCGAGGTGATGAATCCAGGTACACGGACTTATGTGGAATTGGACGAGCAGAACAGGTTTAAGTACCTATTCTTTGCTTTGGGAGCTTCCATCGAGGGATTTAAGGGCATGAGAAAAGTTATTGTAGTGGATGGAACGCACTTCAAGACTAGTTATGGTGGTGTTTTAATGGTTGCTACAGCTCAAGATCCTGATCATCACCATTATCCAATTGCTTTTGGTGTAGTTGATGGTGAGAAAGATGCTAGCTGGATGTGGTTTTTGAACAGGTTAAAATCAGTGATACCGGATGATCCGGAAATGGTCTTTCTTTCTGATAGAAACTCTAGCCTCATCAAGTCGATTGCTGAGGTGTTCCCATTGTCTGTGCATGGTTATTGTATACATCATCTGTCTCAGAACGTGAAAGGAGAAGTTAGTGGCGTCAAAAAAGACAAATGCGTACAAAAATTCAAAGAATGCGCGCATGCGTACACTGAGAGTGATTTCTTGAGTCTTTACGACGCTTTTACGATGAAGTATAAGGCTGCAAGAGAGTATCTGGACAAAAGTGTAACTGTGGAGAAATGGGCGAGATGTTATTTTCCAGGAGAGCGATACAACATTGACACCTCCAATATTGTTGAATCGATTAATAGCGTTTTGAGGACGGCGAGGAAGTACGCGCTTCTACCTATGATTGATGTGATTGTTGAGAAAATGGCTGAATGGTTTAACAAGCATAGGAATGCTTCTGCTGGTGGAGGATTAGACACAGATAAGCTTGTGTCATATGTGATGAAAGAGCTCGAGAAAATATCACCGGAAGCGAAGAAATTGAAGGTTCGTGAGTTGAACGCCTTCTTCCTTGAATACAGCGTCACTGGACGTGATGGCAAGCCTTATACGGTTGATATGAGAAGTAAAACTTGCAGTTGCAAGCACTTTGATATTGACAAATACCCATGCGTGCATGCAATTGCGGCTGCCAGATTCATTGGTGGAGGTAAGGACGTCCATCTCCATAAGTTTTGCTCAAAATATTATTTGAGGGAAGTTTGGTCATTGGCGTATTGTAGGACCATTTATCCAGTACCCCATAAATCTGAGTGGATTGTTCCTGAGCATATACAAAGTTTGGCTGTCTTTCCACCGGTGTTGGTCAAGAAGAGTGGAAGAAATCAAGAAAGAAGGTTCCCATCCGTTGGAGAACACCGAGGAAGGGGGAGAGGCAGGGGGAGAGGGAGAGGTAGAGGACTATCTGGTTTGTATTCATATTTTCAAAGTGGTGGAGAAAGTGGTGGTGAGTAGTTTCTTTCTAAAGAAGATTAGTTCTTGTGAGAGGATTGTTGTTTTTTCACGTTGAAACACTAGGTATAACTGGTGCAACTAAGAACAGGTTTCAGAAATTCGGAACAGTGTTTTTTTTTTCGTTTGTTGGTTTATTTTCAAAATGAATGATGTTTTTTTTAAAAAAAAAAAGAAAATTGTCCTCATTGAATTTAGGAGAAACCCAGATTTTTGGGTTTCAATGTAAAAACCAAAATAAGGTATATAATAGTTTAGGGGAAAAGAAAAAAAAGATTTAAATGAAAATGGTTATAAAATAATTCTAGTGAAAGAGAAAACAAATATTGTTAAAACCATTTGTGTTAAGTAAGTACAAATATCAATATCAACATGGTTAAATAAAAATTTGGAGATTGTAAATCATTATCACCACAATCACCCAAACAACATCATAGACTTTTATGAACACTTTGTTAACACCAATAACTATAGGTGTCAAAACGCACAGAAAATGAGTTTCAAAACATGTTAATGCATAGAACCCTCCCAATTGCAGACTGAGTAAGTAAAATCATCTGTATAACTACAAATTTAATATTTTTGGTAGGGTAATACTACAAAACTTGAAAAGTGAGAAAAGTATTACTATTTAAGAAATGGTAGCACTAGAAAACTGGGTATTACTACGTGTAATATTTGGGCGCCATTAGTTCCCTCTCAAATTTTTGGGGTTTAGCTCTTACCTCTTGTTTTTCCCGCTATTTTATCTTTTCCAAATTTTTATCCTTTTCCCTTTTGTCCTTTCTTCCCCTTGTTCCCCATCTAGGTTTTTCAATTTTCCCCCATCTCTCTTTCACACTTCCCACAATCATCTCGTTTCTTTTCACATTAGAGCAACTCATCCGAACAGTCTTCCCTCTTTTCCCTGTTCCTGACATTCCAAGGTATATGTTTTTGGATTTTAGGGTTTGTTAAAATTATTGAAATCGATTTGGATTTGGGGGAAATTACATACTCTAGGTTTGTTGCCCGAATTTCTTAGAGGAATCGATTTGGGTTGTTGAATAGAGCAACTGATGACAGTGGATTCCGCATATGGTTGTTTGATTTCGGATTCTGGGTTTGTTAAGAACATTATGTTAGTAATGAAGTTTTTGGAGAAATTGCATATTATGGGTTTGTTGTCTGTGTTTTTAGGGGTTTATTAGAGGAATCGCTTTGGGTTGTTGAATATATGAGAAATTACGGTCTATTGCAAAGAATTTCATGAGATTGTTCATTTTCGGGGTAACATTTGATAATACTCGGTAACACTAACACTATTACATCTTCCAATTAGGTCCAATGAGTAGTTCTGACAGTTCCGACGAGGAGGCGAGGGAGTTCATGCGGAGAGTGGAGTACATGCCTTATATGGATTATGGAATGATCGATAAGTGTCCTTGTAGGGGAAGAATCATCCGGGAAGAAGCTGCAACCGCTGCTAAACCCGACCCAACAAAGACTTATTGGACTTGCAATAACTATCAGGTGCGTGTTCTTATTTGGGGTTCCTCAGTTGTGTTTATATACATTGCTAAATATGTTGGTTTTTTGGCAGAACGATGGCTCACATGCAAGGAAATTTTGGATTCTCGGTGTGGAAGAGGAGTTTGAAAAAATCAACACGGAACTTCGCCAGAGGAAGGAGAACTTGGACAAAATTCAACACGAGCACTCTGTAATGCGAGCTGAAATTGCAGAGCTCCATAAGATGGTTGCGGATTTACGCAACCATTTACGCAACGTTTGATGTTGTTCTACTTCTGTTTCTGAATTTTATTTCAAGACTTATGTTCTCTGTCTGAATTTTAATTCAAGACTTCTCTATCTGTTTCTCAGTTTTTATTTGAAGACATCTGTATGATCATCATGTTTCTGAATTTTAATTCAAGACTTCTTTATTTGTTTCTCAATTTTTATTGGAAGACCTACATCTGTTTGGTAATTCTGTCCTTAGGAACTAAAATACTAGTTTTTCATTCTGATAAATACTAGTTTTTCATTTAAACAAAACCATCCAAACGGGTTCCAAAAAACTAAATACTACATTTGTTTCCAACACAACACAAGCCTTAGGTCTTTCTCTTCTTGGCAGGAAGATGCTGGGAAGTTCTCGTCCTCAACCCGTACTACCTAGGAGGCTCACTTGATTTCCTCTTCAAAACCTTCTCCTCTCTTGCCTCATCATCTCGTGCCTCATCCTCTACTGACTCATCATCTTGTCTCTCCTGCTCTGGTGCCTCCATATCAACTTTCTCAACATCCTCCTTATCCAGGTCGGCGTAGAGAGAAGAAACGAAGCCACGGTACAGCTCCAGGTCCTGCTCCAGGTCCTCATCATTCTCCGTATTCTACTCAATAAACTCATCTCCTGCCTCATCCTTTTCGTGCTCACCTTGGTCCTCATTGTCCTTCCTCTGCTCTTCTGCACCATCATGAACATTGGCTTGTTTCGTCATCCTCCCGTACCTAAGGGGCTGACTCGCTTTCTTGCTCCGCAAACGCTTTGTCCTTGAACCTCTCTCAACTCCCACGGTGCTACACCTCTTAATTGCTGGCCCCTGCAAAACGCAAGTGTCACATTTATATCACATTTATCTCGCAAAACGCAAGTATCACATTTAGTATCAAATTATCAAATAATCCTATTTACCTCCTCCTTCTCAGTATTTTCCTCCTCCTCTCCTGGCTCCTGTTTCTCGTTTTCATTTCTTTCCCCCTCCTCTTGTGCCTTTTTCCCTTGTTCTTTCTCCTTATCCTGGTACAGCTGCGCATCCTGTTCTACAGCTTCTTCACCCTGCGTTTCTTCCTCCGTTTCGCCTCCAGCACCATGCTCTGCATAGAGGGAACTATTGAAATCCAAGTCCTGCTGTACCGGATCCTCTTCTGCCACTTCTAAACCCTGCGCAACCCAGTGTCACATTTAAATGAGTACTACCTCCAGCGCCATGCTCTGCTTTTTTAGAAAACACTATTTACCTTCTCTGTACCCGTCTCCTTCTCCTTCTGATTCTGCTCAACTTCCTCCTCTGAAACTTCTTTACCCGTCTCCTTCTCCTTCTGATTCTGCTCCTCTGCAGCATCTTCCCCCTTCTCCTTACTCTGCTCCTCTGCAGCTTCTTTGCCCTTCTCGTTACTCAGCTCCTCGCCACCTTCTTTGCCCTGCATACACTCAAGTGTTATTCTCAAGTGTTACATTGTGTATTGTTTATATCAACACAATATTACCTTTTATGCCGGAATGTAGAAGGAGCTAACGTACTCCCAGTCCTCATATGCCTTTTTTCCCTGCACATGCTTCATATACCCCTCCATGACTACAACTTTCTTCGTCACAAGTTGTAGTCTATCATCCAATCCATCAACCATAGATTTCATAACCTTAAAATCCCTCTGAATATTATTACTCAAGTCCTGCAAAGCTTCCTTCAGGTGCTCAGTGAGTGCTGCCAAATCAGCTCTCATTACCGTTTCTTCTATTTCCTCACCGGCCCGTTCTTCTGCTGCCGCATAGCTCGTTTCTTCTGCTGCCGCATCGGCCGTTTCTTCTTCCGCCACATTGCCCGTTTCTTCATCCCGTTTCCTTGCTGCCACATCTTCTGCATACATATCTTCAAGGCAGAATTGAATGCCATCCTCTACAAGGCACTTCATCCAACTGTGCACGACATCATCCTCCACATCTTCATCTTCATTCTCTTCAGTAAGTCGAGACATAAGAGCTTCTTCCTCCACGTAAGGGACCAATATACTATCAATCACCTGCCACATCCAAAACATTTATAAATAAACAACGCAATTTTAAAAAATAACAAATGAAAGGAACATTGACCTTAGTGTCACCGAGTCCTTCGTTTAGTTCGGAAAGGGGAAATCCTTTCAATCCACTGCCTTTTTTAAACTTCATCTTGCACATCCGAGGGCAGGTCTTTCTGGTATGTGGAACATCTTCGACGAATTTCTTCCGCAGCACTGGGATTGCCTCAAACGCTAAATACTACAAAAGACAGATATAATTTCAGTTAGCTTCAATTAAGAGAAATAACATGTATTTGCATTATTCTTAATTACCTCCAAAGGAAGGCAGAAACTTGGGTAAACCCAGTTGGTCCCAAAGACTTCTCCATCAAAGTGATCCATCGTGTGCTGGATCTCTTTCAAATTGTTCTCAAAGGACAATCTCCCCCACGGAAAAGTCCTGCACAGCTCAAGATCGTTGACGGCTCTTAGGAAGAACGGCTCCACGGGAGTAGCTTTCACGCCTATCTTTGCCTCTCCAATGATAACAGTACACAGAAAGTAAAGTACGGCGCACTTCATCCGATCTTCAGATGGCTTCATCTTCAACAGCTTCGCCTTCACATCCGGGTATTTGACAGCTGTTCTCGCTCCAAAGATCTTCTCCTTAAACTCCATACCTCTAATATATCATGGTTTTCCGTGTTTTTGACCATGATATAGTCTTTGTTTGTAGAGTCTTTTCCGTGTTTTTCGAGTCTTTCAGAGTCTTTGCAGGATCAGGAACGTTTGGAGCACAATTGGAGGATCTGAAGCTTTCTGGAGCGTTGTGGATGAAGCTGCTGAAAAGATGAAGTCGAAGTGGTGCTGAATGAACAGTGTAGATCGACACTGTTCATGGTGTCGATCGACACCAAATATTTTCAGAAGATATCGCGACTTTTACAAGTTTTGAAGAAAAGAAAATTTGCCCAAAAGTTTTCTTTATTTACAAAAGTGTCCCAAATCGTGATTTAACCCTTATTTAAGGATTTCAGAGCCATTGTTTAGGCTACAGATTATTTTAGAGAGAGATTTGGGGAGATAGATCCTATACTCAGTTCTTGAGAGATTTTGAACCCCTTTATTTCTCTTCTTTATTATTTTATGCAAACTATTTTATTCATGATGTTTTCTTCATTCACCATGTCTGAGTAGTTTGCTAGTTAGGTTTTGGGTTATTCAAGGGTTGATGATAGGTTGTTAGAATTGAATTACTGTCGGGATAAATCTGCTTGTTCTTCATCTGGATTTGTGATTAATGCTTATTCTAGCTTCATGACCTAGAATCTGATCGATTAATAAATGCGAGAGTATTATTGATTGCCTGAACTAATGTTAGATGAGAAAAATACCTATTCGCAAAGAGATTTGGTTTAAGGATTTTGTGAACAATCGAACCTGTTATTAATGCTTGTCTGAATTGATAGGATTTGCAAAGAGATTTGGAATTCTAGGATTTAGACATAGATAATCTTCGCAGCGAGAGTTGGTTGATTTTATCATTGTGTTTCGAGTTCTAGAACGGTTCTTAATAAATATCCTAACAGATTTCTATTCTGCAACTTGGATTCATACCTGCGAATTTCCCATAGCCTAGCGTTTTGTCTCCTGAATTTACCAAGTCGTTAATTATTTGCTGTCTTTTATTTCTGATTTTATTCTTAGCTTTATTCGAAATTAAAAGTCTGCTGTGTCACTATCTCTTTCCCTGTGGATTCGATCCCTAAATACTACAGTGATCTCTTAATTTGAGAGAGTAGCTCTAGGGTAAATTTGACCCATATCAAATTTTGGCGCCGTTGCCGGGGAAGGAGATTAGTTGCCTACAGATTTTTAGTATTAGGATTTTGTCTAAGTTTTTATTTTGTTTTTGGTTACTGATTTTCTGCAACTTTTTCTTGTGTCCGTTTCAGGTGTATGCTTAATCGCAGTACCAGAAGCAACAAGGAAAAGGAGCTAGTGATTTTGAGCATAGGCGAACTCGCCAAATTGGAGAGGACCAACAGAAAAGCCAAGAAGGAATCTGCAATGGTCAATCCATTAATTCTGATTAGAGACGAAGCTGGTCAGTTGGTTGATGCAGAAGGGCAAAGGAGGAATGCTCAGGGCCAGAAAATAGATGAAAACGGGGCTGTTGTCGCAGAACCAGAGGGTGTCGATCGACACAACCTTGGTGTCGATCGACACCAAGCGCAGCAAGACGCACTGCGACTAGCTGATGGGCGTGGAAGGACACTTGGGGATTACAACAGGCCAGATCAGTTCTATGCTAATAGAGCTGCAATTCGCACACCTCCTTTTCAAAGGAATGACTTCGAGCTGAAGCCTGCGTTCTACACCTTGGTATCTCAACACCCTTTTCATGGCCTTCCCAATGAACATCCTATGGACCACATAGAGATGTTTGAAGATCTGGCATCCAACATTAAGGCCAACGGAGTGTCTGATGATTACCTTTTCTGCAAGCTCTTTCCATACTCTCTTGGAGGAGATGCAGCGTACTGGCTAAAGCAGTTGCCACCAGGATCACTTACTACCTGGGAAGACACCAAGAACGCGTTCCTGCGCAATTTCTTCGATGATGCAAGGTCTGAAGAGTTAAGGATGAAGATTTCTACATTTTCTCAAGGACCTACTGAAGCATTCAAGGCTGCTTGGGTGAGATTCAGGGCATATCAAAGAGACTGTCCACACCATGGCTTCACTGAGGTTCAACTGCTGGGAATCTTCTTCAGAGGTGTTGATTGGAGGTACCAGATGGCTTTAGATGCTGCTAGCAATGGGAACTTCAACACCCAATATCCAGAGAATGCTACCATTCTAATTGAGAACTTGGCTTCTAGCAATAGTACCAAGAATGCAGACCTTGAGAGGAAGAAGAAAGATGGAAACATGGATGGAAATCAGATTGCAGAAGTTAAGGCTAAGCTAGACTCAATGCATAGCCTTCTTGTGGGGAAGAAGCAAGTCCAGTTTGCTGCAGAGATAGAGACCTGTGAACCTGAAGAAGAAGAAGTCAACTATATCAATGGAGCTGGTTTTCAAGGTCATAGATTTGGCAATCAGCAAGGCTATGGTTCTTCCTACCAGAAGCCTCTTCAAAGATCTTATGGTTTTTCTTCTTACCAGAAGCCTCCTGCACAAGACAATGAGATGAAGTCTATGCTGGAACAGATCTTGGAGGGCCAACAGAAGATAACTGTGGACTTCAATGGGAAGATCGATGCTTTATACAATGATCTTAATGGGAAATTTGAGTCCCTGAGTACTCATGTGAAGCAATTGGATGTTCAGGTTGCTCAAACTGCGGGAGCTTTGAAAAGACAAGAGGGATTTCTTCCGGGAAAGACAGACACAAATCCGAGGAATCATGTGAATGCCATCACGATTCAGGGTGGAAGAAGCCTTCAACCAGTGCTGGAAACGGGTCTGAATGCTGAAGAAATTGTGGAGTTTCAGGCTGAAGAAGAAGATGTCGCAGCTGCAGAACAGGTGTCGATCGACACCACTACTGAGTGTCGATCGACACCGGTAGAAACCCCCGATGATTCGACTCGAGACGGACCGAAATCGAGCATGATCGACACTGAATCGTCGACTCCAGATGCTGGTGTCGATCGATACCAGGTGGGTGTCGATCGACACCCTCCCCAGATTTCACTAGATATGCTTAAAACTTCAAAAAGTGCAGAAGTGAGGGTGTACAAGCCCAAGGTTCCATATCCTTCTCTACCCAAACACCTAAGGCCACCCATTAGTGCAGAGAAGCTGGCTGCTTTCAACAAGAGGGTGGAAAGAATTCCTAAGGAGATCTCCTTTGATGAGGCTTATGAGAAGTATCCATTGTGTGCTTTCTTCTAGAATAGCAGAGAAAATTTTGAAGAGATGGAAGAACTTTTTCACAAGGCAAGGGATACACCACCACCAATGAAGCAGCTGCTTAAGATTGAAGATCCAAGGATGTTTGTTGTTCCATGCTCCATTGGAGGAGTTGAGTTTGACAAATCTATCTGCGATTCTGGTGCTAGTGTGAATCTCATGTCAAGGGACATTGCAGAGAGATTAGGGATTGCTGACATTCAACCTCCAAACATGACCCTCGAGTTTGCCAATTCTTCCACCACAGTCCCTTATGGTACAATTCCAGACTTGCTTGTCAGAGTAGGGAATTGTCTAGTACCTACTGATTTTCAGGTTGTGGAAGTGAGCAAGAATTCTGTCATCCCATTCATACTTGGGAGACCATTCATGGCTACAGTGGGAGCAATTGTGGACATGCCTAACAAGAGAATATCTTTCTCAAATGTTGACAAATGAGTTTTCTACAAAGCTGTCCCTACTACTGGAACTTCAAGGCACATCTCTTGCATTGATGTGATTGCTGGAGACAAGATGGCAAACATTTCTCAGGAAAGAGCTTGTGACAAGAGTGATGCAGATAAAGTCCATGGTAGAAATCTTATCATTATCACAAAGGAGACCAAAAAAAGGGCAAAGGTGAAGAAGAGAGTGGAGAGCCAAAGGATCAAGGGAGATCCTCAAGTCACTTTGATACCTCAGAGCTGTGATGGGAACTCAATTGAGTATAAAGTGAAGTGCAAAGGAACATCAAAGCCTTTCTCTAAGTTTAGAGCACTTCTTACATCTGAGATGAAGGAAAAAGGGGAAGATGCTGTGAAGGGATCATTGGGCAGAGTGTTGAAGCTGAAGGTGTCTGAATGTGGAGCTTGTTTTGAAGCGAGTTCTCATGCTGCACCCGCTGACTGATTTCCAGCCATCCAAGTCAAGCTAATGACTTAAAACAAGCGTTTAGTGGGACGGAACCCACTGGTAAGTTCTCTAATTTTCGTTTTGTTTTTCTTTTAATTACTAACTATTGATTTTTAGTTTTCCTTGAAAAAAAAAAAAAAAAAAAAAAAAATTTGACGAAACGGACGGATATCGACCGTGGTCGATACTGAGCTCGACATGAACAGTGTCGATCGACACTATTCATTGGTGTCGATCGACACCCCCTCGCAGGTAATTCTACTCACTTGTTTTCTTCATATTTCTCTCAATTCTTAACGGATTTGAGTGATTTAAGAGCCTAAGTTGTATAGATTTTCGTCCTCTATCCATCCTGACCATTATCTATTTTATTTGGTTTGTTTCTGACCTTAAGATTTAATCACACTGAGGACAGTGTTGTTTAAGTCTGGGGGAGGTAGTTACTAACATTGTGTCTTGTTTTGAGGTCAGTTTATTGAGTCAAAAATCGGTTTTATTGAGTCAAAATTTGGTTGAAATTTTTAGCATCTCTTGGAACTAGTCACAGAACATTGATACTTGATGAACCATTGCCATAGTGTTGATTTCGGGTCTAACTAGGTAGAACGATATAGGTGGATCAGTCTATCGGAGAAAGTTTAGATTCCTAGAGAGTTCATAAACTTTGTTGTTAACTCCACCCTAATGAACTTACAATTTCTCATCTTGGGGCTTGGTATGCATTGAATTTGACTCCTCTTTTAGCACTAGCAAGATAAGTTAGGTACAATCTTTCTTTGATCTTCTCTTGTGGAATTAAAAAAAAAGAAAAAAAAAGAAGAAAATAATAAGTCTAAGAACGGAAACCTGAGTCCCTTAAAGGATAATGATGGGAGCTTACACTCATGAACACGTCTCCTCACAAGGAACATAATTAGTGAGTGGCACCGTTCTTGAACTTTGATGAGAAAAGAAACGAAAGTCGATAAAAAAAAATAAAATGATACCCTAGAAAAGTAGGGAGAAATCGACTAAGAGAAGAGAAAATAAGAGAGTTGTGCTGAGATTGTCTTTGTCTAGGAGCTTGGAAGGGATAGAGTCTAGAAAGTTCTTTGATCGATATTCCCTCGATGAGACCGCACCTAATTAATGAAAGGGGTTAACAATAGAGGTTCTGAATTTTTCAAAGGGGTTTAAATCGTATTTGGAAGATTGCTAAGCTTGTAGTAAGTACACCGAAATTCTACTTGAGGTTGGCTCTATGGTATGTGGATTTAAGGGTATTGGTCAATGTGGTGTTCCTAAGATTTGCTAACTGTTTCTATGTTTTCAAACCTCGATTCCATTCTAAGTTTCTGTTTTGCTTGAGGGCAAGCAAAAGCTAAGTCTGGGGGAGTTGATATATCATGGTTTTTATGGTTTTTAGCCATGATATAAGTCTTATTTATAAAGTCTTTTTGGTGTTTTTAGAGTCCTATTAGAGTCTTTACAGGTTCAGGAGCGTTTGGAGCATAATTGGAGATTTTGGAGCTTTCTGGAGCGTTGTGGATGAAGCTGCTGAAAAGATGAAGTCGAAGTGGTGCTGAATGAACAGTGTCGATCGACACTGTTCATGGTGTCGATCGACACCCCCTAAATCAGAAGACAATCGCGACGTTTACAAGATTGAAGAAAAAGGAAATTGCCCAGAAGTTTTCCTTATTTACAAAAGTGCCCCAAATCGTGATTTAACCCTTATTTAAGGATTTCAGAGCCATTGTTTAGGCTACACACAGATTATTTTAGAGAGAGATTTGGGGAGATAGATCCTATACTCTGTTCTTGAGAGATTTTGAACCCCTTTATTTCTTTTCTTTATTATTTTATGCAAACTATTTTATTCATGATGTTTTCTTCATTCACCATGTCTGAGTAGTTTGTTTGTTAGGTTTTGGGTTATTCAAGGGTTGATGATAGGTTGTTAGAATTGAATTACTGTTGGGATAAATCTGCTTGTTCTTCATCTGGATTTGTGATTAATGCTGATTTTAGCTTCATGACCTAGAATCTGATCTTAGGTTGATTAATAGATGCGAGAGTATTATTGATTGCCTGAACTAATGTTAGATGAGCAAAATACCTATTCGCAAAGAGATTTGGTTTAGGGATTTTGTGAACAATCGAACCTGTTATTAATGCTTGTCTGAATTGATAGGATTTGCAAAGAGATTTGGAATTCTAGGATTTAGACATAGATAATCTTCGCAGCGAGAGTTGGTTGATTTTATAATTGTGTTTCGAGTTCTAGAACGGTTCTTAATAAATATCCTAACAGATTTCTATTCTGCAACTTGGATTCATACCTGCGAATTTCCCATAGCCTAGCGTTTTGTCTCCTGAATTCACCAAGTCGTTAATTATTTGCTGTCTTTTATTTCTGATTTTATTCTTAGCTTAATTCGAAATTAAAAGTCTGCTGTGTCACTATCTCTTTCCCTGTGGATTCGATCCCTAAATACTACAGTGATCTCTTAATTTGAGAGAGTAGCTCTAGAATAAATTTGAGAGCATATCAACCTCCCAACCGCTCATAGTCCTCGGGATAGCTCAGACAGCTTAAACCGGACATGAGAGCATGCTCCTGGATACCATATCTAATAGGAACGCCGTTGACTACGAACCAGGCTTCCCTTCTCTTGTCAGTACGGGCCGTCCGAAGAAACAGCATCCAAATGTCGTTCAGCTTGTAGTTGTTGTACCTAGGCATGTGGAAAAAATGCCTGAATTGCAGGTGATCCTCGAACCAACTCAGCTCTGCAGGTGAAAGCTTGTGCCTTAACCCAGTTCTAAGTGTCTCCACAGCTTCGGTTACATAACAGCGAGTCGAAAGCTTGATCTTCTTCCCATACTGCGAGGGCTTGAAGTACATCTCCAACGGAAGCATCGGCTTCGTTAACTGCAACATAAAGTTGGAAGAATTGTAACTTAGTGTTTCCCACTTCAACCTAGTATTACTTCTCTATTTTAGCTCTACCCAGTGTTACTTAGTGTTTCTCCCAAAATCACCCAAAATCCCAAGCAAAACCTAAAATTGTAAGTTCTTAAACGGACAACAATTATACAAACTCGATTATACATACCGTTGTATGATCAGAATGGGCGTCCGAAACGGTTCGGCTGCTATCTCCGGTGGTCTCTTCAGCTTCTGGATTTTCGGGAGCTTCTTGGTTTTCCAGAGGTTGTGGATTTTCCGGAGCTTCTGGACTTTCGGGAGCTTCTGCATTTTCAGCCTCAGCTAGACGTTTCGATCGCCTCAGATTCTTTGTCCGCGCCATATTAGATAAACCCAGTTCGGATTCCTACATTCAAATCGACCACATAGCTTATCAGACCCAAATAAACACTCTTCCAATTATAAATTCAAACTTTTGCTCAAAAAAACCAAACTTACTTGAAGCAATCGGCGAGAAAGGATTCGATTTATAGAGATGGACCGAGGACGAAAGTTCGAAGAGAACAGAACGGAACAAATGGAGGAGGAAAACGGAGGAGGGAACTTAGTGGTGGATGTGGGGTCCGAACTTGGTTTTCGATTTCGATTTTAAATTTCGAATTTCTTAGGTCTGGATGGATTTGGATTGGGGATTTCTGATTTCGGTCGATTTAGGGTTGGGTACAAGGGAAAGGGCTGGGGATTTTGTGATTACTATGAGTTATGGGGGTAAAATTGTTATCAACCACTTTTCCATGTTGAAACAAAAATCAATTTTAGAAAACAAAAAAATTAGGGGCAAAGGAGCTCCTTTTTTTACCGAGAGGGGCTATAGAGCCATTGATGAGCCATGATCTCAAATGTCCCTTTTGCTCAAAACCAAATATCTTATATCCCTTTTTAATCTCTTATATCCCTCTAAATGTGAAAAGACAAATTTATCCATTGAATTAATTTTACAAAAGAAAAAGAAAAACAAAATTACAAAAGAAAAAAAAATGAAAGACACGGCTTGCTCTCTTGTTCGCGGCTCGAGCTAGTCGACGAGAAAAAAAACAGAAAAGTGAAACTCAATTAGAGCTCTCTCCGTTTCTCGTTCTCAGCTCAGTCGCCGGATCGCCGCCACCGTCGATCCTTCGCCGCCGTTTCTTCGCCTAATAGTCTCCGCCTTCCTCTAGCTGCATTGTAATTGAAAATCCAGGTCTGTTCTTCAACACGTTGGTAGTTGAACTGCACTATTAGGAATTAGAAATTGAGGAATTCAATTAATTTTGGGCATTAGATTTTTTAGTATGCACATTGGGTGTTTTACCATAGTTTATGGGTCGATTAGGACTTTAAATCGGTAACTAATGGATTACAGTGGATGAATCGTATTGAATTGTAAGTAGATTAGAACCTAAATCGATCCAATTTGAGTTCTTGCGATAGGAAAACTGGGTGAAACTAGTACTACTGGTAAATGTAGTATAACTAGGAAAACTGGTATTACTGAAAATCATGATTTATTGAGTAAAACTTGGTGCAACTGGTATTACTTAGTTTCAGAGAAGGTATAACTGTAGATAACTAGTATTACTAACTCATGTTTTTGTATTGTTTTGGCAGGATGAGCAACAACGTAGGCATACATTTTAAATACCAAGGTCGCATGTATAGTTTAATGTTGAAGACGGACACAACTTTGTCGATGATAGAAGCTAAGATATACAAGAAGCTTGGCTTAGATGAAAGTAAGGTTAAATTGCGATTGTGTTACACTCCAGTGCTGCTGGATTCTGAGGGAACTCGATGTGAGGATGAGTTGATTATTTCTGATACTGAGGATCTGTCTGTTTATATGGAGAACCGTAAATGTATTTTGTATGTGGAGATCATCAGTAGATCGAAATTGCCTGAGGAAGTGTCGAGAGTGGACAAAAGTTCTATTGGTATGAACTATGTGGAGTTGCATTCAACTGATGAAGAAATCAGAGGTAATGCCATTACTTTGTACGTAGACAAAGAACAAGCAAAAAAACAATATGAGGCGATAGAGGATGATGATGATACATCATGTGGTGAATGCGAGGATAACAATATGGATAGATCGGATATGCGTGATGAATATGATGAAAGTGCAGCTGCTGTAGAATGTAGTCAGTTTATAGAGGCATGGGAAGACGGTTTGGGTGTGAGTGTGCGTCAAGAATTTCCAAATAGGAAGGCATTGCAAGAGTTAGTGGATAGAGCCGCATTTGTTAACTGTTTTGGTTATGTTGTAAAGAAGTCGGATAAGACACGATTAGTGCTAAAATGTACTCGAGAAATCTGTCAATGGGGTTTACGAGCTGCAAGGATTCCAGAGACAGATATTTTCTCGATTAGAAGGTACACGAAGATGCATACTTGCTCTCGGGCTAGTCAGAGTTCAAGCAACTTGAAGAGGAAAGGCAATCCACGATTAGTTGCAGCTCTTTTGCATGACGATTATCCAGGACAAATGGAAACTCCAAGTCCTAAAATTATCATGGATCTTGTTAAGACAAAAGTTGGTGTGAAGATATCATACTCCACAGCGTTAAGAGGGAAAAATCAAGCTGTTTCTGATTTACGTGGTAATCCAGAAGAAAGCTACAAACTGTTGTATTGTTATTTGTACATGTTAGAGGATGTCAATCCTGGTACAATAACAAGGGTGAAGTTGGATGAGAAGGGAAAATTCAAGTACCTATTCATAGCTTTGGGAGCTAGCATTGAAGGCTTTCGAGTCATGAGAAAAGTGATAATTGTGGATGCAACTTTTCTGAAGAACGGATATGGTGGTGTGCTAGTTTTTGCCTCAGCTCAGGATCATAATCGTCATCATTATCCAATAGCGTTTGGTGTACTCGATGGTGAGAATAATGCTAGTTGGACCTGGTTTTTCGAGATGCTGAAAACTGTTGTAGAGGATTCTTCCGAATTGGTATTTATGAGTGACAGAAATGCAAGTCTCATCAGCGCCATAGCTAATGTGTATCCCCAGGCTCATCATGGGTATTGTGTATGGCATTTGTCCCAAAATGTGAAATGTCATGCTTCTAACGTCAACAAAGACGTAGTGGCGTGGAGATTTATGGAGTGCAGTAGGTTTTACACGGTGGCTGAGTTCAACTGTGCTTATAGTTCTTTTAAGACGAGATATCCTTCTGCGGCCAAGTATTTGGAGGATAGTACCGTCAAAGAAAAATGGGCAAGGAGTTTTTTTCCAGGCGACAGGTACAACATAGATACAAGCAACTGTGTGGAATCGTTGAACAGCGTTTTCAAGGACGCCAGGAGGTACTCTTTAATACCCATGCTTGATGCCATAATTAATAAATTTTCGGATTGGTTTAATGAACATCGGAAGGATGCCGTCGCTGGATCGACTGATAATAAACTGGTACCTTTAGTGGAGAACTACTTGCACGATTTATGGGCTGTCGCTAAGAAATTAACTGTGATAGAGCTAAACAGTTTCCAGCTTGAATACAATGTCATCGATAGGGATGGAAAGCCTTATTTGGTGAACTTGCTATTGAAAAGGTGTAGTTGCAGGTTCTTCGATATTGAAAGGTATCCTTGTGTGCACGCCCTAGCCGTTTTCATTGATTTGCAAACCTGTGGTGAGATCAGAACAGAATTACATGAATTGTGTTCAAAATATTATTGGACGGAATCGTGGACAATGGCGTATATGAGGACAATTTATCGAGTGCCAGATAGGTCTGTATGGAATGTTCCAGATTACATCAAAGAGGTGCAGATCATACCTCCGGATCTAGTCAAAAAGAAGGGGAAAAGGAGAGTTAAAAGGTTTCCATCGGCTGGAGAACGGCGTCCAAGGACGCAAAATAAAAGGCGGCCAAGACAAGGACTCCAATCGTTGTTATTTGGAAATTTTAGTAGTGTCTGATTTTCTCTTCAACTTTTGTTTTGTAAAACTGGTTTTTCGTTATGTAATACTATATATTGCTTCTGTGACTATTGGGTAATACATGTATAACTGAGCATTACTGAGCAGACGTATATCTAGTAAAACTGGTAATAATAAGCGGACGTATATCTGGAAAAACTGGTATTACTGATTACATTTGATTATGAAAATAATTAATTTTGATTTCGATAAAACCTTAACCAGAAAAATGCATAAAACGTTGTAAAGGTCAGAAATAAATTAGATAATGTGTATGAAGTAGGAAATAATGAAATTATATAATATTGGGTTATTAAAGAAGAATGTACACAATATACTCCTTATACTTTAAAGGTCACTTTGTAATTTATAACTAACTTAGGATGACAAAGTTACAGAATTCTTCAATTCAAACATAACATTACATGAATCAATCATAATTATATGTTAATTGATTTATATCAACTGTAAAACTAAGAAAACAAATGTTAAGATTAGGTAATACTAATTAAACTGGAAAACAGCCAAAGTAGAACTATTTGGAACTTTCGTAGAACTACTATATTCTGTATAACTAAGTGCAAATTTTTTTGGCGCACAAACTTAATTTCTCCAAATTTTTTGGCGCACAAACCTCTAAATTCTCAATTTTTTGGCGCCCAAAACCTAAAATCTCCAAATTTCTTCCCTTTCTACTCATTTTCTTTCATTACCAAATTTTTCAATTCCTCTCTCTCTCTCTCTTTCCTCTCTCCTCTCCCCTCTCTCATTCCCGAACTTCTCTCGAGCGCTCCAATCCTCGAGCTCCTCTCCCCTCTCTCATTCCCGAACATCTCTTCACTATGGACCCGACCTATAGTGACGAAAAGAGGAACAAGAGGCTAATCGACAGGCTTTACTTTATGGCCGATGGTGACTATGGAATTCCGACAAGATGTCCATGTGGAGGAAAAATCATAGAGGAGACCTCTCAAAATGAAGCCGACCTAGGAAGGAGATACTTGACCTGCAATGTGTTTAAGGTGCAGATCATGGTTTGAGATTCGTTTTTAAGGTACATCTTCGGATTTTAATTTTAAATTTTATTGTGTAGGATGATGGCTATCACGTAAGGAAAATATGGGTTCAAGCTGTCGAAGAAGAGGTTGCTAGGTTAAGGAAGGAAGTTGATGAACATGAAGTTCAGATCAAACAATTGCGTTTTGAGCAAAAAAACAATGCTGACAAGATTGCAAAGTTGAAGGAGTTAGTGGAGGGTATTGTGGGTAGTGATGTTTAAGACCTTTGTTTTGTAAGACTTTTCTTTGTTTGTTTACTCGTTTTGTAGCTCCTCTCAGCTCCTTATCTATGTCATGTCTATGTTTTATAAGACTTTTCTATGTTTTACATAGTAATTCTAGTTGTACTGAATTCAAAAACAACATAGTTTTACATAGTAATTCTAGTAGTACCAATTTCAAAAACAACATAATTGTACATACTAATTCTAGTAGTACTGAATTCAAAAACAACATAGTTTTACGTAGTAATTCTAGTAGTACCGATTTCAAAAACAACATAGTTGTACATAGTAATTCTAGTAGTACCGATTTCAAAAACAACATAGTTGTACATAGTAATTCTAGTAGTACTGAATTCAAAAACAACATAGTTTTACATAGTAATTCTAGTAGTACGAATTTCAAAAACAACATAATTTTACATAGTAATACTAGTAGTACCGAATTCTAGTAGTACGAATTTCAAACATACCAAATTCAAAAACATACCAAATTCAAAAACTACAAGTCCAAACAACCAACATAAGAAAAAAGATAGTCTTCACTCCTTATCGCTTTTGTTTCGTCTACTCGTGGAAATCCGTTTGCCACCCTTTTTTGACGTCTCCCCTCTTGTTTGCTCCTGCACGTAAGCTTCCAACGGTGCAACTCTATCGGCCAACCCATCAACTCTTTCGCCCAACCCATCAACCTTGTCCTCTATTACCTTCAACTGTTCGCCCATACCTTTAACGACCTCTACCAATTCAGCTAAAGGCGTGTTTACCTCGCTTGCATTGGCGGCTATTTCAGGTTCTACTCGCACCCGGGAAGCCACATATTCGTTGTACATCTCTTCAAAGCATATGGTAGTTACGGCAGTCCAATCCTGATATCAAGGCGTGTTCCCTTAGTCCATAGCGAATTGGAACACCATTTACGACAAACCACGCTTCTTTTTCCTTCTCGATGCATGCGGTTCGAAGAAGGAGCATCCACATCCCCATAACTTTGTGGTTTTTGTCCCTTGGGAGGTGGAAAATGTGTTTGAACTGCGGATGGTTCTCAAACCATCTCCTCTCTACAGCTGTGAGCGGAGGCTTTAAATTCTCATAGCGTTGTCAAAAATTCGTGGATGAAACACCGTGTCGATATCTTAATTTTCTTCTTATACTCCGTCGGCGGGAAGTACATTTTTATAGGTTGTAATGTTGTCGTTTCCTCCTGATCATGGTCCTCTGAATCCTACAACAAACATTCAGTTGTACCAAGTTATTCCAACATTACATATAAAATCCGACTAGTTTTATCTAGTTCTACCAGTTTTACATATAGTTTCAAGTAGTTTTTGATAGTTCGACTAGTATTACTTACCAAACCTTGAAATTTCAATAAATAACCCAACTCGAATTCACAGATTAAACATCTATAATTCATGTTCTCACAATTACTAAACTCTTCCTAACTAGTTAGGATTAATTTTTACAAAACAAATCATATCAATAGAAAAACAACAAATCAATAAACTCTTCCTAACTAGTTCCAATTAGTTTTTTCTAGTTCTACCTAAATACGAATCGAAACGAACACTTACAGTAGACTCGTGCGTACTTCGCTCCGAGTTCGCACTTTGCTCCTCCTCTTCTTCTTCTTCTTCTTCTTCTCCTTCTTCTTCATCCGAACCCTTCGTCTTCTTCTTCGTCCACAGCTTCTTCTTCATTTCGTCCGCGTTCTTCAATCGTTTTCTCAACTACCACAGAGACCTCCTCTTCATTCGTTTCCTCATAGGCGGATCTGAACCCCTCTCTCCATCTCGAACAATCTTCTTCTTTTTCTTTCGTGTCCACTTTGTCCTAGCCATCGATTGAAAACAGAAATCAAAATCGTAGTTATCTCTAATTTTACGAACAAAGATGAATGGAAAAGGACTCGTTCGATTTCAAAATTAGAAAATTTTCTGGATTTTTGGTTTTTTGTGAGAGAGGCTCGATTTTAGGTTAAACGACGCATCGGCTTGAGTTTCTTTGAGATTATTCGGGTTAGATCCAATCGAATTGGATCAGATGGGTGGGGCAATGGCAGAAGGTCGTAATTATATATAACTCTTAGGGTTTTCCGTCTTTATCCTTACATTTTCTGTATTAAAAATAATTTGAAACTAAAATAAAAAGGAGGGGGATATTTGAGATATGAGACGAATTCTCGCCATTGATCCTCGCTTTCCTCTGTAGAGTTTATTCTCGCCGGACGATCCAAACCGGAGAAGCTTCCGTCGACTGGTAATTCAGAGACTTCCTACTTCACTCTTAAAATTCGAAACCTTTCTTTCAATAAAATGAGATTTATGTTTCATTTTCTATGTAATGGGATCTTATTAGGTTTTTTTTTTCCACGAACCATCTGGAATAATGCTCAGATTTCGGTAGAATCACCTTCAGATCTCCATATTTCTTATGAATCTGAAGTTTTGCTTCACGTTGCGTGTTGTTGTTTATCCGAATATCAATCCTCTGTAGATTTGTACTCATTCTCTGATTTCATGGAATCTAATGCGGAATTTTTAGAAATTAGGGATTTTTCGATAAGTTATCTGATAATCTGTATAACTAAAAGATTTATACTTCTTCCTCTTTGGTTAATTAGGTTGAGATTTGTGTAGAAGTTTTGAAAGCTAAAGAGGATGTTGAAGTTTCTATCAAAAGTAAAGATTGAGTACAACACATTGGATCCAAGGCTTGCGTCTTGCGTCGAGTTCTTAGCTCAATGCAATGCGAGGAAGGCCAAAGAATCGAACCCGAATTGTCAGGTTTTGGTGAAACGTAGAACAGACGAACAGCCACCGCAGATCACAGTCACATTCGTAAATGGCGTTGAAGAAGCTTTCGATGCAGCAGCAACCTCTGCTCAGTCTATCAGAAAGATGATTCTAGATAAAGGTCAGTATCTCGAGACAGAGCAAATGTTCCGTGAAGCGGGAGAGCAATGGCCTGTGATCATCCCTGAAGAAGAGATTCACCAAGAAGCTCCTGGTGTTAAGGTTTGTGATTGCAACGTTTTCATTTTCCTCATTGAGTCTACAACTTTAATTCAGAGTAATTGACCTTTGCTCGGTTTTGTTGTTTTGCAGCCGAGAAAAGCAGAAGACAAGAAGTAATGCTGCTCGCTTCATTGATTTATTTTGGTCTACACTTGTTCAATGGACATGTCTAGCTTTGTCTTAAGCTTAGGGGTTCAGACAGATAGATTTGTATTGTTTCCTTCTTTATGTGAACTGGACTAAGATATTGTATGGAAGCTCTAGGAATAAAAACACTCTGGTTTGAGTTTTGGGCAACAATAGTATACATAACTTACACATTGAATCCACGAGCACATAAACAGCAAATGAGTTTCTTCAATTGTATACTTTACAAACAAAATCTCTATAGAGAGAAACGTATAATGTATAATATACCAAACAAGTCTTCAGTCACTCAAATTCATTACCTCTCTTCCCTACTAGGAGCATTGGGATTACCCATCATGTCCATCATCATTTTCTCAGGTGAATCTTCCCAATTCGTAAACGTCTTCAAGTCGATCTGCAGATAAACAAATCAAGATGTCAAATTTGGAAAAAACTTTGTGCATTACACATAACACAGATCTTATGCTCTGTTTCGATATTTTACCTTTCGACGCTGGTCAGTGAAAAGCTCTTCTCTTTTCTTGTATGTTTCTTGAATATCCTTGGCAGCTTTTCCACCTAATGCCCATGCTTCAACATCTAACACCAAAGCCTCTACTGGTAAATAACCCTGCAGCAATAATGTACAACAAGAGATGTTATTGACACGAGAGACTCGTTTAGTTCGTTTTTGGAGTTGTGATTTGCGTTTTTTCTGGAATCTTGATGATTCGGTTTTTACCTGGTTTGGGAAAAGAGAGCCTGGCTGATAAGTTTTATCAACTGCATGATGACGGATTGTGATCTTAGCAAAGTCTTCATCAATGAAAACTCTCTCGTTTCCTTGTGTTCCACCGAATCCAATCCCTACAGGCTTGGGGTTCGCGTCGTAGACTCTACCAGATGGATGCAGATGGCTATACGCAAAGTTTTTCTCCTTGCCTGAAGATGAACAAAGAACATAAAAAGACTGGGTTAATGCAAAACTCAGTGTGCAGAAGAATTTTATTGATTTGTGCAGTACCTGAAGAAGAGAATGCGTGAAAGACCGGACTAATGGAGAACAAGCTCCCAGAGCTTCCGTAAAATGTATCCCTGTTCTCAAAACCTTGCTGCAAGATTGCACCAATAACCCACTTCCTCTCGCTTGAAGTACCTTCATGATCGACTCCACAGATTGCAGAAACCATCATTAGTATCGGAGCATGATACCCTTCAACGTTGGACCACAGTCGATTCATTCCTTTCCCGTGATAGTATGAGCTGAAAGAGAGACGAACATAACTTAAAATACACTATAGAGACAGAATTTCCCAAGCACCAAGCACCAAACACTGAAAGATAAGTCAACAATTTGTCCAGAATTACAACAGCGGGATACCGGTAAAGAAGATTTTCGTTGCTCTCGTCGCCATTGTTGGGAAAGCATGAGCTCAAAATCTCCTCGTTTATTGTATTTTTGCAAGTCAAAGAAATCGCCCATGCCCTTCCACATGTCAGAAGTGTGTTCTCAGATGTCTTGGGCGCAGAATCATCTCCACCAGCTGACTTTGAAGGTCCAGATCCATCCTGCAATGCATCAATCTAAAACTTCAAACACAAACGATGGTATCAAGAAATCCTCTTTAAGTAAGCAGCAAGTAGAAAGCAAATACCTCTACACTTAAAGAATGTTGAAGCCTCGAATTACAAAAGTGAGCAAGACACTCAGTGAGGCTTGGAATCGTTGTCACGGCCCAAGTAAGAAACTTTCCGATAGGAAGTTCGAGCTCTAAACCGAAAACATCAGTATCCCAAACATCCAAACTAGTTCCAGATTCAGTGCAAGAAACAAGTGCTGATAGAATCAAATGGCTTATATCCGGAAGAAACAGCTCTGCAGATTTAGTGAATCGACCATCCCACGACATTGTCCAACACATCCATAGAAGCATAAGCAACTCTACAGTCGAAATCGACCCGTTGATCTTACAATCAGCTTCATCAGATTCAAACTCCAGCTTTGAAGAAAGTCCTGCGTTTTTAGCTGTCACATGGAACAATCTCAACAAAGTGTTGAAAGACATGGAAGCAGACATTCTTCCGCAACATTTGACATAACCTCTAGCGAACTCGACCCAACTCAATCCTCCTCCTTTCTCACGTAGGAAGAACAAATCTACTAAAGATGATCCTAAATGCTCCAACAATCTGGGAAACGAATCTGGAACTTTCTGGTCTCCTTCAGAAGTAGTTGTATTGTAGCTCAAGCAGAAACTTTGCTAGAATCAAGAAATAATAAAAATTGATGAGATTCATCACAAAATTGAAGCAGAGATCTGAAATATTAATCTTAAAATCCTAAGTTAAAAATTCACGATCCAATTTTGACGTTTTGTGAGCGAAATTCTTAAAAAGTTGCTGAAATTGAAAACCATCAAATCGAAATCGAAATCGAATTTTGTACCTTGAATGATTGAAAAGAAACTGTGTTGGTCTGAGAATCGGCGAGCTTGGAGAAAGATCGTTGAAGCAAAGGAAGAGCTCCGGTGGAAGCAGCAAGGCTTTCGATTTCTCGCTTCTCCGATAACTCTTTGTTATCCGTCGAAGACGAAGCACCCATAGTGAGAAGATGATTCGGAGAAGACGAAAAAATCGAAGTTGGAAAAACAATACAGAGATTCAGAGCTCTGTTTCTGAGGGAATAATCACAGAAATGGTGTCCATGATTGCTTTATGATCTATAAAGATTTTGAACAGTTCTCTCTTTATCTTTCACGATTCGCCACGTAATGGATTTGAGTCAACCGTGGATTGATCCGGTCCCGGTTTGAAGATAAATCAAAACCGGATTGATTAGAAAATAGATGTAAACCGATACCAACCAATTTTAGATTTGAGGAAATTCTTATCAATTTTTTTTTTTTTTTTGGTCAACGATTCTTATCTAAATTCCTTGTTCTAGTTTTGAGTTTTTCACACATATTAAATTTTTTTACAAAAGACTTTTCTAACCTTATTTTTATTAATTATTATTTAAGTTATTCTTTAAATATTAAATGATATAAAGGCAAATTAAGTAAAAATGGACAATAACTACACTTAGAAAATTGAAAATTTCTTTCTTTTTGAAACAAATTTTTTTCTAAAACTATATTCTTTAAAAAAAAATAGAGTATTATATAAACTATATATAAAGAGTGGATGTGTCTCACAAGAAGATGACACATCAGCACAAAAATTGAAAAATTAAAATCAAATTTCTAAGTTAATATCTCTTTAATTTACACTCTTTCAAGTCCCATGAAAACATAAATTACCTTCTGCAAACCAAATCACATAAAAAATTGAATGATTGTAATGTTTCTCAATCGATTGTAATGCTTGTAAAAAAAAAAAAATATCATCTAAAATAATAAAATTTTGATGCTTCGTCTAACATGTACATATATAGTTTCATTTTAGTACAGAGTTTGAATACTTCATTAATAACCATGGTGGCTTACGAATGCCGAGTGGGTAAATGTCATCGAAAGGTGTATTACCTATTCCTATTCAGAAGTTTAGGAGGTGGTTTACATTACACACTTGCAGACAAATTTGTGAAGCACGTACTGATCAAAGATACTATTAGAGAGCATACATGTCCTGATTCGTTAAGACAACGTTACGTCTTAAGATACACCAAGTTGAGATAGTAACTAAAGCCTTTTCTTAAATTGTTTTGGTTCTGGAATTTGTAAGTTTTGCATATTGAGGAGGACCTTGAAGATCTTTTCGTGTTGCTTAGGGTCATTAATTGTTATGTCATTTTATAAAAAAATAGATGTAAGAATCTTTTTCGACTCAAAACGAAAACTTTCGTTTGATTTGAATCCCAAATTTTATATTTTCTATACCAAATTTTGTAGTTTCAAATTAACACAAAAACAAACAAATCAAATAATTAAATTAAATTAAAAAGCAAAGAAATACAAATATAGAGAGAGGTACAATTATTAATACTAAGTTTAAATAGCAAAAAAATATAGAGAGAACGATTTCAAGTTATTTGTCTATATGTACATATTAACATTTGAAATATCTAAAGAGATCTAAATTATGTGAGTAATGATATTGCAATATCAAACTACGTCTTAGACAAATGTGATCATAAACATTGCACTTTAAGAATATATTTTTGAAAGCTAAACTTATATACACACACATATAAAAGTAAATAACAATTTTATTATTTAAACGATTGTATTTTAAAAAAATATATTTAAAAACAAAACCCACATGTATACGCGGGTATTCATGTAGTGTAGAATAACAATACTTTTAATTAGACAGATTTCAGATAATTGTTGTCTCACAGAAAAAAAACAATATTTTCAACCCTTTAGCCTTCCAAGTTCAAAATATAAAAAACTTAAAAAACAGAACACATCAGAAAAAATGGCAAAACCTAAGCATAGAGAAAGAAAAACGATTGAATAAAATGATAGTTAGGTGAAGATGAAAATTCTATAAGCTGAAAGCTGAAAGAATCAAAAGATATATCGGACACTAATGTAAGGTTTTTACTGAATTTAACGAATCCAAATAAACTATAGGTTTCATTTATTTCTATGATCAATGGATCATTAATTCTTTAAACGTCGATCTGGTCCATCATTAAAACCTTGTAAAACAACGATTGTAGTTGTAAAGGATTATTAACAAATAGTACTATGCGAGATTGAACTCAATCAGTCTTAGTTAGCTTATAGTTCATATTGTATTGCATGGGTATTTGAAGTTATAGTCTTTGTTGACGTCAGGCATGTGCCGTTTGCTCTTGACGTTGGGATTTTTATAGGTTGCGTGTGACTATATATATAGACAATAACATTTCTATGGATATTGATCACCAATCTGTTACTAAGTGAAAATAAATATCTGTCGCTATTGGTCATCAATCTGTTGTGTGGATAGTGACATATTTTTGTCCCTAATTTTGTTTGACAACTGTTTATGTCGGCTAAAACTTTTATTGTTAAATTATATTTATAACAAATTATCGGAAAGATTATTTAATTATATCTATGACAAAACCGCGATAAGTAGTGATAAATCGTTACAGACATTGCAATTATTGCAGAAACCATCATGATACATTTTTCACCATTAGTTGAACTGCTCACTGGCTTTCATTCATTACATGGCAAATGCATTGTGATGACGAGTGATCCATGTTTTTATATTTCTATCCACCGAGTGTTTTTCTTTTTTGTCAACAGCACAAGTTTGTTATATATGATTTTTTTTTTCGCTTTTTTGTATGAGTAACAAATTATCTGTAGATTGTGTGCGTACGTAATCATTAGACTCTATAACATGTGCGTTGAACCGCTAACCACCGTTCTTTTGTGATCTAGGTTGTGCACTTGAGGATAGTTAACTTCCTTCGTTATCTATAACTTTAGGCTTTAGCAACCGATTAGCTAGTAACCAGTACTAAACTAATGATCCTTTACTCTAGTTGCGACATATTTTCAAAAAGACAATTTTAACTAAAAGAAAAAAGAAGTATAATAGTAAAAACCCTCAAATTTTATCGACAATTTCTTTTTATGAGAAAATAACCAAGAAAAGATAGCTCACTAGTTGCAAATCTGCTGGAAAAAACCCTAAATTTCCTCTTTTTTGGTAAAGATTAATTCCCCTTTAGACAAAAAAAAAAGATTAATTTCCCTTTTGTATGAGTAAGAAAATTATGTTGTTTTTTTTTTTTTTGCTAAAAGGCTAAGAAAATTATGTTGTTATTAAAATGAAATTGTAACATGATAGAATCCGTACGTAGCTTTGAACTGCTCAATTCAACATTGACGGGTTTAAATAAATCTCGTGACTACATCATCATTCAATTCAAAATGATTACACATAAACAAACAACAAACAAAGGAATCAAACAAACGCAACATGCTCGCTGCAGTCGTCAACGCGCGGAGCCAGCCAACAAAACGCGTTTTTCACAGTTTTGAATTGCTCACAAGTCACAACGTAGTCGTTTCATCCCATTACATAATTGCATGTAGCCGATTTCGTTGACTTCAACGTCATCCTTTAACTTTTCTCAATCCATCTATAAGTTACTCACATTCTCGTATCACTTCCCATGCATCTAAACAAACTCAACAGACGCTTAAGATATCTTGTCTAAATAAAAACAAAAAAAGGTAGAAATGGGTTTGATCCGATTAGTATGCTCGTTCATAGTCTTCTTTAGCTGTCTCGTAGCGGTTTATGGCCAAGGTACGACTACGAGGATCGGGTTCTACTCGACCACATGCCCTAGTGCCGAGACGATTGTTAGGACCACCGTGACATCTCATTTCGGTTCAGATCCAACGGTTGCACCAGGGTTACTAAGAATGCACTTCCACGATTGCTTCGTCCAAGGTTGCGATGGTTCGGTGCTTATATCGGGAACTGACACTGAAAGAACCGCCGGTGCAAACTTTAACCTCCGTGGCTTTGAAGTCATTGACGATGCCAAGACGCAGCTCGAGGCGGCGTGTCCTGGTGTTGTCTCTTGTGCCGATATTTTAACCTTAGCGGCTCGTGATTCTATCACCCTCGTAAGTAGATGAATACAAATATCATACAAAAACAGAATTATGTATCAATTTTTTTTAAATGGCAACTTTTAAATTTGCATTAAAATTTGATTTTGTGTTAAAATACTAAAACTTGTTGGTACACTGGAAAAAGAAAATACATATAAACTGCATGTGAAACAAGTGGCGTTTGAAAATTGATATGTGACCTATAAAGATTTCAATTAATCTAACATATATCCATTAAATAACTAATCAACGTTTACGTGGCTTTAATTTGCATGGGTGCATGTAGACTAAAGGAGAAAGCTGGCAAGTCCCAACAGGACGTAGAGATGGACGAGTTTCTTTGGCAACAAACGTTAACAATCTTCCCTCTCCAAGTGACTCCGTCGCCATTCAACAAAGGAAATTCGCCGCTTTCCGCCTCAACACTCGCGATCTTGTCGCTCTCGTCGGTCAGTAATTTTACACAATTCAAGATTATGGATTTCACATATATCACTTTTTATAAATTATAATAGATCCAATCGATTAGTTTAGATGGAAACACCAAGTGTTTTAATCTTTTCACTCGTACTTAAAAATCATATAATTAATCTTTAAAAGCGATCGATTTGCTTTATAATAGACCTAAATTAAAATTAGTTTGGACTAAAATACTAAATCTAACACGATCAAAAATCAATTTTCTTTAAAAGCATATATATTGGAAGTTAGGGTGTTTGATTCGGATTTGGTTTGGTTTCAGCTTGGATTATTTGTTTTTTTTTCGGTTTTAAGAAAAATAATTACCAAATTAAAAAACGTAGTACGGATAGATGCAGTTTCGGGTTGGTTTCTAGTTTGAATCAAATATGTTTTATTTAACAAAAAAAAAAAAAAAAATTGGTTTCGCATTTTAAAAAAGATATATAGAATATATGATTATGATCATATGCTTCTCCTTTTGGGTTTTATGGTTTTTTTCTATTAGCTTGCTATCCATCTTGCTTGTAACATTTTGATCAGAATATTAACTATATTATTATAATTTTAGATATAAACTGAATAATGGATATATGATTTTAATAGGAGGACACACGATTGGAACAGCTGCGTGTGGGTTCTTTACGAACAGAATATTCAATACGACCGGAAACACAGCAGATCCAACAATGGACCAAACATTTGTACCACAACTTCAAAGACTTTGTCCCCAAAACGGCGACGCATCAAGGCGCGTCGATCTTGACGACGGGAGTGGCAATACTTTTGACACATCCTTCTTCAACAATCTCAGTCGTGGCAGAGGGATTCTTCAATCCGATCACGTTCTTTGGACTAATCCGACGACTAGATCGATTGTGCAAGAGTTCATGGCTTCTAGAGGCAACTTCAATGCTCAGTTTGCAACGTCGATGGTTAAGATGAGTAATATCGGTGTGAAGACAGGGGCAAATGGGGAAATTCGTAGGGTTTGTTCAGCTGTTAATTAAAATGATTGATTAAGTTTTATGGCTATAAACTTGTTTCGAGTGCTTCATTGGTGTTTAGAGTGTGATTTTAATTTCAATATTGTTGAAAATCAATTAAAAAGAACCCAAAAGTGGGTTGCTGGAAAATGTACCTCGCTAAGGTATCAATAAAATGTATATTTTGTTTTTGGAACTCGAGCATATTTCATTGGCATAAAATAATTGGTGAACACAATTTTTTGTTCTCATCCACCATTGGAGTTAACAAAGAGTACAATTATCTTAAACAACATAGAGATGCCTTCTTGGCAATACAATCAGCACGACACTGATTAAGGCGGCGATTGTTTTTTTCTTACTTTTGAGTCTACATTTTTATTTGAATTTTATAAATAATGATTCTAATTTTATATATCAAGTAAGCAAATGTAAAATTAGTTTATACGTTAATGAGGACAAAATAAATTTTGCCTATTCCCACACCAGTTTTGACTATTTGATGCATACTAAAAGATGACAAAATCTTGAAAGACCTAATCCGAACCCCAAGTGAAAAGCTGCAAATAGCAAATAGTAAGTTTGCCTCTCGAAAGTGCATTTTCCTGAAAAGTGGTATAATTAGTAAATAGGCTATGTTTTATATTAACTCTCTTATGTTTCAAATGCAGTTGTATCATCTTGTTTGGGCCAGACTACATTTGGTTTTGGTCAGGTCTTAGTGTGACAATGATTTTGGAAATTTTTTTTCTCGGAGTATTAAAATTTTATGTTTTGATCTTTAATTTATTATGTTTTAAAATGCAGGTTATATTGAACCATTGTATTAGATTTTATTGGTCGAACTCAAAATTATAAATATTTGTCAATATCTTAGATTATAAAATTTAGCTTCATCTTAAATATTCACAATCTTCTAAATCATTTTATTTCTTCCTTGATTTTCATAATTTTGATATGGTCGATCTTCCAATATAGATTTGACAATTGGCTAAATATTGGTCGTCTTATCAATATTACGGGAGATTCGGGAACTCGTCTTCTTGGTGTATGTCGTTCAGCCAAAGTTTGTTGCGATAAGCTTGAGCAACAAGCAATCCTAATGAGAATATGAAATCTTAGAGAAAAGAAATTTGTCCTTTTGAGAGAAAAGGAAATTGTTTAGGTTCCAAACTTATATATATAAATGTCGAGTTGTAGCATTCTATAGAGAGAGTTTTATGAGTTTGAGAAGCTAAGAGATTGAGAGATTGTGAGATTGTGTGAGAGCTTTAGTTTTTGAGTTATTTTTCTAAAGCTAATAAAGAGAGTTCTTTATTTATCTTAAGTTCATCTTTCTCTTAGTTTCTATATTTGGTATCAGAGACAACAAAGCGATCCTTAGGAAGGGATGACGGACAGTGCGATCGTCCCGGTGAAAGTAAAAGAAGGAGGAGGTCCTTCTTCCATTATCTTCCCTATGCTAAATCCGACAAATTACACGATGTGGGCGATACGGATGAAAGTTGCCTTAAAGGCTAACAAGGTGTGGGATGTTATTGAATCAGAAACAAGAGACGGTGAGAAGAACAACATGGCTATCGCGTTATTGTTCCAATCAATACCAGAAACTCTTGGTCTCCAAGTTGGGGAACTAGACACAACGAAGAAGGTATGGGAAGCAATACGATCAAGGCATGTTGGAGCAGAACGAGTTAAAGACGCCCGATTGCAAACGCTCATGTCAGAATTTGAGAGATTAAAGATGAAAGATACCGAGAAAATTGATGATTTTGCCGGCAAGCTCTCGGAAATCTCGTCAAAATCCTCGACCCTCGGAGTCAATATCGAAGAATCAAAACTGGTGAAGAAATTCCTTCATTGTCTTCCCCGGAAGAAATACATACATATTGTGGCCTCTCTTGAACAAGTACTTGATCTTAATACCACGACTTTCGAAGATATCATAGGTCGCCTAAAAGCCTATGAAGAACGAATTTGCGAGGAAGAAGAAGAAGTTCAAGATGATCAAAGCAAGTTAATGTATGCAAATACGGAGAATCAACACCAGCCTGTTAGTGGAAACAGAGGGAGAGGAGGAAGATCAGGTTACAGAGGAAGAGGTCGCGAATGTTCTAACGTTGTGAGAGACGCTTCCCGGATTACTTGCTTTAGATGCGACAAAGTAGGACACTTTGCATTCGACTGTCCCGATAGACTACTCAAACTGCAAGAGGCTCAAGAAGATGGTGATACTCAGGATGCAGATGCATTGATGATGCATGAAGTGGTCTATCTAAATGAGCAGCGTTGCGTGCCAAGCAAGTTTGAAACAAACAACGACGGAGACAACATATGGTATCTTGATAATGGGGCGAGCAATCACATGACCGGTGATCGGAGATATTTCGATAAAATCGACGACTCTGTTTCTGGAAAAGTGAGATTTGGGGATGATTCACGAGTTGACATTAAAGGAAAGGGAACCATTGCTTTCATCGACCTCAACGGAGAAGCGCGAGTGATGACGGATGTATACTACATTCCAGATTTAAAAAGCAACATTATAAGTCTTGGACAGGCTACAGAGGCAGGATGTGATATAAGATTGCGAGGAGAGTTCTTGACCATGCGAGATCAGAATGGGAAGTTGCTTGCTAAAGCACCTAGGTCCAAGAATCGTCTTTACAAGGTTCGAATGGGTTTAAAAGATAGTTTGCGGCTGTTTCTCACAAGCATTAGCGAGTCAAGCAAGTGGCACGCGAGATTGGGACACGTGAACTATGGAACTATCAAGTTAATGATAGACAAAGAACTTGTGCGTGGAATTCCGAATGTTGGCATTGAGAAGGAGGTCTGTAGCTCATGTTTGCTTGGGAAGCAAACAAGACAAGCGTTTCCCCAAGCTACCGCTTACCGTGCATCGAAGAAGTTTGAGCTTATACATGGAGATCTTTGTGGGCCTATAACACCAAGTACGAGTGCGGGAAACAAATACATCTTCGTCCTCATAGACGATTATTCTCGTTACATGTGGACAATTCTACTCAAAGAGAAAGGAGATGCTTTCCAAAAGTTCAAGAACTTTAGGATAATGATAGAGCAAGAATCAGATGCGAGAATACAGACCTTCAGAACGGATAGAGGAGGAGAGTTCGTGTCTCTGGAGTTCAACAAGTTCTGTGAAGAAACCGGTATTAAACGTCATCTCACTGCACCATACACCCCCCAACAGAACGGTGTGGTCGAACGACGAAATAGAACGATGATGGAGATGGCGAGAAGCATCCTAAAGCACATGCGTATGCCTAACTACCTATGGGGAGAAGCGATAAGACATTCTGCATACCTCTTAAATAGAGTGGTGACACGATCTCTTACCAATGAGACACCATACGAGAAGCTGCGAGGTAAGAAACCAAACATTGATCACATCCGGATATTCGGCTGTATGGCGTATGCGAAAGTTAAAGCACCAAGTCTGAAGAAGCTAGATGACATGTCGAGAATGCTTGTCCATCTAGGAACAGAACCAGGATCCAAAGCTTATTGCTTACTTGATCCGCAAACACGTAAGGTAGTAGTGAGTCGTGATGTGGTTTTTGATGAAACCAAAGGTTGGAACTGGAATCGTAGCAATTCTGAGGAAGATGGTGATGGAAGCTTTCGAATCGAGCTTCATGACTTCAGGAATCATGGTCTTCAAGAAGGAGAACAAAATCGTGAAGAAAATACGAGAAACACAGAAAGTAATGGTGAATCAGATGATGATGAAGATCGAGAAGAAGAAGAATCTGAGCATAGTGGTGAAATACATGCTCCTATCCTTCGAAGATCACAGAGACAGAGCAATCCACCAAAGTATCTCGAGGATTACGTTCTACTTGCGGAAGAAGAAGGAGAAGCATTGCTTCTGTGTCTAAACAACGAACCAAAAAGCTTCTGGGAAGCTAAGGAATCTAAAGAATAGACAGATGCGTGTAGAGAAGAGATTGCTTCCATTGAAAAACTCAACACTTGGGATCTTGTTGAGCTACCAGTAGGAGCAAAGCCGATAGGCTTAAAGTGGGTATTTAAGCTCAAAAGGAATTCGGATGGGAGTATCAACAAGTACAAAGCTCGATTGGTAGCAAAAGGCTATGTACAAAAATATGGAGTTGATTTTGAAGAGGTTTTTGCACCAGTAGCTCGGATTGAGACAATAAGGTTACTTATCAACATCGCAGCCTCGAATGGATGGGAAATCCACAATCTTGATGTTAAAACAGCTTTCTTACATGGAGAATTGAAAGAGAGTCTATGTCTTACAACCTGAAGGTTTCGAGAAAGAAGGATGTGAGAACAAGGTATACAAGCTAAACAAAGCATTATATGGACTAAGGCAAGCACCAAGGGCATGGAACAACAAACTAAATAACATCTTGATGGAGCTGCGGTTTGAAAAGTGCTCTAAGGAACCTTCAATCTATCGAAAGGAAGTAAAAGAAGGGATTCTTTGTATTGTTGTATATGTCGATGATTTGTTTGTCACAGGAACAACTCTTGAGATCATCAACAAGTTTAAAGACGAGATGGCCTCTAAGTTTGAGATGAGCAATCTTGGAAGGCTGACATATTATCTCGGGATTGAAGTACATCAACATAACAAAGGGATTACTCTGAATCAAAAGAGTTAAGCATCTAAGATCTTAGAGGAAGCAGGAATGAGAGATTGTAATCCAGTTCACACACCTATGGAGACAGGTCTGAGTTTGGCTAAGTCCGAGAATGAAGAAGAGATCGATGCTACAAACTTCAGGAAAAACGTCGGCTGTCTCCGTTACTTGCTTCATACAAGACCTGATCTATCTTATTCGGTTGGTATACTTAGTCGGTATATGCAGAGTCCTAGAGTTTCACATGGAGCCGCGATGAAAGAAGTATTGAGATACTTGAAGGGAACCACCGATCTCGGATTAATCTTTGAACGGTGCTCAAGTATACCAAAGCTGACAGGTTATTGCGACAGTAGCCACAATGTAGATCCAGATGATGGGAGAAGCACTTCAGGGCACATCTTCTACCTTGGTAAGAGTCCAATCACTTGGTGCTCTCAAAAACAAGATAATGTCGCATTATCGTCTTGTGAAGCAGAGTTTATGGCCGGGACAGAAGCTGCGAAAAAAGCAATATGGCTTCAAGAATTGCTTAGTGAAATCACCGGAACAGCGACCAAATGTGTTGTCATTCACATTGACAACAAGTCTGCGATTGCATTAACCAAGAATCCAGTGTTTCAAGGAAGAAGCAAACACATTCATCGGAGATACCATTTTATACGAGAATGTGTCGAAGGCAACCAAGTCGAAGTAGCACACGTTCCGGGAATTGAGCAAAAGGCGGATATACTCACAAAGGCTTTAGGAAGAATCAGGTTTAAAGAAATGAGAGAGCTCATCGGATTACAAGACCTTGGGAAGGAAGGTTTCAAGCTTAAGGGGGAGAATGTTGAGATAAGCTTGAGCAACAAGCAATCCTAATGAGAATAGGAAATCTTAGAGAAAAGGAAATTGTCCTTTTGAGAGAAAATGAAATTGTTTAGGTTCCAAACTTATATATATAGATGTCAGAGTTGTGGCATTCTATAGAGAGAGTTTTATGAGTTTGAGAAACTAAGAGATTGAGAGATTGTGAGATTGTGTGAAACCTTTAGTTTTTGAGTTATTTTTCTAAAGCTAATAAAGAGAATTCTTTATTTATCTTGAGTTCATCTTTCTCTTAGTTTCTATAAAGTTTCTGATGTTGCTAATGATCGAGATGTAATATACAACATACAAGAGGACATAATTTGGAAGATATTGCACACTATCGAGCCTCCCGACATCATAATACGTAATATCTTCTTATTATATAAAGTAGGATGCGTCAAAGTTGCTAATTAACATGATCGTAACACGTGTTAAGTTAATCGATTAGATTTTGACACGTGTTAAGAAAATTAAACCAATTAGATTTTAACGTAATGTTTATGTAAATTTAAAAATTAATTTTAAAAACAAAAAAATGAAAAATTAATTTTAAAAAGGAAAATAAGTTTATTTTATGTTTTCCAGTTAGATTAAGAAAATTGTATAATCGATTACTAATACTGAAAGGAAAATTAAAAAAAAAATCAGAAAAGTAAATAAGAAAATTAAGAAAAAGGAAAATAAGTTTTTTTTTTAAATGTTTTTCATTTAGATTAAAAAAATTGTATGATCAATTACTAATACTAAAAACAAAATCAAAAAGGTAAATAAGAATCTTATAAAGTAGGATGCGTCAAAGTTAGTAATTAACATGATCGTGACACGTGTCAAGTTAATCGATCAGATTTTGACACGTGTTAAAAAATTAAACCAATTAGATTTTAACGTAATGTCTACATAAATCTAAAAATTAATTTTAAAAACAAAAAAGGAAAATAAGTTTATTTTATGTTTTCCAATTAGATTAAGGAAATTGTATAATCGATTACTAATATTAAAAGGAAAATAAAAAACAATCAAACAAGTAAATAAGAAAATTAATAAAAAGGAAAATAAGTTTTTTTTAATGTTTTTCATTTAGATTAAGAAAATTGTATGATCAATTACTAATACTAAAAAAAATCAAAATGGTAAAGAAAAATCTTATTATATAAAGTTGTATGCGTCAAAGTTAGTAATTCACATGAACGCGACACATGGCAAATTAATCGATAAGATTTCGACACATGTTTTGATTAAAATATATTATAAATAACAAAATATACTAATCTTAAAAGAAAAATGAAAATACATCTATTTTTAAAAGATAAATAAAAAATGTTAAATTTATCGATTTAGATTAAGAAGGTAAAATAAAATTAACTAGGATATATTTCAATTTAAGAAAAAGAAAATAAAACAAAAAGATTTATTTCAATTTAAAAAAAGGAAAATAAAAACAAAAATTAAATTACATTAATTAGGATATATTTCAATTATAAAAAAAATAGATGATATTGATATGACATTAGATGATGATGAGCTCAATGAGAAGGATGATAGCAAAAATCATGTAGAGAGGCGTTTGATGCGAGTCTTGAGAAGCATAATTTCTCTTGAGAGTAGAGATATCATATACGGGAGATGAATATGAAGAGAATGAGAGACTTTATTTGCTTGAAAAGAGTTAATGGGGAGATCGTTAACATACTCGAAGGAATCGAATTGCATATCCAAGCTTTTAACGCAGCAGAACAGAAAAAGATAGTTGATAGAGTGTGTGAAATATATGAGAAGTAGGGTTAATGTTGCTTATGACCCGCAATAGATTCTGTGTTTTGAATATTTTAATTAAAAATAAATGAGAGTTAAAATAAATAAATAATTTTGATGTGAGTTTTGAGAAGTATAAGTTCTCTAGAGAGCAGAGAGATCATATACGGGAGATGAATGTGAAGAGAAAGATAGATTTTATTTGCTTGAAAAGAGTTAATGGGAGATCGTTAACATACTCGAATGATTCAAATTGCATACCCCAAGTTTTTAACGCAGCGGAACAGAAAAAAATAGTTGATAAAATGTGTGAACTATATGAGAAGTATGGTTAATATTGTTTAGGACCCGCAACAGATTCTGTGTTTTAAATATTTTAACTAAAAATAAATGAGAAGTAAAATAAAGAAATAACTCTTATATTTAGATTTTGTGTGTTTTCATATATTTTTTCAGTAGTAATCCGATTTTGTTTTATATTTTCTTTAAGAATTAATTTAACAGGTTTTAAATTTTATTATTATAAACCTGCGGATTCGCAAATCTTAATATAGATTTTAATTATGATAAAAATAGGATAAATAATTCGTTAAAATGTTATAATAAATAATTATATCTATATATAGATAAGGCATTAGAAGTAAACATAATTTATATAAGAATATTAAAACATATATATTTGGAAATATTAATAAATTTTTTTTTTTTTTTTATACATTATCCAATTTTATTTTTAATTTATTTTTACGAATTTAAAATATCTTATTAAAAATCCGCATATATGCGGGTCCTATTCTAGTATTTATATTATTCCAAATACATGATTTTTATTCTACATAAAGAATTTCTAGAATTCTAAAATTTGGTTGCTATTTGGTTTAAATCCCTTTGCTAATCAATCCGGTTTTGATTTATCTCTAACCTGGACCGGATCAATCCACGGTTGACTCAAAGCCATTACGTGGCGAATTGTGAAAGATATAGAGAAAGGAAGCTACAGAAAGCCTGCCTAAGTATGGTCGTCGCAATAAATAATGATGATGATGGTGATGATGAAGAAGGGAGCTATGGCCACAAGAAATATGTAAGTTCAAATCTTTATGCCATAGTTTGGATCTAGATGTGTGGAAAATAAGTTTGATTTGTTAAACTTAAATACCTTTTGTTGATGATAGTGTAGACTGATCTCAATATTGAACTAAAGTTTACACCTTTAGAAAACTCTAGATAATTTGTGAGATAAAGACCTAGATATTGTAGTAGAGAGTTTTAGAGATTAGGAGAAAGTGTGTAAGACATTTTGGAGTCTATAAATAGCCCCCTCCTCTCTCATTTGTAATATGCACAAGAAGTTGAACAAGTAAAGAAAGAATGTTTTTCATAAGTTCTCTTATTAACTCAAGTTTTTTCAAGTTTTCCATACTTTTATCATACTCAGAGGGTGTTTTGTTTGTTTCGGGTTTCTCGAGTATTATGGGTCTTGGGTTAGTGCTAAGCACTATTAGTGATTTCTTTACAAGAGTTCATAGTGGCAGCATTATTAATTGCATAGAACATAATAAATGTACAGTTTCCGCTTAATTAACCCTAATCATCTCTGCATCAAACTTTGAAGGATGGCAATGACTATGATGAGGATGAGGAGAAGAAGCAGCTTCGTTACAAGCATCACCACCAGAGGCGTCGTGATGAGGGCGATGACTAAAATCCTTTTATGAGAAAGTGCTTTTGCTTAGCTTTGCTAAACTTATATTTGAAAACAGAGTAAGAAAGAATGGAGAAACAGAGTAAGAGATAAAGAATTATCTCTTCTCCTTTGAAAAGAAATTAACGAAAGATAAACTTTCTATAAATCTGAAACTTGTTTATATTCTCGACATGCTTTCTATAAGAAAATATTTACACACTTATATAGATGTTTACATAACTGTAATTCTAAGTAACAGTTGTAACTTATCCAACAAGTTACGTCTCTTACTCACATCCTTTCGTAGTAAGTCATGGATACATTACATCCCTTGACTTTACATACAAACTATATCATATTAAATATTACAAACTCAATTATATTCTAACAAGCTTCTGATTTCTACTAGCTAAGTCAGATATCTTTCCATGTTGGCGTTGTTTGTTTAAATCTTCTTTAGATATGATCATGGCGTATATTGTTTTTTTTCTTCTTGATATTGAAATTTCAAAAACCATCTCCGACATGCAATTTTTTTTTTATTATTTATTTGGACTAATCCCACTTAGGTTTGGAAAAGGACTCAAAGAAAGGTTTGGAATAGGAGGACTTTAACCAGAGACCTATATATATATATATATATATCATCAGGGTTTAATTAAAGAGCTACACAAATCATTACATAGTTTTCTTCAATATAATCATTAAATAAACGAAGAAGCCATGACAAGTGCTACAATCGTCCGTGAATCTCCTTTATGTCGTCTATGGAGGTGAAACTCCATACCAGTGTCTTTTTTTTTTTTGGGTCCGTTATATTATTTTATATGTAAATTAGATTTGATTACGAATCCTCTGGTTGGTTAATGCAGGACGAACGGCAACCTACGGTACGAGGTTGCGATGAACGTCATCATTATAATCCTCAACGTTGCAGCGGCCTTGTATATGACTATGAGAACCCACAAGATTCCACTAGATGAAAGCGTTTTGGGACCTGTGATTTTTTTCAGTATTTTTGACGTGGTTGCCGGTCTAGTTAGTTGCGGGTTTTGGATTATTGATAGTGAGTATGACTCAGATGACATTGTGTCATCTGACACTTACTTCGTGGGACGTCTCTGTCACACGTTGGGCTTCTGTCTATTCCTATGCCTCCTCTATTCTATTTCTCCTCGCTTGGCTCTATACTTTGGTCTACCTTGTTTGCTATGGTTCATACCCGTCATGATTGCACCTTGTTGTCCCTGTCAATGGAGAAGAGGAGAGCAACCACAATCGGCGGTTGATATTGTTTAACTCTCTCTCAGGATTACACGATTTTCCCTTGTGAATTTGGGATGTTTGTGAAATTAATCCTTATCACTTTAAGTTTACATTTATCTTAATAATATATATATATATTATTTTTTTTTGGCCAAATTTTTCCCCATCAATCATACTCGAAGTTCTTTGTTTTTTGAATCATGTACTTTTTCTTTCTTCTGTCATGATATGCACGATATGCGTTCGCGACTGGAGTTCAGAAACTGCGTCTGCGTTCTGCCTCTGGCCATCGGCCGTTTCGTTTGGAAACTAGGGCTTTGGAGGTTACTTGTGGAAGAAGCAAAGCCATTGGCTGCTAGGATTTCAACTCCGGCGATCCTCTCCTTCCAGGGTCATACTTATGCGGCATAAGTTATGCCTCCTTCTTTCTCTTCTTTCTTTCCCTCCTTCTCGATCGGCCCAATCTTTTTCCCCTCCTTCTTTATTGCGCTAAGATTTGATTCTAAGTCCGAAATCAAACCTAATTGAAATCGCGGGTTCAACTCTCAAGAATCACTCAGCTCACGAAGGCAAAAACAGAAAGAACAAACGCACAAGGTTTCTGTTTACCCAGAGTTCGCATCCGATGAGGAATACTATGCCTTTGGAGCTAGATTCAGTCCAGCAAATTCACTAGTAAAATTTGGAAACTGAGTTCTCAAGAACAGAGAAGACTCGTGAGGAAGTGAACACAATCTGTTTGATAATGGTAAGGAACCTACGAGATACTGTGCTAGACTGATCAGTCGGATGAGGAATACTATGTTTGACATGTCAGTCCATCGTGAGTTCATGGTGCCACTACTTTTGGCCCTTGCTGTGGACCCATCTGAATGTCTACAAATAACCGGACTAAATCAGAATGACTAAACCTAAGACAGCCTAAGGAAGAGCTCCGGTTGAAGCAGCAAGGCTTTCGATTTGAAATCGAATTTGTACCTTGAATGATTGAAAAGAAACTTTGTTGGTCTGAGAATCGGCGAGCTTGAAGTAAGATCGTTGAAGCAAAGGAAGAGCTCCGGTTGAAGCAGCAAGGCTTTCGATTTCTCGCTTCTCCGTTAACTCTTTGTTATCCGTCGAAGACGAAGCACCCATAGTGAGAAGATGATTCTTAGAAGACCAAAAAATCCGAAGTTTATGTTTATATTATTAATTTCATTTTTTTAATTATAGACAAACTTTGAGAATACATGATCAATGTATAATACTTTCATAGATAGATTTTGTGAAGAAAAATGTATAAAATCAATAAACCATTAACATGAGATTTTAAAACAATGACAAGATGAAAGTATTTCAAAAATTTTGAATAATATAACTTTTATTGACTTTATAAAATAATGAATCTAATAATTCTAAACTTTTGAAGATTATAAGCTACATGTTACAAATTTATAAACTAATAACACTAGACTTTTAAATAGTTTTGAAAAGTCTTAATTGATAACACAAAAATCTTTATAAAATCTAAATAGAGAAAGTCTTTCAAATACCATGGAAACTAGTTTTCATTCCACCAATACCACACAAGCTGAAAATCTTCCATCCCTACCATTTCTTATTAATAAGTTGACTAATTTGCCCTCACTTAAATAAGACTCAATACCACTTCTTTTTCAAATCGCGTGTTCTCTTTCTATTTCAAATCTCGATCTCTTTCTATCGGTGACATTCTTCAAGCGCGAGCTTGCCCGAGCTTTCACCGTCGTCCTCATCTCCGATTGACCTCTTCTTCTCCGATTTAAGACTCGAACAAGACGCGATCGACCTGTTCTTCTGGATTCGTCGAAGACGTTCAATGTAAGCTTTCCCGAATTCGAGTTGACAAATTCGTCGAAGATGTGTGTAATCCGATGTATGTTTGCGTCTGTTTCCCGAATTTAGATAATATAGAGACAGAGACAGACGATTCAATAGATGATTAAGATGATTTAGAACAGAGACGTCTTGAGAATGAACTTTGCTTTCTAAGTTTTAGGAAGCTATCCAGACGGTTTAGGAAGTATTATAATATATCGGATGCTTTGCGTTAGGTTTAGTGAATATCCTTTTTAGCATTGAAATCGTATTAGAAATGCTTATCGATTTTGTCATATCTTTGCTTGTTTTTATTTCCTGATGCAGAGAATTATGGTGGAGATATGTGTTGTTTGTGGGGAGTGGAAATATGGACTGAATGTTCAATGGGAGTTTGTAGTAGATGTAAGGAAAAGAGGATCCCTTTGCGTGCTAGATGACGACATCACTTACAAAGATCTTCTTCAGGTTGTCAAAGAAGATCTTAACTTGGATGATGTTGAAATTACACTCACCTACGGACTTCATCTTAGAATGGAAAGTTTGGGACATGATATTCCTCCGATGTATGTGTGCAACGATCGCCAAGTGAAAACCTTCATCAATAAGACAAAGGAAGATCCGAAAATTGCATGTTTGTGTGTAACTGTGAGGGACGGTGGTAATTTTGGCACTAACAATCAATCACAGACCACATACAACCAAAAGCAGCAGGTAAGCATGTGTTTTCGCTCACACAAATATGATTTTGACGTTTATGTTCCATGTTACTTAATAGTTTTTGCTCTTCTCAATTGTTATTTTTTCTTCACAGGCGAGTGGTGCAGGCAATTAGTTTGCTTTAGAGAATGATGGCATAAACATTCAATCAAATAGCACATACAACCAAGTAGAATATGTAATGTTTTCTATTATGTGCTTATTATTTCGGAAGGGCATGCCAAACCAACGAAAGCCTTCCTGAATCCCCCGCAACATTTTTATATATTCTGTTTTTCCCTTTTTTCCATTGATAATTACGTCTAATTGTTTTAGGCTAGGGGCACAAACATTCAATCAAAGACGACATATAACCAAATTGAATATGTAAGCTTTCTCCTTATATGATTTCAATTCTCAAATTTCATGATTTAGGATGGCCTTCCCAAATCAAAGAAAGGATTCCTGAATCGAAAATCCTTTCTTTATGAGAATTGTTTTCCGTTCCTAATTACACATTTTTTGGAACGGCTTCCTAATTAATCGCTTGTGATATTTTTTCTTTGATAGGAACTGCATAGATCAGTTGAAAGCAACATTTCAGTTACCGATGCTAGATCAGTTGAAAGCAACATTTCAGTTACCGATGGTAGATCAGTTGAAAGCAACATTTCAGTCACTGAAGCTTATAACGACACATGCTCGACTGCCAAAAAGGGAAATTGTTTTTTTGGTTTGCATCCTGCTGTAGATCCTCCTCCTGTTGCTATAGGGTGTTCATATTCAACGGGGGTGAGCAACGATATCCATGTGAACCAATACTTCAAGAACAAAGAAGAGTTGATGCAACATGTGAGGAAGTGCGCACTTGCCTGGAAATTTGAGTTTAGGACTCGTTGGTCAGACAAGTCTAGGGTCATATTAGGCTGCGTGGATGAGAAATGCACCTGGAGGCTGCGGGCAACCAAGCTTGTTGATTCTGATTTCTTTGTGGTGAAGCATTATGTTAAGGGACACATCTGTGACACAACGCATAGGAATGCCAACCATAGGCAAGCAACTGCAAAAACGCTTGCATCTTTAATATGCAGCACATATTCAGAGAAGAAGGATGGTCTCAGGCCAAAACAAATTATTGATTTAGTCAGAATGTCTCATGGTGCACAGATAAATTACAAGAAGGCTTGGAGAACGAAAGAACATGCTCAGAATTTGGTAAGAGGAACTCCTGAAGAGAGTTATCACAAACTCTCTAAGTGGCTGTTCAAGGTTCAAGAGGCGAATCCAGGTTCAAAATGTTTCCTAGAGATAGACAGTGATGGAAAGTTCAAATACAGTTTTGTTGCACTTGGGCAATCTTTGAGAGGATTCAAGTTCATGAGAAGAGTGATTGCTGTAGATGGTACATTCCTCAAAGGTAAGTTCAAGGGAACTCTACTAGGAGCTTCTGCACAAGATGGAGATTTCCACCTTTATCCTTTAGCATTTGGGATTGTGGATTCCGAAAACGATGAAGCTTGGACTTGGTTCTTCAGAGGTTTGAAGACTGTGATCCCTGACGCAGAAGATCTAGTGTTTGTGTCTGACCGTGCTCCATCAATCGCCAAAGCTCTATCAACAATCTATCCCCTCGCACATCATGGTTATTGCAGAGTTCATCTCTTGAGGAATATTAAATCTAAGTTTGGGAATAAAGGTCTCATCCCGATTGTAGAAGCTGCTGCTGATGCGTACACTAGATTCGAGTTTAATGAGATTTTCACATATTTGAAGAGTAGGAACCCGAGACTTGCTACCTACTTGGAGGATGCAGATTTTGCAAAATGGTCTAGATCTTACGCACCTGCTAATAGATACAACATTATGACAACGAACATAGCCGAGTCCCTGAATTCGATGTTAAACATGCCAAGGGAGATGCCGGTTATATCTCTGCTTGAGACGATAAGGCTGACCCTCACCAGCTGGTTTCATGAACGAAGGGAAAAAGCTGCTAAACTTGATAAGTATGCAACACCGAATGTAACAGAGAAGATTTCTGCAGTATATAACGAAGCAATGACCCTCGATGTATACCAAATTGATGAGTACGAGTTTGAGGTCAAGGACGACTGCCACAAGAATGTAGTCCATCTGAAGAACAAGCATTGTACTTGAAACGTTTTCGACATAGACAGGATCCCATGTATTCACGCAGTAGCTGCTGCTAAACGCACAAGGAAAGACGAATACAAGCTTGTGGATGATTTCTACACAAAAAAAACATGGTTTAAAGCTTATGCTGAGAGCATACATCCTTGTGGCGATCTAGAAACAAGTTATTTTCCCGATCGCGTTTTAGATTACCTTTGCTATCCGCCAACCACCAAACAAAGCAGTGGAAGGACTCCCAAGAAAAGGAAGAGAGCTGCTGGAGAATATGGGGTGCCTGGCTCGAAGTCTCAAGGACACAAGTGAAGCAGATGTGGCACAAGAGGACATAACAAGAGCACATGCAGGAATCAGATATGATGAACTTGGTATTCTGGCAGAGCATGACACAGAATAAGACATTCAATAATTCAACATTGTTTTCGGGGGAAGATACCCAGAATGTTTAGGAATACGTTACACTATATGTGGAATATGTTCCTAAATATTTTATTATTGGATTTTCTCTCTTTATCGGATTTTTATTTTTTTAAACACTGCTTTACATTCTGTATTTCTTTTGATTATGAATCAAAATACCGAAGACGTATGTTTTCATTCGTATTGTTTTTTGATTCATTCAATTCGAATATGGCTCACTGTCTAAAGTATCCAGACGTTTTCAGGAAGAATGTAACTGATTTTAGGAAGAATGTAACTGATTTCAGGAAGCATTTAACTGATTTTTATAAAAATACTTCCTGAATGAATATCACGGCCAACTCGGCACATGGTTCCTGGCCTACTACTCCAACGTCACTTGATAGAAATCTCGCTACCGATGTATCTATTCACGTTTTTCAATTCCATTTGTACGATAGCCTTCCTAAACATATGGAACACATTCCTAAATTTTACTAGGTTAGGGTTTCAGAATGCACCGATTCATGTAAAAGAAGTATGATTTACAATGTAAACCATATACGAAGAGGTTTCATAGGTGTCTCGAAAATCATTTGTCTCGAAAACGAAGAGTTTTCATAAGTGTATCATGAATTTTCTCCAAAAACAAAGAGGTTTCATAACTGTCACGAAAATGAATTCTTTGGGAAACGAAGAGGCTTCATAACTGACTCGATTTCAAGCAGTTATTAAATGAACGGTTACGTTGCTTCATATGGATAACCACTTGAAACGTCTTTATATATATATGACATATTGGGCTTAGAGATTTTTACGGTCTTTTTTCAAGTGGTTTTTTCACAAGCTTCCATTGAAATCATCCAAAAAATCTCCATTTCGACTCGAAGAAAAATGACTGAATTTGATGCCATTTCTGAGTTGGGCACACACAAGACGGATTGGCGCATCTGCGTTTTGATCCTTAGGATTTGGAAACAGATCAACTTTTTTGGGGACACTTTGGAGATGATACTCTCGGACGACCAGGTTAATCTTTGTTCTTAAATTTTTTTAACTTTCTTCTGTCTTGTTCTTTTCAATCTCCTATTTTTCAATCTCTTTTTCTGGAAAAATTCAAGAACATTTAGGAAGCATGTAACTTCCGTTAGGAAGGCAGTCCTAATATTGTTTTTTTATGTTGATCTCTAAAAAAAACGAACGTTTTCTGTTTTTTGTTTTTGTTTTTTAAGGGGACGCATATCTCGGCCACCATCATGCCCGATGATATATTGAAGTTTGCAAATTACTTCCAACAAGGCCAGTGGTTTACTATCTACAATTTCGAAGTTAAACAAGCGCTTGCAGCCGTGTGCACCACATTCAACAACTTTCATTTGATGTTTCATCGCAAGACGACTGCCAAGACTGCTAGGGTGAGGTCTTACCGTCTATACCTTTCATGCCCCCAAATATTTGATATTAGGGATCGAGCGTTTGAGACGGGGGGTATAATTGGTAAGAGTTTTTGGAATTTTTTTCTTTTTTCTTTATGCTTTATACAGAATCTCAGTATTTCTTACTTTTTTTTTTTTCATTGATCTCGAAATAGATGTAATGGGCACGGTTGTGAGGATGGGCGTGTTAGTAGACCATAACAACGATGCTTATGAAGAGGATTTGTGCCACCTTCGATTCGAGCTCGTGGATGCAAAGTAACTCAGTTGTCACTTTTTAACGATATTGGAATATATAGTTTGTTCCTTCTTTTAATTTCTTTCTATTATTACAAAAATAAAACAGGAGAGAGGGCACCATTACATGTATTGCTCTCGGGTCCATTGCGAGACAGTTCTTTGAGAAGTATCAGCGAAAAACGAGCGGATATGTTGTGTGTGTCTTATGATTTTGGAAGGTTTCAGAAGGCAAAGGTAATGATTTATTTGCTTTATTCGTTTGATAATCTACTTTCAGTTATATTTTTTTCTGAAACAAATGTTTGTTTGTTGTTTAGGAACTGACGAAAACACCATTGTCATGCGATCCCATTTTCCATGTTCGGGGTTCCTCTTTGATCCACTCGATGCTGATGTCCAAAAATAAATAGCTATATGATATGTAAACAAAAAAGATTTTTCATATTGATACACAAACCGTATAGTTAGGAAAATCATACGAGTTTACCTTTTGATGGTCGAAAGAGTTTTCAGATATGTAAACCCAAAAGATTCAAAGATTTCCAACCTGAAACAAATGAAGAAAACAGAGAAAATTAAAATTAGGATGACCATCCTAAACGAGTACAATNACTCGGCACATGGTTCCTGGCCTACTACTCCAACGTCCCTTGATAGAAATCTCGCTACCGATGTATCTATTCACGTTTTTCAATTCCATTTGTACGATAGCCTTCCTAAACATATGGAACACATTCCTAAATTTTACTAGGTTAGGGTTTCAGAATGCACCGATTCATGTAAAAGAAGTATGATTTACAATGTAAACCATATACGAAGAGGTTTCATAGGTGTCTCGAAAATCATTTGTCTCGAAAACGAAGAGTTTTCATAAGTGTATCATGAATTTTCTCCAAAAACAAAGAGGTTTCATAACTGTCACGAAAATAAATTCTTTGGGAAACGAAGAGGCTTCATAACTGACTCGATTTCAAGCAGTTATTAAATGAACGGTTACGTTGCTTCATATGGATAACCGCTTTAAACCTCTTTATATATATATGACATATTGGGCTTAGAGATTTTTACGGTCTTTTTTCAAGTGGTTTTTTCACAAGCTTCCATTGAAATCATACAAAAAATATCCATTTCTACTCGAAGAAAAATGACTGAATTTGATGCCCTTTCTGAGTTGGGCACACACAAGACGGGTTGGCGCATCTGCGTTTTGATCCTTAGGATTTGGAAACAGATCAACTTTTTTGGGGACACTTTGGAGATGATACTCTCTGACGACCAGGTTAATCTCTGTTCTTAAATTTTTTTAACTTTCTTCTGTCTTGTTCTTTTCAATCTCCTATTTTTTCAATCTCTTTTTCTGGAAAAATTCAAGAACTTTTTAGGAAGAATGTAACTTCCGTTAGGAAGGTGGTCCTAATATTTGTTTTGTTTATGTTGATCTCTAAAGGGGACGCATATCTCGGCCACCATCATGCCCGATGATATATTGAAGTTTGCAAATTACTTCCAACAAGGCCAGTGGTTTACTATCTACAATTTCGAAGTTAAACAAGCGCCTGCAGCCGTGTGCACCACATTCAACAACTTTCATTTGATGTTTCATCGCAAGACGACTGCCAAGACTGCTAGGGTGAGGTCTTACCGTCTATACCTTTCATGCCCCCGAATATTTGATATTAGGGACCGAGCGTTTGAGACGGGGAGTATAATTGGTAAGAGTTTTTGGAATTTTTTCTTTTATCATTATGGTCTATACAGAATCTCAGTATTTCTTACTTAATTTTTTTTTCCTGGATCTCGAAACAGATGTAATGGGCACGGTTGTGAGGATGGGCGTGTTAGTAGACCATAACAACGATGCTTATGAAGAGGATTTGTGCCACCTTCGATTCGAACTCGTGGATGCAAAGTAAATCAGTTGTCACTTTTTAACGATATTGGAATATATAGTTTGTTCCTTCTTTTAATTTCTTTCTGTTATTACAAAAATAAAAACAGGAGAGAGAGCACCATTACATGTATTGCTCTCGGGTCCATTGCGAGACAGTTCTTTGAGGAATATCAGCGAAAAAAGGGCGGATCTGTTGTGTGTGTCTTGAGATTTTGGAAGGTTTCAGAAGGCAAAGGTAATGATTTATTTGCTTTATTCGGTTGATAATCTACATTCAGTTATATTTTTTTCTGAAACAAATGTCTGTTTGTTGTTTAGGAACTGACGAAAACACCATTATCATGCGAACCCATTTCCCATGTTCGGAGTTCCTCTTTGATCCAGTCGATGCTGATGTCCAAACGTTCAAGAAAGCGTAAGATTTTCATCGACGTTTGGAATGTGTTCCTAACTTTGTTTTTTTTTATAATCGTCATATTTTTTCAATGTTTTATGTTTTGCAGGCGACTTGGAAACTAAGATCTTTCAACGTGTCTTTATGTTTATTCCACAATATTTTCTACTTTTTCAATTTGTACACAATATGTATGTTTGTTTCAGTTTCTACTTTTGCCTTTCTGTTACCAAGACTATGTATGGATCTTTTGTTTTGATATTATAATAGTCAGTTTTAATACTAGTTTGTGTTCCATTTCGTCTCTAATATGTTTCAAAAAGAAATACATCAATCACGTTTCAAAACTGACATCAAATGTTATAAATATTTAAGAATGTCTTCCCAAAACGATGATCAAGATTCCTAAAACGTGAATTTAAGTACCAAATAACCAACCTTAAGTTTCATTGAACAACGAAAAGATCATTTATGTCCATGTCTTAAAAACATCAACCATGTCTTTGAGAAACTTTTTCAAATTTATAAAAATCCTAGATTCATTTGTTAACAAAACAATCAAAGATTTCCCACGCCAAATTGGTCCTTATATCCTGAACAACCTCATCCTTGATCTTTGAAAAGTCTTCGATCCTCAATGAGTGACACTCTATCATTTTTAGGACGAATGTACCACAATTCTCTAATGTGCCTGACTTCGCAACCGCATCTTCATAATCATGAACCACCTTGAAAGGAAGAAGATTTTTCATCGGTTTTGTTTCATCAGCAAGACAGAGCAGTGCAGGTACAATCTCTGACCAACAAAGTATATTACTTTAAATTCAAGACAAGAAACATCAAAAATAATAATTTACTTCTTCAAATATTGATATGAGGAATACCTGCAATATTGTTAACCGCTTGCAAGACTTTTTGTTTTCTCTCTGTTTGATGTTTGCATGTAAAACAATGGATTTTCCTATTCTTTATATCTATCGCCAACCCTATATAATGCTGAAAGTTGTTGGGTTTAACAACTCCATAGATGACATCGGCATCTTTGGTCCATTTCTTGCATGGAGACACTTCTCCATTTATAACTTTTATAACAGAATCAGGGAACGGCTTCTTGCAACGAGGCTTACTGAAATCCGTGTGGGATCTTAAGAGATCCTTGAAGAAACCCGAGCTGCAGAAAGAAGCTCTAGGGAACCGGTTGTTGTGGAAGTACGCAGCATGTTCTTCTCTTTTTGAATTAAACAACATCATTGCTGCGTCTATTGCCTGCGCCATAAAGATAAAGACAGACAAATTCAGATTGCCTTTCCTAAAACAGTTGTCAGATTCCTATAAACATGGAATACCTTCCTAAATATATAAAACGGGGTCCTAAATCAGCTTAGTATCCCGATCTCTTTTTCTAACACAATATGTCTGTTTTTTGTTTACCTCTTCGTTGATATGAAGTTCGGGATCCTCTAGCCTTTTGAACCAAGCAGCAGTAGCGTAGATGGTACCAAATATGTGTCCATTCAAATAGGTTAGCGACAGTTTATAGCGAAACATAAAACGATTGTACTGAATCGAAGGTAATGTATATATACGTACCTTGCGGTCTCGTTTTTTTCCATCCATTCTGTATACGCTGTTACCTGGCCAAACTTCGGTGATTGAAACGGATCCAACAGCGGATAAGGTGTCGTGTTCAAAGCTGGGTTTGGGGGCGCTCTAAACGGAGTGATCGTAAACGCAGATTGCTTGACTTCGCGTGTGCTCCTCAGAAACTTGATGGTCAGCTTTTCACCCCTCATTTTTTTAGCGGGGTGGTCGTCTTCATATGTGTCTCTAATCTTCTTCGCTTTCCCCTTTTGGAAAAAACAAACCGATTAGTAGTGCATTTGTTGGTATCAGGACGACTTAGAATAGATTTTAACTTAGAATTACTGTAATCGGGAATACATTCCTACATATATGAAAGGGTTCCTAAATCAGCTAAATTGTACCTTTGGATCCGGATTTTTATGAAGCAGAGAAGGATATTCATGTGAGATATGTCCTTCTTCACCTCCCTGCAACATTCCAAAAATGCGGGATTAAATACCTCACAATATATAAACAAATAAATTTTCCCAAATGCAAATAGTATACCTCAACATCCGCAGGAGGATCCCATGCATCGTTGATCCATTCTCTATGAATCCTTACGTCCTTAATGTCGAACTGAAGTATTTCTTCAGTGTGATACATGTGAATTGAAACCGTTGTACCCTGGTTAAGCGTCTTCACAAACCCTCTGCACCAGTGGTCTTTGTGGAAGACATCAACGTCTTGCATCACATCTAAAAT
>JAHZTW010000001.1:187600955-187644922 GCA_020283515.1 Alliaria petiolata
TTTTTTCAGGTGTTTGGGGAGATTGCAGAGGGGTTTGACACTTTGACGAGGATAAATGAAGCTTATGTTGATGCAAAAAACAGACCATATAAGAACATTAGAATCAAACACACATATATACTTGAAGATCCGTTTGACGATCCCCCACAACTGGCTGAGATGATACCGGATGCTTCCCCCGAAGGAAAACCCAAGGAAGAGGTCAAAGATGACGTGCGGCTTGAAGATGATTGGGTTCCAATGGACGAAGAACTTGGTGTTCAGGAACTGGAGGAGGTTATCCGTGAGAAAGCTGCTCATTCTAGTGCTGTTGTACTTGAAAGTGTAAGTGGTTCTGGACACAGTTGTCTTGTAGATGTATTGATGTTATTAGCAATCACGTTCAATACGTGAGCTTGTTTTTTCCTGTATAGAAGAAATGTGTGTTTACTGAGAGTTTTGTCTTTTTGTTGTTGAAGAGTTTGAGAACAAGGAGGCATGCGAACAAGCCTACTTTAAGGTAAAACGTCAACAGTATAGCATAGAGAGATGATGTGAAATGAATGATTTGGAGGTCCTAACAACCTTGTTGTTTTACAGATGGACAATGCTCTGATTGATGATAGAAGAATACATGTGGATTTCAGTCAGAGCGTATCCAAACTTTGGTCACAGTTCCGGCAGAAAGACTCACAAAAGGGTAAAGGTAAATCCTCTTTCTTTTTTTTTCACGTTCCCTCCTTAGTGTGTAGTGATGGATCCCATAGACAAAAGATGAAGATAAACTAATGGGGGTAAAATGGTAACAGGGAATGGATGTTTCAAATGTGGGTCGACGGATCATGTTGCCAAGGACTGTGTGGGTGGTGATCAGGCTTCAAAGTTCATTGTGAAAGATCAAAACAGACAGCACGGGGGAGGTGAAGGCTATGATATGGTGTTTGAGGGTGATGTAGCTGAACCAAAGAGGGAGAAGAGAGAGCATAGTAGGGAGAAGAAACACAGAGAGGGAAACGAAAGAGACAGTAGGGAAGATGAAGAGAGAAGAAGAAGAAGAAGAAGAAGAAGACGAGAGATAGAGAGTCGAAGAGAGAGACGATGAGAGAAGGGATAGGTGAAAGCAATGGTCATCTTCTTTAATTGTAGACGACGTTGGGAGGTCTGTGACACGTATGATGTACCTTACTTTTTACTAACCAAGTTTTCTTATAAAGTTAAGGGCGAAATTAGCTAAACCAGACTTAAGGAAACTTTGTCATCTCTAATTAAAATGATTCATTAACAATTGTTTGAGAACCGATCTTAACCAGGAAAAAGCAGAGCATAACCTTAGAAACAGAAGATAAGGATCATAACGATTGCACGAAAACCGATTTTTAAACCGGGTAAAGGAAGACTAAAAACACAACCGGAAATTTCATAGTTTTACAGACAAGAGACGGAAACAAGAGACATAGACATAAACAGAAACAAGAAACAAGAAACAGAAGCCCCCTTTGCCAGCTTCTCGTTGCTGCTTCCACTAAGTAATTAACCTTTAAGCCGTTTACGTTTTAAGGCAAAGGTATCACATAGTGAAAGGAGCAAAAAGAAGCTTAGAGCAAAGCTAAAAAGCTTTTCCCCTATATCTATCTTTCTATCTATTAACTTTCTTTTTTTAACACAACTTTCCTACGACATTGTTCTCGATATATCGACAAAAGAGCAGTTTTTTTGCTTCTTTTTATTTAAGGTTGTACCGCAAGGCGTTCAAGGTACTTGGACCTGTAGAAGTTCACCTTCGTAGGCGCAATGATCTCTGTTGCTCCCAGTACACACTTGTGGTAAGAGAAATCTTCTGTTGTTCCATCTGTTCTTACAACCTCGAAGCAACGGGCATTCCCGTGCTGAGAGTTAACCACCTGCAAGAGAAGAAACCGGCTCAGGATCTATCTTCCGATGTTTTCAAAGATTCTTAAAACATATAAGAAAGTTTTTCTTTTTTAGTGATTTTTTTACCTTAATTCCTTGGAAGCCTGGTCCTATTTTCTCAGCTCTGTTGGGGTGGAAGAGTAGAGCCATCATCAACAAATTCTCATCCCTCTCATTCAACGGAGCATCGATCTCGTAGCTAACAAAAAGAAGACGGTTACAATTTTCCACAATATCCAAAAAGGATGAAAATCTTTTACTGTTCTTGGAGCAAAAACTTTGAAAACAAGAAAGATTGTTTCCGGTTCCTTACTTGTGTAGTATGCGTTTCAGTGACCGAGAAAGCTTTTCGATGTCGTCCCATGTAAAGTACCTTCTGAGCTGCGACCTGGTGAGTCCTTTCCCGTCGAGTGTCTTGATTGATATCGAGAGAGCGTTATCGAGCAAGGGGAATGGCTGGACCGTGAGTTTGTCTAATTTGGGCAAGGAGTTTGTTGCACGCATCGTCCCTGTCTCTGTCTTTGGAAGCTTCGCTGTACTTCTCAGAAGGTCATGCACATCTACGGGTGTTCTAAACCCATGAACCTGATGAACAGGAGGAAGAACACTAATCATCAGACCACCAATGTTGTACTCAAGTTGTGATTTAAACGGATTCAAAAAATGTAAAGTTGTTTGTTTACCTTTGGCGGAATGATGATTTCGAACTGATCTCCAGTCCCAAAAGAAGGAACTTTTCCCCAAGCTAATGCGTCGATAGATCCTTGAAGCTCGTCTCTGACACCTTCCTTAGCAGCTTTGATAAAGCATTGACTTGGGCTCTGTAGAGAGATTAAGCACGCACTATGTGTCAAAATCAAATCCAAGAAGCATCATGCTTTTGAGTAAAGCCAAGTTAACTTGGGGATTTAGTTACATACCGAGAAGCATGCTTGAGTAAAAGGCGCAGGCGTGGACTCGACCTGTCTTTGTTTACTCCAACCTTTGGCGTTTAATGCCACAAACTCTCCGGTAACAGAGAGACAATCAGCTACAAGAAGCAGATGTTCCCGTAGTATCGTCTTGCCGGTATCCGACACCGCAGACTCCAAATTCTGCAATCACAGCCAAAGAAAGTCTTGAAACTTTAGAAATCTACGAGACCAGTGAAATGAACAAACTGTTAAGAGAAACCGGAGTACTAACCGCTAGGAAAATGCTCCGTCCAGCGTCTATTCCATAAACCGAGCAGCATTGACGGATATTATCAGNTGGAACATTTACAAGTTTTAATCACAGGATTTCGTCTTCCTCTAGATCTGGAGCAATTTTTGAGCTCTCATAGGTTGACGAGTTGTACACGATTTGTAATGATCTCGGAAATGGATTTGGAATCATCTGGAATATCAATTCCGGTAACTATGGAAAAGCTTCGTAAGTTCATCATCATTTTTGAAAGCAGAATCTCTGAGATAAAAATATGCAACAAAAGCAAGACGGTTTCTCTACACAATCCGAGAAACATATGCTTCTCCAACCTCTCCTATGTGGTTATACAGAGTTGCAAATACCTGAGGGAATTGACTTGGCTAATCTTCGCTCCGAATCTTAGAACTCTTGTTGTTAGCGATGCAGATGACCTAGAAGATATAATAAACAAAGAGAAAGCTCCTGAATGTGAAGAATCAGGGATTGCTCCGTTTCCAAAACTGATTTATTTTAAGATGAGAAATCTTCCGATGCTGAAAAATATCTATTGGAGATCTCTACCCTTTCCATGTCTAAAGAAAATCCGTGTAATCGGATGTCCAAATCTAAAAAAGCTTCCACTTAATTCCCAAAGTGGCACGCATGGTGAAGATGGACTCATCATAAAATACAGAGAGAAAGAATGGATTGAAGGAGTGGAGTGGGAGGACAAAGCAACCAAAACCCGCTTCTTATCTTCATGCCGAGAAGGTATAATTTCTCGTCTAGTCTCAATTTGTTTTATCGAGTTATAAACTGCTTTCATCTTTAATAAAGCCTCTTGTCTCTTTTTGTGTGTGTTGTTTGGTTGTAGACACAAGTTCGTACTAGCTTCTTCTAAGGCAGCTAGTTGGGCGTTGATGATGCCATTTGGGTTTCTTCCGAAACTTCCCTCTCTTTCTCTCTCTCCTTGTTGCTTTATGAGTTCTCTATTTCTCTCTTTGTGTTTGTGCTTTTGTTGTTGCTGTTAAACTCTCTCTCTATATAATGTTGCTTTCTGTGAATTCCTTTTTCAATTTGCGTCGACATTGTAATGTTTGTAAATTTGTAATTGATTGGAATATCTTCATTTCATATGCCATGCATTTGCAGTTTTTCCCTTAAAAGAACTTCTCCAATGTTCACACAAACCAGTAATGGCTTTTAAAGTGGCCCATACAATTTCTGAAAAAACAATATAAGCAAAGAGAAAACAAATATTATTTCTTTCTTCGACTTTTCCTGCTCACTTTTTTTTTTTTTTTTTGGGTCAAATAACTTCTCCTGCTCACTAAACACATAAATATTAGATATGATATCTATGCATATAGTTAAAAATTCCATATTTTTCTTTATTTTATATTTTCTTAGGCTTAACTTACGTATCTCTATACTCTCTGACATGTAGCAGCAAATCATTACCATATTTCATCTTTTGTTTATACGTAGAAAGAGAAATTTTGATAAGCTTGAGAACCAAGTGATGATCTTTCCATTCGCCTCTATACGTCCCCGGATGATCTATTTTCCTCATGAAAGTCTTCAAACACATCTCTTTTCTCCATTCCTCTGTTCCTGAGCATCCGCATTGCGAAGCCAACCAATTATTGTACTCAAACTGTGAAACAACAACAACAAAAAGACATTAACTTGTTTAAGTTCGTTTAATGTGTTTCTGTTCGGTTTCGGTTTAGATTTGGTGCAGAACAACAACAGAAAACAAAAGCTAAAGAGATTCTTACTTGGTTAATGCACAAATAGTGAGTATATCGCTTAGGAATCCCTTGTGCTTCAAGTCTTGCATAGAAGGTTCTGATTTCCATTGGCATATCTTCCTTTGAAGGAAGCGTGATCCTACCAGACAAAACACCAGCAATCCATTTGCTTTGCACCTCAAACATAGGGAACGGAGCCGGGACAACCTGAAAATCGGATTCGTTGTTACGAATTGTAAAGTAGATAAAAAGTTGAGTAAAAATGTGAATTTTTCTATAGAGATGTGTACCTTCCACGGTGCTAACGCTGGAGGGAAGATGTGTTTGTACAATGGCTCGACACGGTTATCATCTACAATAACACTTCCATTGGTTTCAAAAAACGGGAAGTGATACTTATACCTTTGAAAATTAAAAAGGAAAGAGTTTTTTTAAGGTTTACCACAATTCCAAATAAAAAGCCCAAAAAAACTCAGAAGCTAAAGAGCGAAATGAATAATAATACCCAGTGCAATGCATAATAACATCAGCCAAAATCGTTTTCCCGTTCTGAAAAACCACTGAACCATCCTCAAGAATACGTTCAATCTGCATACTTGAGATACAAGAAAACATAAAAAACAAAATTCTTCTGATCAAACGAATCACAGTAAGTTTTAATTAGCATGCTAAACCCACCATTGAATGCATTCATATATTAGTGTTCTTTTTCGGTGAGCAATAGAGAGACCTTTTGTGATTAGTATGTCCCACCAAACTCAACAACCAAAGTTTGAATGTGAGAATTATGGAAATCATAGAAGCAAAATTTCCAAGAAAAATCAGTGATTTGGACTTGCTCGATCGCGAATCGTCTTAATTCTCGTGGACGAGAAAGAAAGTCTTTCTTCATCCTCACTGGTTTTCTCAGAATCAGATCAGTGACTTTCAAATTTCAGGTCTCTCCCTTTCTGTAAAATGGGAAATTGCGTCTCTATCTCGATACCATGTGATTCGTGGATGAATAAAGTCTCTCGAGGGCTAGACAAGGAAGGAGGTTATGTTCACAATCTCGAGAAAAATCTTGTGGCTCTGGAGACAACCATGGAAGAGCTCAAGGCTAAGAGGGATGATCTGTTAAGAAGGGTCACAAGAGAGGAGGATAGAGGTCTACAAAGGCTTGCCGAGATCCAGGTATGGCTTACTAGAACTGAGACTATCGAAAACAGAGTCAGTGATCTTCTTAGTGCTAGAGATGATGAACTTCAAAGGCTGTGTCTTTGTGGGTTTTGCATAGGCCTGTGCATAAAAACCGGACCCGAAGAACCGAACTGATATGAACCGAATTTTTTAGATATCAAACCCGAACTGAACCGATGTAAAATATCCGAATGGGAGCCACACTGTCTTATCCGAAGAACCGATATCGAACCCGAACCGAACCGAGAACCGAACGGGTACCAAAAATACCCGAAATACAATTATATACAAAATAAATATTAGTTATATTTAGATTTGTAATAACAAAAATATAAAATATTATAAGTATAAACTGAATATATCAATTATGTTTATAGGTTTTCAGATATTTATATTTTTTCAGGTATTTTGGGTAAATCGGGTATTTTCATATACTAATTTCAGTTATTTTAGGTATTCAATCGGATACATTTCAGATATTTTTGGTTTATTTGGTTACAAATACCCGAAAATACCTGAACCGAATTGAAATTATGGTTACTTTTGGGTTAAAAAATCTGAACCGATCCATAACCGATCGGTTTTCGGATAAAATCCGGTTCCTCAACCTCGATACAGAACCGATCCGGATCCGGCATGAACCAAACCGAACCCGACCCGAAAATAAAAAATACCCGAATGGAACATACAGTCCAAAACCGAAGTAACCAAAATCCGAATAGATCCGACCGAACCCGAATAGGTACCCGATTGCCCAGGCCTTTTGCACCACGAGTTTAAAATGGAGTTATCGTTTTGGGAATAGTGTTTTTTGGCGTTGAGAGAGGTTGAGAAACTCAAAAGTGAAGTCTTTGGAGTGATTGCTGAGCAAGCTCAAACATCTGAGGTGGAGGAAAGACCTATTCAACGGACAATTGTTGGCCAAGAAAGTATGCTCCATATGGCATGGAAACATCTCAAGGAAGACGAAGTTGGTATTATGGGTTTGTATGGTATGGGCGGAGTAGGAAAAACAACGCTTCTCACACAAATCAACAATAAGTTCATCGACGAAAGGTGTGGCTTTGATTTTGTGATTTGGGTTGTGGTGTCTAAGTAGTTAGAAATAGAAAAGATTCAAGATGAAATCGCTCAGAAAGTTGGTTTTGGTGGAGAGGAGTGGAACCAAAAAGATACAAGCCAAAAAGGCATACCGTTTATACAATTTCTTGAAGAAAAAGAATTTTGTGTTGTTTCTAGATGACTTTTGGCCGAAGGTAGATCTATCTGAGATCGAAGTCCCGTTTCCATCAACAGAAAACACATGGGTGTGGAAAGCCCAATGGAAGTCCAATGCTTGGCGGACAATGACGCATTTGATTTGTTCGAAAAGAAGGTTGGACAAATAACACTAAGAAGCGATACGCAGATTCCCAGCCTTGCAAGATTAGTTGCCAATAAGTGTTTCGGCCTACCATTGGCGCTCAGTGTCGTAGGCGAGACCATGTCATGCAAGAGGACGGTACAAGAATGGCGTCACGCGATAGATGTTTTGACGCCATACGCCATTGAGTTTTCTGGCATGAAAGATAAGATCCTTCCGTGTTTAAAGTATATCTACGACAATCTTGACGGGGATAGTGTCAAATCGTGCTTGTTGTACTGCGCTTTAGTTCCAGAAGATGATAAAGTTCATAAAGAAAGATTGATAGACTACTGGATAGGCGAAGGTATTATAGATGGAAATGATGGTATCGAGAGAGCTGAGATAATTGGTAGTCTTGTTCGCGTATCTTTGTTGATAGAGGGTGTTAATAATCTTGGGACACCTGTTGTGGTTATGCATGATGTCGTTCGTGAAATGGCCTTATGGATTTTTGATAAATAATTCAATTAGTTATGTTCTTACAAGCCAAGACATCATCAAAACGTAAAAGGAAAGTATGCTGCATCACAATGGGTTATGGGCAGTGCCGTGCTTAGGCTAAGTGAGGCTTAAGGCAAATTAAGAAATGTGCCTTTTTTTTTTAATTATTGTTTTATCTTAGCTTTTTTTTCTTTTTCTAAATTCTATTTTCAACAAGATTTGTTTCTTTTAATAATTTTGATTAACAATTTTTATTTTCACAATTTATTTCTCCTAAGTTTTCTGTTTTATAATTATCCATTTTCCATTAGAGCATCTCCATCGGCCAAACAACTCTGCACCGTTTTTTACCAATTAAATAATAATTTAACTTATTTATTTAATTAAAATTAAAATTATAAAATGAAAGAGCTAATTATTGAATGACACTTGTAAGGGACTTGTAAGGGACTTGTAAGGGACGGTTGCTTAAATCTCTTAAACAAGGTACGTTTCTAGCTTTTCTCTCATATTTTTCTTTTCTTTTTAATTTTTTATTGATAAAAAACCTTGTTAAAATCCCCCGATGGAGATGGTCTTAGTTTCCAGTTGTCTTATCATACTATTTACAAAAATACAAGTCTATTTAATTTCATAGGCTTTTCAATCAAAGAACTCAAACATGTTTACAAACTAAAACTAAATATATAAAGCCTAATTAGAAAAAAAAAATGTGGCCCTCTATATTTATATTTTTTTGTGGCCTTAGGCAAATGCTTTTTTCTCATAACATGAAGCACGGTATGGGGTAGTGACTAGTGAAGCCTATTCTTATAATTATTTGGTACAATTTGGAAAACAGTAACAAAAGTTGATGATTTGCTTATGTTTTGCTTATATTTTTCTTATATTATGCTCATATTTTTCTTTTTTTTAGTTTACCTTTTTTTTGTCGAACAAGCTTTGATTGAATTTTTTTTGTTTTAAAGAAGTGTAGCATATAAATAGTAATATACATAAATAATATTTAATATGTATAGCTTTTATTTATAAATAGCAACATACATAAATAGCAACTAACTACTCTGGTGGCTGACTCGTATTTTACTTGAAACTTCAAGTCAATTAGACAAATTTTCTCAAGAACCCTTGAGAAACTTCAGGTAAGAAGAATATTCTCATGATCATTACATTTTATCTAATGTGGCTAAAGACAAATTTCAAGGAATGTAGCTTAAAGCACGCATATTAGATGTTTTGGTAAAAGTAATTTCTCACATAATGATATACCAAAATCCAACGCAGAAAGACCAAAATCTTCCGGGGCACAAATATTTCTGAGAGTAGACTTGACATTCAAAATGAAAATACCATAGTTATTAAGAATATTCAACAATTTGGGTTAGCTTAATTGTACCAAATGCCCAATTTTATTTTGTCCGTTTAGATTTGCGGCTTTGCTATTGTCGTAAGCCATTGACAATAGAGTTAATGATTTTCTAAAATGTTTCTGATTTTGGCTTTTAAGAATTGAATGGGAAATGTTGATCACAATAGCAGAGAAGCTCATGCCTACACGATACATGAAAATAACATTATAGCCAATTGTAAAGGCTTTATGTCTGTGACATTAATTCACTCTTGAACAGATGTATGTACTACTACGACAATTGCATATTTAAAAAAAAAAAAATTTGATAATTCTACTCATATATAGTATGACTGTATGAACTAAAATACCAGACGCATGATAAACAACTCCTGGTATAAATACTACCTAATTTTATAAAATTTATACGTGTATGAGCGGAATTTATACTATTAGTCAAAACTATGAATTGCAAAGAAAATATATAATTTAAATTTTAAATACATTGCCTAAAAGGCTCGAGTTCAAAAAATGAATATCTACATTTATGCATTTTAATTTCAGTGATTTTTTAAGCTAAAACACAAATTTTACATTTTTGTTCTTTTTTACATTCTGCAAAAAAACTTTTACTGGTAAAATATTTACAAAATTACATTAAAAATATTAAGAGAATTTCATAATTTTGGATAAGCTTGAGAAACCAAGTGATGATCTTCCCATATTCGTCTCCGGATGCTCCATTCCTCTGTTCCTGAGCACCCGCACCAAATATTGTACTCAGACTATGAAACATCAAAAATAAGAATCGTTTCATGTGTTTTCTGTTCGGTTTTAGTTTAGATTTGGTGCAGAAAAGAACAGAAAACGTTAATGTGGTTCTATTCAGCTTTGGTTTAGATTAGATTTGGTCTCTGTCTCACAGCAGAAACATACGTAAAGAGATTCTTATTTGGGTAATGCCCAAATAGCGAGTATATATGGCTTTGGAATCCCTTGGGATTCAAGTCTTTCATAGAAGGTCTTGATTTCCATTAGCATACCTTCCTTTGAAGAAAGTGTGATTCGACCCGAACAAACAGAGAAATTGTGTCTGCAAACAAACAGAGGAAGACGTTTCAGAGAGATGAAAGAGATTTATGTCTTCTTCACAAAAAGAATAATTAGATCGATATATATATATGTATGCATCTGGAACGTAACTCAGTTCCTAAAGTACAAGTGATTGTGTAAAATCTACACTACAAATTAAGGAAACTAATTACTATTCATCGGTGAACCATGGAGAGACTTTGATTAGTATGTCCCACCAAAGTCAACAACCAAAAGTGTGGATGTGAAAATTATGGAAATTAAAAGAAGCAGAATTTCCAAGAATAATCAGTGATTTGGACTTGCTCGATCGAGAATCATCTTATTTCCTGTGGACGAGAAAGAAAGTCTATCTTCATCCTCATTCCTCGCTGGTTTGCTCAGAATCATTTCAGTGAATTTCAAAACTTCAGATCTCTCCCTTTCTAAAAAAATGGGCAACCCTTTCTCGATATCTTGTGATCCGTGTGTAAATACAATCTCTAAGTGGATAGGCGAGAAAGTAGCTTATATACACGATCTCGAGAAGAATCTCGCAGCTCTGGAGAACACCATGGACGACCTCAAGGCTAAGAGGGTTGATCTGTTAACAAAGGTTAAAAGAGAGGAGGGCAGAGGTCTCCAAAGGCTTGCCGAATTTCAGGTATGGCTTGATAGAACTGAGACTATAGAAAAAGAAGGCAACGATCTTCTTAGTGTTAGAGATGATGAACTTCAAAAGTTGTGTCTTTGTCGGTTTTGCTCTAAGTCGAGCTATCGTTATGGTAGAAGTGTTATCTTGAAGTTGAGGGAGGTTGAGAAACTCAAAAGTGAAGTTTTCGGAGAGATTTCTGGGCAACCTCAAACATCTGAGGTGGAGGAAAGACCTCTTCAACCGACAATTGTTGGTCAAGAAACAATGCTCGATAAGGCGTGGAAACATCTCTTGGAAGATGGAGTTGGTATGATGGGTTTGTATGGTATGGGGGGAGTAGGAAAAACAACGCTTCTCACACAGATCAACAATAAGTTCAGTAACGAGAGGTGTGGATTTGAGTTTGTGATTTGGGTTGTGGTGTCTAAAGAGTTACAAGTAGAGAAGATTCAAGATGAAATCGCTCGGAAAGTTGGTCTTGATGGAGAGGGGTGGAACCAAAAAGATAAAAGTCAAAAATGCATACGTTTATACCATTTCTTGGAGAAGGAGAAGAAGAGATTTGTGTTGTTTCTAGATGACATATGGCAGAAGGTAGATTTAGCTGAGATCGGAGTCCCGTTTCCAACAACTGAAAACAGATGCAAAGTGGCCTTCACCACTCGTTCCCAGGATGTGTGTGCAAGCATGGGGGTCCAAGACCCAATGGAAGTCCAATGCTTGCCGGACAGCGACGCATTTGATTTGTTTCAAAAAAAGGTCGGACAAAGAACACTCGGAGGCGATCCGGATATCCCTGATCTTGCAAGAATAGTTGCTAGAAAATGTCATGGCCTACCATTGGCGCTTAATGTCATAGGCGAGACCATGTCTTGCAAGAGAACAGTGCAAGAATGGCGTCACGCGATAGATATGTTGACTTCATATGCTGCACAGTTTAAGGGCATGAAAGATAAGATTCTTCCGCTTTTGAAGTATAGCTACGATAATCTTGAGGGGGAGGAAGTCAGATCGTGTTTGCTATATTGCGCTTTATTTCCAGAAGATGATTTAATCCCTAAAGAAAAATTGATATACTACTGGATAGGCGAAGGGATTATAGATGGAAGTGAAGGTATCGAAAGAGCTGAGAACAAGGGTTGCGAGATAATTGGTAGTCTTGTTCGTGCATCATTGCTGATGGAGGATCACACAGATTTTGTGGGTATGCATGATGTTGTTCGTGAAATGGCTTTATGGATCGCATCTGATTTGGGAACAGAGAAGGATGCTTTCATTGTGCATGCAGGTGTAAGGTTAAGTGATATCCCAAAGGTTAAGAATTGGAACGTTGTGAGAAGGATGTCATTGATGAAGAACAAGATTCACCATCTTGATGGCAGTCCTGAATGTCTCGAACTCACAGCTTTGCTCATGCAAGACAACCTTTTGGAAAATATATCTAGTGAATTCTTCAAGTCCATGCCAAAGCTAGCTGTTTTGGATCTATCGTATAATCGAAATTTCTTTGAATTGCCCGACGGAATATCACAACTAGTTTCTTTGCAATATCTCGACTTGTCATGGACTGGTATACGTCATCTGCCTAAGGGTCTACAAGAGTTGAAAAAACTAATTCGCTTGGATTTGATGTGGACAAATAAGCTTTCGAGTATCGCTGGGATATCAAGCCTTCATAATTTGAAAGTCTTGAACTTAGCTTTTTCTGGTTTTTCATGGGATCTCAGCACAGTGGAGGAGTTGGAAACCTTGGAACATTTACAAGTTTTAATCACAGCATTCCATCTTCCTCTAGATCTGGAGCAATTTATGAGCTCTCATAGGTTGACGAGTTGTACACGATCTGTATGGATCTCGGAAATGGATCTGGAATCATCTGGAATATCAATTCCGGTAACTATGGAAAAGCTTCGCCTGTTCATCATTTCGGGATGCACAATCCCTGAGATAAAGATATGCAACAAAAGCAAGACGGTTTCTCCGCTACACAATCCGAGAAACATATGCTTCTCCAGCCTCTCCTATGTGTTTATACGGGATTGCAAACGCCTGAGGGAATTGACTTGGCTAATCTTCGCCCCGAATCTTAGAAGACTTGAGGTTAGAGATGCAGATGAACTAGAAGACATAATAAACAAAGAGAAAGCTTCTGAAGGTGAAGAATCAGGGATTGCTCCGTTTCCAAAGCTGGTTCATCTTAGGTTGGGAGATCTGCCGATGCTGGAGAATATCTATTGGAGATCTCTGCCCCTTCCATGTCTCAAGGAAATCTGTGTAGCCGGATGTCCAAATCTGAAAAAGCTTCCACTCGATTCCCAAAGTGGTGAAGATGGACTCATCATAAACTACAGAGAGGAAGAATGGATTGAAGGTGTGGAATGGGAGGACGAAGCAACCAAAACCCGCTTCTTACCTTCATGCAATCGGGAAGCGGGTTTATTCGGACTTCTCGCGACGTCGTTTGCCTAAGGGTCTACGAGAGTTGAAAAAACTAATTCACTTGGATTTGCAGGTGTGGAATGGATTGAAGGTGTGGAATGGGAGGACGAAGCAACCAAAACCCGCTTCTTACCTTCATGGATCTTTTTTCTTCTTCTTGTTATGTGTGTTAGATTGGCTTATCAGGAAGCAATCGAAGTAGATGATGCCATTTGGGTTTATTCCAAAGGGACTCTCTCTCTCTCTCTCTCCTTGGTGCTTTCTATGAATTCTCTCTCTCTCGCTCTCTCTCTTTGTTTTGTTGTTGTTGAATTCTCCTTGGACTCTCTTTCTCTCTCTATGTGAATTTGCATCGACACTGCTCTCTATTATGGTTACTTTTGGAATTGATTGGATTGTTTCCATATGTGTACACAAACCGGCCTATAGGCATTTGAAGTGTGTCTTATACAATTCCAGAAGAAACAATACAAGCAAAGAGAAAACAATTATAATGATTCCTTTAATAAAACTCTTTTTTTCCACTTTCACTTCGAATTTTTGTTTCCTCTACTTGTTGCGGTATGCATATTACCTATATAGTTGTACATTGATCAATAAACGCTCAACTCTGACATGTAGCAAATCTGTATTTGATTTTTTTTTATAAAATCTCATCTTTTGTTTGGTATATACAAAGAGAAATCTTGGTAAGCTTGAGAAACCAAGTGATGATCTTCCCATTCGTCTCTATACCTCTCCGGATGTTCCATCTTCCTCATTAAAATAGGCAAACACATCTCTTTCCTCCATTCCTCTGTTCCTAAGCACCCAATTTGCGAAGCCAACCAATCATAATACTCAAACTGTGGAAAAAAGTGCGCAACAAACAACACAAAAGGTACATTCAAAGTTTTTTCGTTTCGCCTTGGTTTGGATTTGGTCTCACAGGAGAAACTTAAGTTACAGAGATTCTTACTTGGTCAATACCCAAATAGTGAGTATATCGCTTAGGAATCCCAAGGGCTTCAAATGTGGCATATATGGTTTTGATTTCCATTAGCATATCTTCCTTTGAAGGAAGCTTGATCCGACCCGACAACACACCAGCGATCCACTTGCTTTGCAGCTCAAACATAGGGAATGGTACAACCTGGAAATCCGATTTGTTCAGATGTAACAACAGATTAAAAAAAAAAAACTTGAGGAAAAATGTGAGCTTTGTACCTTATATGGTATCCCGATGAAGGAGAGCCACGGTGCTAATGTTGGAGGGAAGATGTGTTTGTACAATGGTCCGACACGGTTATCATCTACCGTAACAATTCCATTGGTATCAAGAAACGGGAAGTGATGCTTATACCTTCGCAAAAAAAGGAAAGAGCTTTCTAAGTTTACCACCTCTTTGGAATGCAAGAACCATAAAACTTAAAGAACAAATGAATTCATTACCCAGTGCAATGCATAATAACATCAGCCAAAATCGTTTTCCCGTTCTGAAAAACCACTGAACCATCCTCATGGACACGCTCTATCTGCATTGCGTTCAAGAAACGTTATCTCTCTCTTGATCAGACCAACGAATTACGGTAAGGACTACTCAGGAGCTAACTCACCATTGAATGCATCCATATGTTAGTGTAACCGGTCTGCTTGGTACAAGTATCAGCTGAATCTGACCAAGAAGCCACATGAACCTCTTTGGCAAATCCAGCAATGTCTCTACTTACATCAACACCACTTGCAGAGTTTCCAATAAGCACAACAACCTAATTAAATGTAGCACAATCTTCACATGAAATGAAGCATTTATACGTAAGAACCTTGACACTATATGATCTTTTGAAAAATGAGTACCTGATCTTTGAATGGTTCGGGAATACGATAATTATGGCTATGCATCTCCTTCCCTGGCCAAGAACTTCTCCCTGAAATGATTCTCAGAATACGATAATAATTTCAATGAAGAACTTACTCCCTGAAATGATTCCTATAAAGTTACTTTTTTCAAATCCAATCCTAATTTTTTTTATGGAACAAGGATTAAGCTTTTTACTAGCGAAACAATGGAAGATCAAGATGTTGAAATCACCAGGAATTTCAGCGAGACGAGGTTCAATGTAATGTCCATTACAAACAACAACAGCATCGAAAATCTCATCGCGATGGACTTTCTTCCCTTTATCTGTAGATTCAATCCTCCATTTCTCGATTCCTCTTTCGCCGTCGCTTTCCGCCGCCGGAGAAACCCGCACAACCGCCGTCTCGAACCGTATCATCTCTTCGATGCCAAACTCCTTAGCGAACCCTTGCAGATACGCCAGAACTTCACCGTGACTCGGATACCTCCTCGGATCTATTGATTCGGGTCGGATCACGAACGGGAAGTCTCTGAATCCCATACATTCTCGTGGAAGGTTGGTTCGGAGAGAGTCATAGACGCTCGAGTGAACAACGATTCGGGTCGGGTCGACGCTTAATGGATCCGGTTCGACATCATCGGTGTAGATCCAGGTTCCTCCGACCTGTTTCTGCCTCTCGAAGACGACCACCGAGTGACCTTCCCGTCGAAGCTCTCGCGCGGCCACTAGACCGGCGGCTCCAGCTCCGATCACAGCGACGTGGCGTGCATTGATTGATGAAGGTGCCATTTGGGGTTTTACGAGATTCTCAAAAAATGTTGGGTCAGCCATGGAGATTCTGTAATTAAAATGGCCCACCAAAAGTTAACGGATTGGATTATTAATAGTACTATTTTTAATGGAGCAAATTTATACACTTTCCCATTTATTGGAACCGAGCAAGTTTGGTTTGTTTTTAATTTGTCGTATACCAATAGGTCCAATACCCCCCCAACCCAAAAAAAAGCTTTATCAAGATCTCTTTCCTAATACCAATAGGTCCACCCAATACTAGAGTTTTCGGTTTGTTGGAGTAAAAATGCTAATCGATGTGTTTCAGCTAGGCATGATCAAAATCAAAACCTTAACCGTATTTCGGATTATGTACCATTTTTAAATCATAACCAGATCGTAATCATATATAACAGTTAATTAAAAATTGTAATCGTAAAAATATATTAATTATAGTTAAAAAAATTATTAATCGTAACTATTAATTAACCGTAACCAAAACAAAACCTTAACCATAACTGTTTAAATATAATTAAATATATAATTAATTATTTTATGATTAATATTTAACAATAATTTAAATAAAATAAATAAAATTTGAAAAAAAAAGTGTGCTATTGTGACTTGAAATGTGGATGCATCATACAAATTTCCAACTAAATTTAATTATGCGTTCGTCATGTAAAATATTTTAAAATATTTTTCAACAAATTAATAAATTATATATATATATATATATACAAATTAATATATATATATATATATTAGACTTCTTGTTAATCAAAATATATAATTACTTAATTATAAATAATGATATTAATTATTTTATAATTATTAAATAATTATAACTGTATTTAACTATAATCATATCAACCGAACCGTATTTAACCGTAATCATTTTATTTGTATATTAAATAGTTAAAGTTACGGTTAATAAAACTAATCGATTTGGTTCCTTCCAACCCATTACGTTTATTCTCTTTTATATTTCTTCATGCGATGAGTCTCATCTTATTCTGCACCTTGTTATATTCCACATGTGTAACTTGTTTTACTTTTGAGTTTTGATAAAACCCTGCTTTAGTTTACGTTAATTTGACATATATGTCGTCTATTTAGATTTTAAGTAAGAATTTTTTTTAAAATATTAGAGACAGTATAAACGAAAAGCTAATCTAATTCTTGATTATATCAAATAAATCCCTTGTACAAGTTAATTTGAAATAACGAAAATAGCCAAATTAATAGAGGACTATACGAAAACCAAAAAGGAGGGAAAGGCATCAACCTAGACTATATGACCTTTCCTCTCTTAGTAGTTTTATATTTTCTTTGGCCTTCCTCAATATTTTAATGCGGTTTTTCACGGCTTTTGCTTTGTGAAAATATCTATCTGTCTTTGCACAATGGGAGGTTTATTGTCTGTCTCGATATCATGTGACCAAATCTTGAATCGTGCATGCCAATGGATATTTGATAAAGAGAGTTATATCCATAACCTCGAGGATAATCTCTCGATGTTGGAGAAAGCTACGGAAGAGCTCAAGGCAAGGCGAGATGATTTGCTTGGAAGGGCCAAGAGAGAGGAAGAAGATAGAGGTCTACGAGTGCTTGCCCAAATCCAGGTATGGTTTTAAAGAGTCGATTCCTTCGAAATGCAAGTCAAAGATCTATTATTTGCTAGAAGTTTTGAACTTCAAAAGTTGTGTCTATGTCGGGTTTGTTCCAAGAATCCAAAATCGAGCTATCATTACGCGAAAAAAGTTTTCTTGATGTTAAGAGAGGTTGATGATCTCAAAACTCAAGGGAGTTTTCAAGTGGTGGCTGAGCCACCTATGAAAGCTAGGGTGGAAGAAAGACCTATTCAACCGACAATTGTTGGTCAAAAGGAAATCTTCGAACTCGCATGGAACCGTCTTATGGATGATAAGACCGGAGTTATGGGACTATACGGTATGGGAGGAGTAGGAAAAACCACCATCCTCACGCGGATCAACAACAGGTTAGGTCAAATGAGTGATGGGTTTAAAATTGTGATTTGGGTTACAGTGTCTAGAGATTCTCGGGTCGGGAAAATTCAAGACGATATAGGTGAAAAGCTTGGCCTTCGTGGAGAGGAGTGGAACCGTAAAAAGGAAAGCCAGAAGGCCATTGAGCTATATAGTTCCTTAAAGGAAAAGAACTTTGTGTTGTTGTTGGACAACCTATGGAAGAAAATAGATTTAGAAGAGATTGGGATCCCATTTCCGTCGGTGGGAAGTAAACGCAAAGTAGTATTCACCACTCGTTCACGAGAAGTGTGCGCACGCATGGGGGTTCATGACCCCGTGGAGATCCAATGTTTGTCGGCGGATGATGCGTGGGTTTTGTTCCGAAAGAAAGTTGGAGAAAGCACGTTGAAGAGCGATCCCGATATCCAAGAGCTTGCAAAAAGAGTTGTCGAAAAATGTGGTGGTCTACCATTGGCACTCAACACCATCGGCGAGACCATGGCTTGTAAAACGACGGCGCAAGAATGGCGTCGCGCCGTTGATGTTTTGACTTCATCTGCTGCGGAATTCTCAGGAATGGAGGATGACATTCTTCCGGTTTTGAAGTACAGCTACGACAGCTTAAAGGGTGAGCAGGTGAAGTCATGTTTCCATTACTGTGCTTTGTTTCCTGAATACTATCTTATAACTAAAGATAGGTTGATAGATTACTGGATATGCGAAGGGTTCATCGATGTAAATGAGGATAGAGAAAAAGCCGTGAACCTAGGTTACGAGATAATCGGTACTCTTGTTCATACATGTTTGTTGATGGAAGATGAAAGGGATAAGCGAAAAGTGAAGATGCATGATGTGGTTCGTGAAATGGCTTTGTGGGTAGCATCTGAATTTGGGAAGCATAAAGAAAATTTTGTCGTTCAAGCGAGATTCAAGTTACGTGGGATACCAACAAATATCAAGAATTGGAGTGATGTGAAACGGATGTCATTGATGTGTAATGAGATTACGTCTTTGTCTGACATCCCTAGATCTCCCAGACTAGTAACTTTGTTCCTTCAGCAGAATCTCAAATTGCAAAAGATCTCGGAGGAGTTCTTTACGTCTATGCCAAGGTTAGCTGTTTTGGATATATCAAAGAACGCTTACCTTACCGAATTGCCAGAACGAATATCGGAGTTGCTTTCTCTAAAGTATCTCGACTTGTCAGATACATCAATACAAAGATTGCCTATTGGTATACGAGAGTTGAAAAAATTAATACATTTGAATTTGGAGCGCACGTTGAGTCTTGAAAGCATCGTTGGGGTGTCAAGGTTATCGAGTTTGAAGGTATTGGGATTAAAGTATTCAGCTCTTCCGTTAGATATTAGCTCACTGAAAGAGCTACAAGTCATGGATCATTTAGATATTCTAACCCTAAGTGTTTCTTCGGTCTTAAAAATGAAGCAACTATTAAGTGCATACAAGTTGGCAAGCCTTATTACCGATCTATCTGTCGACAGTTATCTTAAGATAGAAGGGTTGAGAATGCCAAATATGGATAAATGTCGCCGCCTCCGCATAAGCACTTGTGTTATATGGGAGTTAAAGATTGATAGGGTATATAAAGAAACTCCATGCTTCCCTAATCTCTCTTACGTTCATATAAGTGAGTGCAACATCAACCTAAAGGATCTAACGTGGCTGATGTTTGTTCCAAATCTATCTAAGCTTACCGTTGTCACTGCTAAGCAGCTGGAGGATATAATAAGCAAAGAGAAAGCTGAGTCAACTATTATACCTTTTCAAAAGCTAAAATTTCTACAACTCCATGGTTTACCTAAGCTTAAAAGTATTTACAAGAGTCCTCTACCATTTCCTTGTCTGAGGAATATCGATGTGAGGGAGTGCCCGATGTTGAAAAAGCTTCCACTCGATTCTAAAAGCACCATGGGACAAGAACTTGTGATAGAATATGGAGAGAGCNCTACCATTTCCTTGTCTGAGGAATATCGATGTGAGGGAGTGCCCGATGTTGAAAAAGCTTCCACTCGATTCTAAAAGCACCATGGGACAAGAACTTGTGATAGAATGTGGAGAGAGCAAATGGGTAGAAGAGATTGAATGGGAAGATGAAGCCACTAAAGACCGTTTCTTACCTTCATGTAAAATCAAAGAGGTCATTCTCTCTCTCCTTGATCCTATTTGCTTCACTTTAATTCTATATGTTTCTCTAAGTTATTTTTTTTGGTTGGTTTAGGCCATCGACTAGCCACAACCAATCCATACTCGGAGACAAATAACTTGTGGAGGCAAATAAATGTCTTCATTAAAATTATCATCAACCTTTTCTTGCTTCTAAATAAAATAGCCATTGAAAGCGCTCGCTTTGAAGTTGATAATGTTGTTGTATATTTCATATCTCTGCTTACTCGTTCATCAATTCAGACATATGTTATTGTGTTTCAAATGTCAGAACTCAGAAGTACTTTGTGACTACTATATATATGTTTCAATCTATGATCTTAATCTCTCTACCCACATCTTTTTGGTTTACTTTTAAATTTATATTTTATTCATTGCTTCTTCTGGCATTGTTTTTCTTTGTTTAGAATTAGAATGTGTAGTTGAATAAAAAAAAAAAAAAGAATTAGAATGTGTATTGAATCTACATTTCATGTTAAGGACCATAAATCAATTTTGAGTATCACAATCAAACCTAACATTAAAAGTTTCTATGTGACTCTGTCTCATCCACCAAACTATGAAGGTTCTTATTATTAAGACGGTCCACATCCAACTATATATGACAACATTTGCATCTTTCTTTCACGTTTTTTGTTTGTTATTTCTGGCAATAACTTCCCCCTTGAACTTATCATTTCGATTAATTTTGAAAATGGATTTGGTTGACCTCTTACTCTTCTTCAAGTTGTTCACCAAACCCCTACTTATACATGACCGGTACTCAACCACCTTTTTCTATTTTGTCCCATCTAATTTATACTATCCAAGTTTTTTTCCTTTAAATTAACCAATAATGTAAGAATTTAATCTACTTGATAAAATGCTTTTTTTTTAATTCTTCAAAATCTTTTAGACATAGTAGTGAAATGGTAAAAAAACTAGAACAAAAAATGATTAGTTGGCGTTAAAGGATGGACAGACAGAAATTCGGGACTAGACAAGAATCTCGTTTCTCTCATTTTAATCATTTAAAATTAAATAAAAATATAGATACATATGTAAACTAAAATAAGATGGTTGATCAAGAGTTTATTAATGTTTTTACACCAGAAATTCTCGAGTTTAAGATCACATGGTGCAGATAGAATCATATGGCGTGATTCCATAGAAGACGATATATTTATCCGTTTGTAAAGTCGTTGATGTAATAATTCTCATAATTTTTCTAATGAAATAATAAATCATTGTAAAAAAATAGAGAAAAAATCTATTTTTTTCAAAATTACAAAAGAAATATTCAAAATACTGCCTTTTTTAGTTTATTTTTTCTTAAAATCTATATAATTTTAAAATAAAATCCAAAAATACCGAAAAGAAAGTTTCGGAATTGTTTCTAAACTTATAAAAAGAAAAAACTAATGGCGTTCTAGTGGACTTTATTTACAATTCATTAACTTCAGTGCCAAATTTGAATAATTTGTAAAATACTTGCAAAGTGGAACCAATGTTGTTTTCAATATAGCATTGGAATCTCCTCAAAATTGAGCTGCCACACTCTCACCCTTCTCTGTCTTCCTCTTCGCTTCGGAACTTCCGAAGATTTGATTTTACTCGCACTCCACACAGAAAACCAAATAAACAAATAAAAAAGACTTCGAATTTTCCATCAAAAGACCCCATTTTCGTAATCACTCGAATTCTTCGTCTCGCCAAATTCATCCCTTTGATTCAATCTCTGGCACTTGTGGCAGTACTCTAATTTCGAGCTGAGAGAGACAGAGACAGAGACAGAGACAGATCCTCGATTCGATTCGCTGTAAATCCGAAATTTGAACAATCTTTGTTTCTTTCTCTTCTTCGGGTTCCTCTATCAAATGGCGAATGCATCAGGATTCTTCATTCATCCTTCGGTTTCTTCCATGCGAAGCATAACCCACCTCCCGATTAGAGTTTCTGGATCTGGGTTTTGCGTTTCGAAAGGATTCTCTAAAAGGGTTTTTTGCTCCAGCGTCAGCTCCATCGATAAGGATGCTTCGCCATCTCCTTCTGAGTATCGACGACCCAGGTGAAAAACTCAGTCTTTCTTGTTTCGAAAATCCATTGATTTGAGATTCGTTTCTTGCTATCAGGCTAAAGATTCTGAGATTAGGAAGATTGGAAGCAAAAAGCTGATTGTTGTTACAAGTCTTTAGCTTAGCTTTAGGAAGATCCTTAAGCCAAATTTATCAAAACAGTTTTTTTTTGCTTTTGTCAAATGCATTTAATTAGTCTCTGATTTAGCTTAGCTTTTTGATGATCTTTAAGCCAAATTTATCGCCGTGTAATGATTCTTTTTCGAGTTTTGGATTACTCGAATTTGGTTTTGTAGAATGCATTTAAGTAGTCTCTGATTCATCATCATTCCTTTTGTCCTGTCTACTTAAAAGGCTAACGCCGAGTGGCTGCAAATTGATTGGATCTGGTTCAGCAGTCCCAAGTCTTCTGATTTCTAATGATGATCTCGCAAAAATAGTCGATACTAATGATGAATGGATAGCTACTCGCACGGGTATTCGCAACCGTCGAGTTGTATCAGGTAAACATTATATTCACTTAGAGAAGACTTGTTATACATAAGAGAGACATTAATTTTGTAAAACTACAATTGAAGGCAAAGATAGCTTGATTGGCTTAGCAGTAGAAGCAGCAACCAAAGCCCTTGAAATGGCAGAGGTTGTTCCTGAAGATATTGACCTAGTCTTGATGTGCACATCCACTCCTGATGATCTTTTTGGTGCTGCTCCACAGGTATTTATTGACCCTTAGATCTAAATTTCGCTTTCACCGAGTGAAAATTCCCTCTGTTGATTGATTCTCTCTATTGATGGTAGATTCAAAAGGCACTTGGTTGCACAAAGAACCCGTTGGCTTATGATATCACTGCTGCTTGTAGTGGATTTGTTTTGGGTCTAGTCTCAGCTGCTTGTCATATAAGAGGTAAAAGTCAGATATAAGATTCAGAATTGATTAGAAGCTAATAAGATTAGTCTGTAATTACTATCCTTTCTTTTTTGCAGGAGGCGGTTTTAAGAATGTTTTAGTGATTGGAGCTGATTCTTTGTCTCGGTTTGTTGATTGGACGGATAGAGGAACTTGCATTCTCTTTGGAGATGGCGCTGGTGCTGTGGTTGTTCAGGTAGTGTACTCTATGAAGCTTTGAACAATCTCGAGCCGACTTTACGTCTTATGTTTGTATATAAGTTTCATCGAATTACTGAAACAGAGTACAACCCCCAAGCAAACTATCACAAGAAACAAGATTTCTTGCCACATTATAAACCAATAATGATCTAAAGGATCAGTCTTTGTTCTTTAAAATTTTCCGACAAGTGTACTTTCATTTTTTGCAGGCTTGTGATATTGAGGATGATGGGTTGTTTAGTTTCGATGTGCACAGCGATGGAGACGGTCGTAGGTATTTAGATTCACATTTCATTTTTTTGGCCTCTTAACATTCATCTTCTCCTTCTTTTCCCTTAAGAACATAAGATTCTCTGTTTTTGCAGACATTTGAATGCTTCTATTAAAGAGTCCCAAACTGATGGAGCCTTGAGCTCCAATGGCTCTGTATTCGGAGACTTTCCTCCGAAACAGTCTTCGTATTCTTGCATTCAGATGAATGGAAAAGAAGTATTTCGCTTTGCTGTCAAATGCGTTCCCCAATCTATTGAGTCTGCTCTACAAAAAGCCGGTCTTCCTGCTTCTTCCATTGATTGGCTCCTCCTCCATCAGGTTATCTTCTTATCATTCATTTAAACTTCACTGATAAACAAGATATGAAATTTGAGTTTATATGGCGAAAGTTTAGAGTTTTCATACCGAAAATTCAGCAAAAACGAATGTCGATAAGTGGAAAGATGTGTCACTTGAGCTTTTGATTCGGTTAAGTGGAAAGTTTTGTAAAATCATTTGCAGGCAAACCAGAGAATAATAGACTCTGTGGCTACAAGACTTAAGTTTCCTCAGGAACGAGTGATTTCGAACTTGGCTAATTACGGTAACACAAGCGCTGCTTCGATTCCTCTAGCTCTTGATGAGGCGGTGAGAAGCGGGAAAGTTAAACCGGGACATACCATAGCCACTTCCGGTTTTGGAGCCGGTTTAACTTGGGGTTCGGCAATTATCAGGTGGAGATGAATGGCTACTTCAGAGCCAAAGTTTTTTTTTTTTTTTTCTCTCTTCCAGAGAGTAGAGGAAGCACTGGAAATTGGTTTAACCGGTCTGGTTTAGTCCGGTTAAACTGGAAGTAAAGCGCATTTTGTCTGATTTCGTTATTTTTTTTCACTTTTTTTTTGGAGGTTTCATTGTTGTTACTTGTTAACTTGTTAGTTTGTTTATCTTGAATACTAATAATTTGAAAAAAAAAGAAAAAAAAAAGCGTTCTTCCGTCATTTCTCGTTTGTATGTGAAGATGACATTTCTTTATGTTCTTAACCTTTTTTCTGTTTTTGAAAACTCTTTTTTTTTTTTAGTGATAATATTAAGTTTTTTTTTCAAATCATATTTGATCAGATCCTAACCTTGTTCAGAATCTTTAGAACTTATAAAGAAGCTTTTGAACAAAAATAATAATAAAGAAGCCTAAAGTGTAGTAAACAACATCATAAATGGATAGAGGATGCTCAAGAGAAGCCAGTGTTCAAGAGAGAGAATTGATCAATCCATATATATGAGGTTTTATGATCCGTTTTGTGAGCCGATACAAAGCCAATATTTTCTTGGGGTTAAGGGATCTTGTATCAATTAAAATAATAAAAGCACAATTAATAATACACTATAATATCGAGTTCAATTTTCCAGAGTTTTTGAGAATGTCATTAGGAAATCCTGGAAGGCAAGTGTTTCTGAATATCCTGAAAATACTTGCCTTCCAGGATATCCTAACATTCTCAAAAATTATGGTAAATTGAACTCGCTATTATAGTGTAATGATTGTGCTTTATTATTTTAATTTTTAAAAGATCGATGGAGATTTCATTTTTGATGCAAGTTTTGATTTTTTTTTTTTAATCTACTCAATGTGATGTTGTCAATGAATATTACAAGTTGGGGTGTGCATTCTCTGTGTGCGGGGCCTATGACCACTCTCCATATCTCCCCAAGCTCATCACTGTTATCATTTTTGTTAGAATAATCAGAAAGATAATTAATTAATTAATCTATCTGAGTTTTGTTTCAATGACACGTTATTGCACGTGCTAGCACGCTATTGAAATCTTAAGCAATATGGGGACAAGATCACATTATCTCCATGACAAAATGCAAAGATTTGATATAGGCAATTTAAAAATCGTTATTGCATTACATCTAACACCAAATTATTGAGATTTTAAAACCAAAGAAAAATATAAACTCATGTATTATTTGGGATTATTAGCTTAGCTGTTATGCACTTAAAAGGAACCAATGGAATCGACTCTACGGAGATACACCAGTTACACTAACTAACCCCCATCCATATTTAAATTGTTTTTTTCTTAACAGAAATTGATTAGGTTTGTCTTTATTACCAGCAATATAGTTTTTTTTTTCTTGGTTTCTTGGCCTATATATCTATTATGGTCGCTTTTGAAGCTTAAGCAAATCTTTTGGTAATGCAAAACAAATGGATCTAAATGAGCGTCCTTCGAACGCAAGAGGCGACAAGATAACCGAAGAAACCAAGATTTTGATCTCTTCGCTTCCTTCAGACGCAGATAGCGAAGGAAAGAAGCTTTGTAATTATCAAGGATGTTGGTATTACTACAACACTCTCCAAGGTGTTCTTAATTTCCAGAGAGGATTTCAACCGCAAGACACCGACATAATCCTTGCTTCTTTCCCCAAATCAGGCACTACTTGGCTCAAAGCCCTCACAGTTGCCCTCCTCGAGAGATCTAAGAACCATTCTTCTGATGATCATCATCCTCTTCTATCTGATAATCCTCATGGCATTGTACCATTCTTCGAGATCGATGTGTTTCACGAAAGCTCAAGTCCTGACCTAAGCAAGTTCTCATCATTTCCGAGGCTGTTCTCAACTCACATGCCACTACACACAATGCATCAGGCCCTCAAGGACTCTACTTGCAAGATTGTGTACATTTGTAGGGACGTGAAGGACACCTTGATCTCGTGGTGGTTTTTCATCTGCGCTATGCTTAAAATAGAACTAAAGATAAGCATTCTCGAGTCAACATTTAAAGCTTTCTGTAGCGGAGTTATCTATTATGGACCCTTCTGGGAACATGTCCTGAGTTATTGGAAAGGAAGCTTGGAAGACCCCAAGCATGTTCTTTTCATGAGGTATGAGGAGATGAAAGCGGAGCCTCGTGATCAGATCAAGAGACTTGCGGATTTCTTGTGTTGTCCTTTTACTAAGGAAGAAGATGAGAATGGAGTGGTGGAAAAGATCTTAGACCTTTGCTCTCTACGTAATTTAAGCGGTTTGGAGGTTAACAAAACTGGGAAAGTAAACGACGTGGATCACAAGAATTTCTTCCGTAAAGGGGAAGTTGGTGACTGGAAGAACTATCTTACTCATGAAATGGAGAACAAGATAGACATGATCATCCAAGAGAAGCTCCAAGATTCTGGTTTGAAATTCTAGAGTTATTGTTATGGTTTGTGTTTTCTTTGATGCAGCATAATAAGAGTACCTTCCGTTGTGTTCTGTTCTTTAACTACTTAATAGTTTCTTTCAATTGTTACTTTGATGCAATATATTTAAGAAAAAATTAGGCGTTAAGCGGACGATGATCTAGCTTCTAAAAAACGCATAATATATGGTCTGAAACTGTTTAGGAATAAATTGATGTACTACATATGCTATAACGTAAATGAAAAAAAAATATGATTTATAAACAATAGAATTGATCAATTATATTTGATAAGTTAAAAGACAAAAACAATGATTACATTTAGTAAAAAGATTTCTTTTTCTGATTTGATTAATAAAATAAAAGTTTAACTTGTTTTTTGGCTATGTATTAAAAAAAAAAATCAAAAGTTCAGATTTTAGGTGTTTGTGTATTAAACTTTAAACTTCACTGGAAATACAAGTTTCAAAAAATAAGACGACAAAACGTTTAGACCGCATAGAACGTTTAAACGCCGCCTAAACTCGACCTACACCACCACATTTTCATTTCCGTCTAAGCCAAAATAGAATTGCCACCGTGGGAGTCCGCATAAACACCGTCTAACCCACATTTTTAAACACCTACTTTTGAAAAAGAGTACTTTTTTTTGTAACGGTAAAAAAAAAAGAGTACTTCCGGCATCATTGTTTATATAACTACCTAATTAATCCACGCGCATGCATGTTTTTATAACGTGTAATATGAAAGCCAACTACGGAACACCTACTATACATGTGGTTTCTACGAAACAAGATCCAAAAGTCATTTATATATTAAGTTACATGGTTTCCAACTCAAAACCAATTGACTATAAGTGGATTGGCCATGCCTTTTATATACTACTTAAAATCCCTTCCAATTTCCGATGTGCGATATATTCCCTAATACGCCCCCTCGAGATGATGGCTCTTGGCCATTGATCTCGTTATGTTTGGGCATGGATCGACGGACCATCTTTGAGTCACATATCGATGATGGATCGGATTGGATTGCGTGGATCGGGCTCTGATACCATATTAAGTTACATGAGCTTCCAACTCAAAACCAATTGGAAGGGATCTTAGGTAATATATAAGGCACATGGGCCAATCCACTTATCGCCAATTGGTTTTGAGTTGGAAGCCCATGTAACTTAATATGGTATCAGAGCCCGTTCCACGCAATCCAACCCGATCCATCATCGATATGTGACCCAAAGATGGTCCGTCGATCCATGCCCAAACATAACGAGATCAATGGCCAAAAGCCATCATCTCGAGGGGGCGTATTAGGGAATATATCACACATCGAAAGTTGGAAGGGATCTTAAGTAGTATATAAGAGGCATAAGCCAATCCACTTATCGCCAATTGGTTTTGAGTTGGAAACCCATATAACTTAATATTATATTCTCTAATATTCTAGAGAGGGAACATGCATGGTTAAGAAACCAATGTTCAGATTACACTAAATAAAAAAGTTACACTAAATTTGAGAGAGTTCGTTGGGAGTTTTTAATATGGGTCTTTCATATTGAAAAAAATAAATATATGCAAGTAATCCATGTGAGAAACCTCTCTAATGGAGCAAAACAATAACAAAACAAAAATTGTTTAGTACATTTTCATATTTTTTTTAAAAAAAGAAAAACAAAAAATTTAAAACCATTTTGAAGTTTTGAACTCGAGACTTTTTTTTAAATCACTATTAATTTACAAATAGACTAAAAACCATCTTGCAAATTGAAAACAATCTTTTTATACATAAAATAAATACCAAGTCCATGTTTCCTTCAGAGTCGGCCTTGAAAGTACCAAAAATTTGCAAAATTATTGAGAAATGATGAATGTGTATGTGTATGGGTCTTTTGCAGAACTAACTATATTAGATATAAAAATTAAGAATATAGCCATGGTCATTTAGTAACAAATACACTAATCAACAACTCTAGAAATTGTCTATTTTACCTTGTATGTATTATTCTATGTATTGTTCTGTTTTTTTGAAATAATATAGTTTAATAGATATACATATAGCATAGACTTGAAAATCGAAAACAATAATTATACAATAGCAAAATAGCATAGTATAAAATGATAGTTATAGTTTTTTTCAAACCTCTCTCTATCTATGTAGAGAGGGAGGAAATTTAGTAATAAAAACACTAACCAAAAACCCTAGAAATGGTCTATTTACCTTTATATACTATTCTATGTATTGTTTTGTGTAGTGTTCTGTATTTTTTGAAATAATATAATTTAATAGATATACATATATACTTGAAAACCAAAAACAATAATTACACAATAGCAAAATAACATAGTACAAAATGATAGTTAGAATTTTTTCAAACCTCGCTCTCTATCTCTACAAAATGATACTTAGAGGTTTTGTATAAAACACAAAAGAATACATTTGTGATTAAAATTTTTATAAAGTATACACTATTCTATAGACATTATATGTTAAATATTTACATTATATGTTAAAAATATAAACAATTATCAAGTGTCGTTAGTTCGACTGGTAAATGATCCTAGGCAAAGTCAACAGGTCACATGATCGAGTGACGCTTGTGACGAAACTAATATTATATGATGTGGTTTCGGGCCTGGGGATGTACGGGTTTCGACCCAGAACCTCCTGATAATTAAAAAAAAAATATAAACAATTTTATTAAATTTTTATAAAGAATACACTATTCTATATTTCATTATAGCTAATAACAAGTTACTGTGATTTTAAAATCGTTATTGCATTACATTATAATAACAAATTATTGAGATTTTAAAATCAAATATAATATATAAAACTGATGTATCATGTGGGATTTCAAATTGTTATTAGCTGTAATTCACTTAAAAGGAATCAATGGATCCACTCTACGAATATACACCAACTACACCTACTAACCCATCAATATTTAACTATTTTTTCCTTAACAGCGATTTAAAAAGGTTTGTCTTTATTACCAGCAATTTGAAATAGTTTTTGTCTATACTACCAGCAATATTTGTTTTTCTTGATCTCTTGGCTAAACTATCTATAATGTTTTCGTCTAAAGCTTGATCACATCTTTTTGTAACACCTAATAAGAACAAACAAAACAAATGGACCGGAAGGAGCTTCCGACCGTAAGAGACGACAAGATAAGCGAAGAAACCAAGAGTGTGATCTCTTCGCTTCTTTCACACACAGATGTAATAACTCAAATTGGATCCTTAAAGGAAATAAGAGTTAATGGGTTTAAAGAGAAATCTTTATTGAAAAATTAGCTGGAGCTCGAGAAGTACACGGTGAGTTTAGATCGTCGGAATAAGAACGCCGACCTAAACTTGAAAGCAGAGAAATCTAAAGCGATAAACAATGAATTGCTGAGTTTGCCCTAGGTTTCTCTCTCTCAATTTCTGAATGAATTCTTCGCTGAGAAGTCCTCTATATTTATAATGCCTTTGAGTCGGTTTTCAAGGCTTACTCTTTCCTTTTCGGAATAGAAAAGTTTCCCGAGAGATAAAACTGACCAGGCGCTTTCTCCGGATTGATAAGAATAAATGGAATATTTTCATTTATCTTAGGGACCTAAAATGGCTTGAGCCTTTCAGGGTTTCTTAATGGGCCGAGCTCAGTTGACGTCAGGATTTTTAGAGGGGGTGTGAATCCCTGCTCTAACAGTTAGTCCCCCCCAGTTCGGCAAATGAAAGTGAATCGAGTTTACCGAATTAGAAGGAAACGGTTCGGCGTGAATTGAGATCGGTCATGTTACAAGTTAGAATTTAAAATGTGTATGTACCTTTGAGTTGTCAGGTCGGAGGCGATGAGCTAGGCGAGTTTAACGAGGTAGGCGAGCTTTGATGAGCTAGATGAGCTTAACGAGGTAGGAGAGCTTAACGAGGTAGGCGAGCTTTGATGAGCTAGATGAGCTTAACGAGGTAGGCGAGCTGAAGATCTCAGTGAAGTTTGACGACCTGAATAGTTTAGTGAATTTTGACGACCTGAAGAGCTCAATGAATTTCGACGACCTGAAGAGCTCAGTGAAGATCGACGACCTGAAGAGTTCAGTGAAGTATGATGAGCTGAAGAGCTCAGTAAAATATGCAAAGCTGATTTGCAGAGAATGCTAACGAGTTGAAGGTTCTGTCCCTAGAAGAACTGCTTTCAAAAGAAGGATGTTCCGACGGTTGAAAACGATCCTGATGCACCCGCACCAGTCAACCCGGTAGTACTGAGTGGAGAGCCGGTTACCGACGAGGGAGCCGCAAGTGGTCCTAGGCTGCAATGTGCCGAGCAGGATGATGCCGTGCAGGATGTGCCCAAAGGAGAGAGAGTCGAAGAAACGATCGAAGAGACGATCGAAAAGACCGGGAATTGATCATCCCCAAGTTGTACTTTCTATTTTTTTTTATTTTTTTTGTCCAAGTGTCTTTGTAGTAGACATGGACTCGATGTATTATTTGTGAACTTCCTTTGGCGAATAAATCAATGAATCAGAAATTTGGTTTTAACCAATGATCGTGTTTTTAGGAGTACGAACATGAATATTCAATGCGATATTGCCTTTAGGATTCTTGCGACTAGAGTTCATAAGTATAGAATATGCGAAATTGGTCGGCAGTATTTAAGTACTTAGAAATTTTCCTAAGTCGATTGCAAGATGCGATCTGGTCGGCTTAATAATATTGCAGGGCTTAGGACTGCGGAACAGAATCCGGCTTTAAAGGGAGGTGTGAATACAAAACATGCGAGAAGCTCGTCTTATATGGTTCTGTACCACCTAATTTGTAAGTGTGAATACTGATATGCGAAACAGGTCGGCAGTATTTATCAGTTCCACTTAGAAAAATCTAAGTCGAATGTAGGTTGCGAGTCTAATCGACTTATGTACTATATGACGTAGATATTGCAAACAGGTCGGCTTATACGCGGTAAAACGCGACTTGGCTTTGGTGTGCCGAACTAGGTGGATCAGACCTAGCTTTAGGCGGATCGAGCATTCGGACATGATGACGATATGAGAGCAATTAGCTCGGAAGCGTAAGAGAGTCGACCACGAAAAATCTTTCGAACAAAATGTAATAACTTAGACGATCTCGATGATTTCAGAACTCGTGTATGAGCTTGTTTTTGAGATAGTCGAACGACGAGCTTATCGTGATAGCACCTGAAAAGTTGAAAGGTTTGAATAGAGTAAGAGCTGAAAAACTTACTAGTGAGTTGATAAGCCGACGGGCTGAAGGCGTTGTGAGTTTCCGAATAGAATCGATGAGCTGATGAACAAATGAGGTCCGTACTCATCTCCGTTTGTACACATCTCCAAGCTGACGGAGGGTTGTGTTTGAACTTGTACTGAAAAGAATCGTAAAGTAATCGTGATTTCTAAAATATCTTATATGCAGTTACTAGAAAACTTATCTTTTTGTGCAAAGTAGTTTGGTTTGACGAACTACGACCGTAATGTAGCTCGGTCGCAATGGCGTTGAAGAACAAAATTGATGTTGGGAAACATGAGCTTATATTTGTGATGACGTCGGAGGGATCGGTGGTGATGTCGTTATAGGTTTTGTTAGACGGCTGTGGTAGAACTCGTGACTTTTAATCACGTCGGATTTGTTGAATGAGTTGAGAGTTTGAGCATGAGCTAGCTCAGTGCGAGCGTCTTTTTTTTTTAAGTCGTATGTTTTCTCTTGGTGCGTTTCATGTAGGCGACATTTTGAAGATGACCTAAGGGCGACGACCTGATTTAAAGACGACGACGTGAGGGGGACGTACTGAAAAAACGACATAAGGACGACGACCTGATTTAAGGACGAGGACCTGAGGGCGAGGACCTGAAGGTCGACGACCTGATTTAAGGTCGACTACCTGGGGATGACGAACTGAAGACAGCCTAAGGGCGACGAACTGATTTAAGGACGACTACCTGAGGAGGACAAACTGAAAACGACCTAAGGGCGACGACCTAATTTAAGGACGACGACCTAAGGGCGACGACCTGATTTAAGGACGACGAACTTAGGGTGACGTCCTAAAGGTGACGACCTGAGTGTGACGACCTGATGTAAAAGACGACCTGAGGGTGACAATCTAATTTCACGTTGGGGAGGACGACCTGAGGGTGACGTCCTGAGGGTGACGACCTGAGGGTGACGTCTCGATTTAAAGACGACGACCTGATTCAAAGATGCAACCTGAAGCAATGCAAGGATGACGGTCTAAAGTCGACGACCTGATTTAAATACGACTATCTGATTCAAAGGCGTCGACCTGAAGCAAAGCGAGGATGACGGTCTAAAGGTACCAACCTGATTTAAATACGACGATCTCATTCAAAGGCGTCGACCTGATTCAAAGTGAGGATGACGGTTTAAAGGTGACGACCTGATTTAAGGGTCACTACCTTTAAAGAAGACAAGCTGAAGTGAACACCTTATAGAAGATGAGCTGATGCGATCATATTAAATATGCCGAGCTAAAATGAGTCAAGTGACCGAGCTGGAGCGAAAGCCTGAAGAAGACGAACTGAAGAGATGCCTAGCTGTGAGATTGGTGAGCTGCTTTGCTGGGAAAGCTGCCGAGCTGAATTGCTGGGAGGATGACGAGCTACGTAGCTGTGATAGCTGACGAGCTGTTTGTCTGAAAGACTGACGAGCTGCGTAGCTGTGATAGCTGACGAGCTGTCTGGCTGAAAGATCGACGAGCTGCGTAGCTGTGAAAGTTGACGAGCGAAACTTGTATAAGGGAGTATTGATTGCTCTTAATCTTCTAATTCTCGAGGGAGACTGTCTATCTAGGTAGAACTGATTTAGGTAGGGGTCGTTTAAAGAAACTTGATCGACTTAAAGAGAGTTTTGGAGTGTAATCGTCTTGGAGAGCTCCTGTTCAGCCTTGGGTAGATCGAGGCGATTGTCGAGTCCCTTCTGGATCTGAGCCGATAAGGTCTTCTTCATGTCGGTTATGTTAACCTGTGGTGGCTTCGGCAGGTTTCGCGCTCCTGGTGGCGGGTTGATTTGCTCTGTGTCTTCAGTTTGGCGTTGATCGACTTCTTTTGCGACGGATAAACCTGTCGCTGGGTCGATAGGCCGACCTGTTATTGGATCAACGAGCCGATCTGAGGTGTTGACGCCTTCGGGCCGATCTGTTGTTTAGTCTCTAGATCGGCCTTCGCCGGTGTTTGTAGCCTTCGGGTCGGTTGGTGTAGAATTGTCCACCATCTTCGAGCTCCGCGGTTTTTCTTAAAGACTGAGTCTCTTATGCCCCACAGACGACGTCAAATGTAATAACTCAAATCGGATCCTTAAAGGAAATAATATTTAATGGGTTTAAAGAGAGATCTTTATTGAAAAATTAGCTGCAGCTCGAGAGGTACACGGTGAGTTTAGGTCGTCGGAATAAGAACGCCGACCTAAACTTGAAAGCAGAGAAATCTAAAGCGATAAACAATGAATTTCTGAGTTTGTCCTAGGGTTTTCTCTCTCAATTTCTGAATGAATTCTTCGCTGAGAAGTCCTCTATATTTATAATGCCTTTGAGTCGGTCTTCAAGGCTTACTCTTTCCTATTCAGAATAGGAAAGTTTCCCGAGAGATAAGGTTGACCTGACGCTTTCTCCGGATTGATAAGAATAAATGAAATATTTCCATTTATCGTAGCCGACCTAAAATGGCGTGAGCCTTTCAGGATTTCTTAATGGGCCGAGCTTAGTTGACGTCGGACTTTTTAGAGGGGGTGCAAATCCCTGCTCTAACAACATATTCCCAAGGGCGGAAGATCTGAAAGTATCAAGGATGTTGGTAATTTTTAAGGGTCCATAATAAATAGTTCCGTTGCAGAACGATTTGAATATAGACTCGAGAATGCTTCGGTTTGGTTCTATTCAAATCGTTCTACAACGCTCTCCAAGGGGTTCTTAATTTCCAGAGAGGATTTCAACCGCAAGACACCGACATAGTTTTTTCTTTTTACCCCAAATCAGGCACTACTTGGCTCAAGGCCCTCACAGTCGCCCTCCTCGAGAGATCAAAGAACTATTCTTCAGATGATCGTCATCCTCTACTATCTAATAATCCTCATGGCATTGTACCATTCTTGGAGACCAATCTTTATATCGAAAGCTCAAGTCCTAACCTGGCCAAGTTCGCATCAGTTCCAAGGCTGTTCTCGACTCACATGCCACTGGACGTGATGCAAGAGACCCTCAAGGACTCTCCTTGCAAGATTGTGTACGTGTGCAGAAACGTGAAGGACACATTGGTCTCGTGGTGGTTTTTCGGGTGCGCTGTTCATAAAATAGAACCAAACCAAAGCATTCTCGAGTCTATATTCAAATCGTTCTGCAACGGAACTATTTATTATGGACCTTTTTGGGACCATATTTTAAGCTACTGGAGAGGAAGCTTGGAAGACCCCAAGCATGTTCTTTTCATGAGGTATGAGGAGATGAAAGCGGAGCCTCGTGATCAGATCAAAAGACTTGCGGATTTCTTGTGTTGTCCTTTTACTAAGGAAGAAGAGGAGAATGGATTGGTGGACAAGATCCTAGACCTTTGCTCTCTGCGTAATTTAAGCGGTTTGGAGGTTAACAAAACTGGGAAAAGAAACAACATGGATCACAAGGATTTTTTCCGTAAAGGGGAAGTTGGTGATGGAAGAACCATCTTACTCCTGAAATAGAGAACAAGATAGACATAATCATCCAAGAGAAGCCCCAAGATTCTGGTTTGAAATTCTAGAGTTACTGTAGAAACTCCATAAATTAATATTCGATAAATTGGAAAGAAACTTATTTTCATTTTCTAATTTTAAAAATAAAATTTTGATTTTCCTTTTAGTATTAGTAATTGATCATACAATTTCCTTAATTTAAATGAAAAACATAAAAAAACTTATTTTCCCTTTTTAGTTTTCTTATTCATATTTTTTATTTTTTTATTTTCCTTTTTGCATTAGTAATGAAAAAAAACTTATTTGTTTTTTAAATTAATTTTTAGATTTATGTAAAAATTATGTTAAAATTTAATTGGTTGAATTATTTTAACACATGTAAAAATCTAATCGATTAACTTGACACTTGTCACGATCTTGTTAGTTAAAGTTTTGATTTTCCTTTTAGTATTAGTAATTGATCATACAATTTCCTTAATTTACATGAAAAACTAAAAAAAACTTATTTTGGTTTTTTTAATTTTCTTATTTACATTTTGATTTTTTGTTTTCCTTTTTGTATTAGTAATGAAAAAAAATTTATTTTCCTTTTTTCTATTTTTAAAATTAATTTTTAGATATATGTAAACATGTTATTTTTTTTTAAATTAATTTTTAGATTTATGTAAAAATTATGTTAAAATTTAATTGGTTGAATTATTTTAACACATGTCAAAATCTAATCGATTAACTTGACACGTGTCACGATCTTATTAGTTAAAGTTTTGATTTTCCTTTTAGTATTAATAATTGATCATACAATTTTCTTAATTTAAATGAAAAACTAAAAAAAACTTATTTTCGTTTTTTTAATTTTCTTATTTACATTTTGATTTTTTGTTTTCCTTTTTGTATTAGTAATGAAAAAAAACTTATTTTACTTTTTTCTATTTTTAAAATTAATTTTTAGATATATGTAAACATGTTAAAATCTAATTGGTTGAATTTTTTAACACGTGTCAAAATCTAATCGATTAACTTGACACGTGTCACGGTCATGTTAAAAACTAACTTTGATGCATCCTACTTTATATAATAAAAGATTGATTTTTTTTTTCCTTTTTGTATAAGTAATGGAAAAAACCTTATTTTCCTTTTTCTGTTTTTAAAATCAATATGAAAAAACTTATTTTCCTTTTTCTATTTTTAAAATTAATTTTTAGATTTATGTAAACATGTTAAAATCTAATTGGTTTAATTTTTTTAACACGTGTCAAAATATAATAGATTAACTTAACACGTGTCACGATCATGTTAAAAACTAACTTTGATGCATCCTACTTTATATAATAAGATATATATATATATATAAATGTGTATATATATTTTTGGTGGCAATTATTAGATAATAAAAATTGTGTTAATATATATATGTGTATATATATTTTTGGTGACTTCTTTGATATTAAGATTATTGTTGAAAGTACTAATGTGAAAGAGTGAAGAACCTAGATGTGGTTAAAGATGTTACAATGAAATACTGTTGATTGTCGAGTTATAAAAATTGATCTCAGAAGTGCTATCGTTCGCGAGATGTTAGAATGTGATTGCCGTAAAGCACTTGTGGCGGGTGTATCCACAGTTGAAATCACAAGTGGGACGGATTTATCCTCACTGTGTGATCATTTTGTGTGTTTAGCTATGAGGACGGTCCTTATGTGGGTGGTCATAGTGTATTGTGGCGGGTGTATCCGCGGTTGAAATCACAAGTGGGACGGATTTATCCTCACTGTGTGATTTTTGTGTGTGTTGAGCTATGAGGACAGGCTTTGCGTGGGCGGTCATAGTTCATTGTGTCGGGCGAATCCGCGGTTGAAATCACAAGTCGGATGGATTTATCCTCACTGTGTGATCCTCTTGTGTGTGCGTCTGTGGGACGTAGTCTGTGTTGTGCATTGCTGTATATAAGTTGGGTGGTACCGTTTAGCCCTCAACTAGGCGTTCGTGGTATAGCATTTTGTAGTTGGATTCGTTCGGGTTCGTTCTCCTGAGTAATCTAAATTACTCATCCTCTCCCCCTCGTTTCCCTTTTTTTCTTGCAGGATAGTAGACAAAAGTGTCGGTTCAAGTCGAGTTGGTGAATTTTGTTCGAGGAATATCTTGAGATCGGGACCATTGGTGCGACATCGTTGTCTTCTGCTTAGAAACGAATATCTAAATACGCTGTCGTGTTCAGTGTGACTGGGGAGCGGGTATTACAGAATTGTTGGGTGAATGACTCCTACGAACAGGTCCGTCTCATAGGAAATCAGGGCCATGTAGTAGTCCAAAATGTTCTTAATACTTGATTCAATATTTTTAAAATAAAATGCCTCGTTTCTAGTTCTGTTATGGCACCAAGTTTAGCCTGTGTTTTCTTCCAGTGTTTCCATTTTAGTAATAAGAGTCGAAGGGTTTAAAATTTCGAATCTAGAGTTTAAATTTTTAATATTATATGTTAAAAATATAGACAATGTTATTTTTTTTTTATAAAGTATACACTATTAACTATATTGCATTGTAGCTAATAACAAGTTATTGTGATTTTAAAATCGTTATTTTATTACATTATACTAACAAATTATTGAGATTTTAAAATCAAATATTATATATACTAGGTGATAACCCGCGCCCTGCGCGGAGTGTAGATTTATATTTTTTCGGGTAAGTGAATTATAATTAAAAATATAATAATTTCTAGTTATTTTAATATCAAATTTTCATTAAATTCTTATTAATCAAAGGGATTAATAAAATAATATTTAGTTTTGTTTAAGTGAAGTTGAATTTATTTATTATTATGTTTTTTATAATTGAAAAATTAAACTATAGTAAAATATTTTAATTCATTTTTTATAACATAAATTGTTATGTTGAAAATATAGTAGAAAATTTTAAATTTGTATGATATAAAAACAATTAGAAAGATAAATGAAGAGATATCAAAAAGAAATTATGGAAACAATATCTGAAATAAATTATAATATGATTTTAAAACACTACCATATGTCTTTAGAGACATTTATTTTTAAATAAACTTTTTAAAATGACCTAAAAATATTGAACAGGGCGGGTATGCATATTAATGCATATTTTGCTCCAATGCTTGACGCTAATCAAAGGGTATTGACCGGAAGCCTGTCGATTTGTAAGTTATGTATTACTAATGAGTTATGTATATGTAAATAAAAATATTAGACAAATTAGGAGGTATTAATACTTACCTCGATCTGAATGATTGTATTTCAGGGATCTGAGGATCAAATAGAATTTGAGAACATCCACCTAAATTACGGATATGTGTATTTTAAACATTATGTTTAATTTTTAATGAAATACTNGGCAGGTTTCGCGCTCCTGGTGGCGGGTTGATTTGCTCTGTGTCTTCAGTTTGGCGTTGATCGACTTCTTTCGCGACGGATAAACCTGTCGCTGGGTCGATAGGCCGACCTGTTATTGGATCAACGAGCCGATCTGAGGTGTTGACGCCTTCGGGCCGATCTGTTGTTTAGTCTCTAGATCGGCCTTCGCCGGTGTTTGTAGCCTTCGGGTCGGTTGGTGTAGAATTGTCCACCATCTTCGAGCTCCGCGGTTTTTCTTAAAGACTGAGTCTCTTATGCCCCACAGACGACGTCAAATGTAATAACTCAAATCGGATCCTTAAAGGAAATAATATTTAATGGGTTTAAAGAGAGATCTTTATTGAAAAATTAGCTGCAGCTCGAGAGGTACACGGTGAGTTTAGGTCGTCGGAATAAGAACGCCGACCTAAACTTGAAAGCAGAGAAATCTAAAGCGATAAACAATGAATTTCTGAGTTTGTCCTAGGGTTTTCTCTCTCAATTTCTGAATGAATTCTTCGCTGAGAAGTCCTCTATATTTATAATGCCTTTGAGTCGGTCTTCAAGGCTTACTCTTTCCTATTCAGAATAGGAAAGTTTCCCGAGAGATAAGGTTGACCTGACGCTTTCTCCGGATTGATAAGAATAAATGAAATATTTCCATTTATCGTAGCCGACCTAAAATGGCGTGAGCCTTTCAGGATTTCTTAATGGGCCGAGCTTAGTTGACGTCGGACTTTTTAGAGGGGGTGCAAATCCCTGCTCTAACAACAGATTCCCAAGGGCGGAAGATCTGAAAGTATCAAGGATGTTGGTAATTTCTAAGGGCCCATAATAAATAGTTCCGTTGCAGAACGATTTGAATATAGACTCGAGAATGCTTCGGTTTGGTTCTATTCAAATCGTTCTACAACGCTCTCCAAGGGGTTCTTAATTTCCAGAGAGGATTTCAACCGCAAGACACCGACATAGTTTTTTCTTTTTACCCCAAATCAGGCACTACTTGGCTCAAGGCCCTCACAGTCGCCCTCCTCGAGAGATCAAAGAACTATTCTTCAGATGATCGTCATCCTCTACTATCTAATAATCCTCATGGCATTGTACCATTCTTGGAGACCGATCTTTATATCGAAAGCTCAAGTCCTAACCTGGCCAAGTTCTCATCAGTTCCAAGGCTGTTCTCGACTCACATGCCACTGGACGCGATGCAAGAGACCCTCAAGGACTCTCCTTGCAAGATTGTGTACGTGTGCAGAAACGTGAAGGACACATTGTTCTCGTGGTGGTTTTTCGGGTGCGCTGTTCATAAAATAGAACCAAACCGAAGCATTCTCGAGTCTATGTTCAAATCGTTCTGCAACGGAACTATTTATTATGGACCTTTTTGGGACCATCTTTTGAGCTACTGGAGAGGAAGTTTGGAAGACCCCAAGCATGTTCTTTTCATGAGGTATGAGGAGATGAAAGCGGAGCCTCGTGATCAGATCAAAAGACTTGCGGATTTCTTGTGTTGTCCTTTTACTAAGGAAGAAGAGAAGAATGGATTGGTGGACAAGATCCTAGACCTTTGCTCTCTGCGTAATTTAAGCGGTTTGGAGGTTAACAAAACTGGGAAAAGAAACAACATGGATCACAAGGATTTTTTCCGTAAAGGGGAAGTTGGTGACTGGAAGAACCATCTTACTCCTGAAATGGAGAACAAGATAGACATGATCATCCAAGAGAAGCTCCAAGATTCTGGTTTGAAATTCTAGAGTTATATGGTTTAAGTTTTCGTTCATGTTGCAAAATAAGAGTACATTTCGTTTAAAATGTGTTTAAAATTGATATTGTCCAATAATAGCCAATTATGTGTTATCCGAGCCATGCAATATTAAATTATTATTTTTTAAAAAATTGATAACATATATAATATCGAAGTAGTTGAATACAAAAAGCTTACTAATGTGGAAAACTATATCCATATAAAATTTGTATAAATAAAAACTAAAATTATTATAACTCAAAAAACAAAAACTATAATTTAGAATTAATTATTATTGTTTTATTATTGTCAAAAACATAATTAGCTAATACAAAAGCTTACTCAGCTTACTCCTGTGAACTCTATTTAATTATTATTATTATTGTCTAAAACTATAACTTAGAATTAATAATTACTCTTTACATGAGTAGAGGTTCTTATTGTTATACTCTTAGAGCAAGAACAATGGTAGTTTTTATAAGAACTCTTAATATATATTAAACAAATAAAAATTATTATAATAATAAATTGGTTCTTAAAAACTTAAGAAAGTATCTTAACTAAGAACTTTTGAGTATTTTTTTTAAGTTCTTAAGAACCTTATTCATTATTATAATAATTTTTATTTGTTTAATATATATTAAGAGTTCTTATAAGAACTACCATTGTTCTTGCTCTTAGAGCATGTGCAACGCTTAAACTTTTTCTTAAGTATAAAATATTAATATAATATAAAAACATAAATAAATTAAAAAAAAAAACCAGTTACATAAAGACACATGTTTTATTTTTCTATATATAGTGCAGGAACCGGTTCCTAAGCAAGAGAGTAAGAATGATTCTCTTCACTTTTTTACTTTCCCATTTTTTTAATATTTTTAAAATTTAGATTTGAGTTAAGAAACCAGCGTTGTACATGCTAATCACGGGCCCATCACTCAATATGCATCTTGTGCACATTGTGATACAATACGCCCAAAATAATATGACAATACGCATTTTCATCATGCACACTGTGATAGGCTTCAACTTATACAATGCGGCATATCAATTCTGATGACATGACCACAAAAACGCATCGACAACCACTTGCTTGTGATCTTACGTTCAGCAATTATCAGGTGGAGATGAGTGGCTACGTTCGACATGTAAGGTTTACTTCAGAGCAGAGGTGAGGATAAATTGGAAGTGATCTATTATACGATTTACTATATTTCGTAATCGATAAGATTATGATTATAAATCGAGTACAAGAATTATGTAACGCTTGATATAGTATTAATATATATGAGTATATATAATTTATGAGATAATCACTCGTTATAATAATATATTAATTTGTGGTAATATATATGTGTGTATATATTTTTTGGTGGTAATTAATATATTTTTGGTGGAAATTATTGGATAATATAAATTGTGTTAATATATATATATATATATATATATATATATATATATATATATATATATATATATATTTTTGGTGGCAATTATTAGATAATATAAATTGTGTTAATATATATATATGTGTATATATATATTTTTGGTGACTTCTTTGATATTAAGATTATTGTTGAAAGTACTAATGTGAAAGAGTCAAGAACCTAGATGTGGTTAAAGATGGATGTAATACCGTTGATTGTCGAGTTATAAAAATTAATCGCAGAAGTGCTATCGTTCGCGAGACGATAGAATGCGATTGCCGTAAAACACTTGTGGTGGGTGTATTCGCAGTTGAAATCACAAGTGGAACGGATTTATCCTCACTGTGTGATCCTTTTGTGTGTTGAGATATGAGGACGGGCCTTACGTGGGTGGCCATAGTTCATTGTCGCGGGTGTATCCACGGTTGAAATCACAAGTGGGACGGATTTATCCTCACTGTGTGATTTTTGTGTGTGTTGAGCTATGAGGACAGGCTTTGCGTGGGCGGTCATAGTTCATTGTGTCGGGTGAATCCACGGTTGAAATCACAAGTCGGACGGATTTATCCTCACTGTGTGATCCTCTTGTGTGTGCGTCTGTGGGACGTAGTGTGTGTTGTGCATTGCTGTATATAGGTTGGGTGGTACCGTTTAGCCCTCGTCTAGGCGTTCGTGGTATAGGATTTAGTAGTTGGACCGGTTCGGGTTCGTTCTCCTGAGTAATCCAAATTACTCATCCTCTCCCCCTCGTGTCCCTTTTTTCTTGCAGGATAGTAGACAAAAGTGTCGGTTTAAGTCGAGTTGGTGGATTTTGTTCAAGGAATATCTTGAGATCGGGACATTGTTGCAACATCGTTGTCTTCGTCTGTGTGCCTTAGAAACAAATGTTTAAATACGCTGTCGTATTCAGTGCCGCTGGCGAGCGGGTATTACAGAATTTTTGGGTGAATGACTCCTACGAACAGGTCCGTCTCATAGGAAATCAGGGCCATGTAGTAGTCCAAAATGTTCTTAATACTTGATTCAATATTTTTAAAATAAAATGCCTCGTTTCTAGTTCTGTTATGGCACCAAGTTTAGCCTGTGTTTTCTTCCAGTGTTTCCATTTTAGTAATAAGAGTCGAAGGGTTTAAAATTTTTAATCTAGAGTTTAAATTTTTACTATTATATGTTAAAAAATATAGACAATGTTATTATTATTTTTTCATAAAGTATACATTATTAACTATATTGCATTATAGCTAATAACAAGTTATTGTGATTTTAAAATCGTTATTTAATTACATTATACTAAAAATTATTGAGATTTTAAAATCAAATATTATATATATATAACTGATGTATCATATGGGATTTCAAACTGTTATTAGCTGTAATTCACTTAATTAAAAAAGAATCAATGGATCCACTCTACGAATATACACACCAACTACACCTACTAACCCATCCATATTTAACTACTTTTTCCTTAACTGCGATTTAATAAAAAGGTTTGTTCTTTATTACCAGCAATTTAAAATAGGTTTTGTCTTTACTACCGGCAATATTTGTTTTTCTTGATCTCTTGGCTAAAGTATTAAGTATCTACAATGTTTTCGTTTAAAGCTTGAGCACATCTTTTTGTAACACCTAACAAGAACAAACAAAACAAATGGATCGGAAGGAGCTTCCATCGTCCGGCGTAAGAGACGACAAGATAAGCGAAGAAACCAAGAGTTTGATCTCTTCGCTTCCTTCACAAACAGATTCCCAAGGGCAGAAGATCTGCAAGTATCAAGGATGTTGGTATTACTACGACGCTCTCCAAGGCGTTCTTAATTTCCAGAGAGGATTTCAACCGCAAGACACCGACATAATCCTTGCTTCTTACCCCAAATCAGGCACTACTTGGCTCAAGGCCCTCACAGTTGCCCTCCTCGAGAGATCAAAGAACCATTCTTCAGATGATCATCATCCTCTACTATCTAATAATCCTCATGGCATTGTACCATTCTTGGAGACCAATCTTTATTTCGAAAGCTCAA
>JAHZTW010000001.1:187748907-187850711 GCA_020283515.1 Alliaria petiolata
TGGATGAGAAGACATTCGTCTGGGAAGCATTCAATGCCACCCTCTGATCCACCAGACGTCTGAACCCCGACACAGTCAAGCTAATGACTGAAAACGAGCGCTGAGTGGGAGGCAACCCACTGTTAGGTACGTTTTATTTTTATTTTGTTTTGGTTTTACTAAGTCCTAGTTTCAGTCAGTTGAAAAAGGCGACATTGGACTCGACATTGACCAGTGTCGATCGACACAACTAGGGTCGAACGACACCACGCGCAGACGAAGGTAAGTCTTCTTTCTGGTCTATTATGTTGTTTCTAATCTTTCTTTTAGCTAACTTCAGGCTTGATAACACTGGGGACAGTGTTGTTTAAGTCTGGGGGAGGTGATTACTGACTTTGTGTTTTGTTTTGAGAGTCAAAAACGTTTTGTTTTATTGAGTCAAAATAAGTGAAATTTTCAGTTTTTCTAAGAACTAACCGCAGATTGTTGAAACTTGAGGGACCATTGCTGTAGTAGTTGATTGTGGATCTTACTAAGTAGAAAGCTACAAGTGGATCAATCTAACAGGGCGAGTTCATATTCCTTATAAGAACTAGGTATACGCAGAACTTGATTCCTCTTTCAACTTAGATAAGATTAGAAATCTGCAGCCTCTCCTTGATCTTCCCTTGAGAAAAGAAAAAGAAAATAAAAAGTCTGATCAAGGAATAGTGCAAAGAACCTCATGAACCTGTCTCCTCACAAGGAACAATATTAGTGAGAGCTCATGAACCTGTCTCCTCACAAGGAACACAAGTAGGAGCAGCACTATTCCAAGACTTAAAAGAATAAGCAAAAGTCAATGAAAAGATATGTAGAACACCCTGAAAATGGGCAGAAGTTGACTAAGGGAAGAGAAAATAGGAGAGTTTGTAGAAAGTATATCTTGTTCAGGCACTAAGGAAGGGAAAGAATCAGAAAAGTTATGTAGCATTGCCATTGTTAGAGTTCGAATTTTTACAAAGGAAAGGGTCTGGATTCAACTGGTGGATTGCTAAGCTTGTGGTAAGTACACTGAACATTTCCTAAGGTTGGCTCTATAACATGTGGATTCAAGAGTGTTAACATATGTGGCGTTCTGAAGGTTAGCTGGATCTTTCGGTTTTCAAACCTCGACTCTATACTTGGTTTCTGTTTTGCTTGAGGGCAAGCAAAGGCTAAGTCTGGGGGAGTTGATATATCATGGTTTTTACCCATTTTAGGACCATGATATAAGTGTTTTTATAGAGTCTTTTGTTAGTTTTAGAGTCCTATTAGAGTCTTTACAGGTTCAGGTACGTTTTGAGCATAATTGGAGATTTTGGAGCATTTTGGAGCATTGTGGAAGAAGCTGCTGAAAAGATGAACTCGGAACTTTAGATAATCTTCGCAGCGAGAGTTGGTTGATTTTACATTAGTGTTTCAAGTTCAAGAACAGTGCTTAATATTTCCTAACATCCTGTCTAGACCTGCAATTTAGATCACCTGAGAATTTCCCTGAACCTAGCGTTTCGTCTCCTGAAGTTTAAATCGTTTTATTTGCATTCTGTCCTTACTTTTATTAATCTTCCTAGCTTAATTCGAATTTAGGAAACTGCTGTGTGACTATCCCTTCTCTGTGGATTCGATCCCTAAGTACTGCAATTGATCTCTTAATTTGAGAGAGTTGCTTAGGGTAAATTTGACCCATATCAGCTGTTCATAAAATAGAACCAAACCGAAGCATTCTCGAGTCTATGTTCAAATCGTTCTGCAACGGAACTATCAATTATGGACCTTTTTGGGACCATCATTTGAGCTACTGGAGAGGAAGCTTGGAAGACCCCAAGCATGTTCTTTTCATGAGGTATGAGGAGATGAAAGCTGAGCCTCGTGATCAGATCAAGAGACTTGCAGATTTCTTGAGTTGTCCTTTTACTAAGGAAGAAGAGGAGAATGGATTGGTGGAAAAGATCTTAGACCTTTGCTCTCTGCGTAATTTAAGCGGCTTGGAGGTTAACAAAACTGGGAAAAGAAACGACGTGGATCACAAGGATTTTTTCCGTAAAGGGGAAGTTGGTGACTGGAAGAACCATCTTACTCCTGAAATGGAGAACAAGATAGACATGATCATCCAAGAGCAGCTCCAAGATTCTGGTTTGAAATTCTAGAGTTATATTGTTATGGTTTGTGTTTTCTTCAGCATAATAAGAGTACCTTCCGTTGAAACTATATCCATATAAAATTTGTTTAGATAACAATTAAAATTATTGTAACTCAAAAAACAAAAACTATAATTTAGAATTAATTATTATTGTTTTATTATTGTCAAAAACATAATTAATTAATACAAAAGGTTACTCAGCTTACTCCTTTGAACTCGATTAAATTATTATTATTGTCTAAAACTATAATTTAAAATTAATTATTTTTCTTTACATGAGTAGAGGTTCTTACTGTTACATGCTTATCACGGGCCCATCACTCAATATATATCATGGCAATACGCATCTTTATTATGCACATTGCGATACAACACGCCCATATGACAATACGCATTTTCATCATGCACACTGTGATAGGATTCAACTTATATCAATTCCGCAAAAACGCATCGACAACCACTTGCTTATGATCTTACGAGTGTACCCTTCTAAGTATTCTCAAATTGAAAATAAACCATGGATTATATCGTTGGTCTTGTTTGTCCATCGCCACTTGACACACCACTACACTTCCAACTCCTCGTGAGTAGTCACATTGTCTAAACAAGTTTCCAGCCTTTCCTGTTACCCTCGGGTAATTACTGCTTGTTGACAGTTACACGACTTCATTACAATTTTTTTTCCTTTATAAAGATTTAGTCCATTAGTATTTGTTTTTTTTTTGGGTGCAATCCTCATAATATTAAATTAAACTGTTTCAGTGGCATACATTCGAAGGCTTTGTTTTGCCAAAGCATTAGTATTTATCACGTTTTATACTACAACGTTTGCATAAACATGATAAATATGATTAGTTATTATTAAATAATTGTACTTAAAAATTAAATATTATACGCAACGGTATATGTCAGTATGATTTCATTCAATGATAGTGGTTTTATCAATCTGTGAATTGTATATTTTGTATATTTTGTCTAATTACGCAAATGAGTTTTTTTTTTTTTTTTAGATCGAAACACTCAACTTGAATTAGGCGGTACGGATCAAATATATTGAGAATGCGGTGCAATTTAACTGCAGTATTTGCGAATAAACGTATTATGCCAAACAAGTGCGGTTAGTGCAAAATAAACAGTGCAAAATAATGTTTGATTTGGTGACAATCACAAGTGTGGTATGGATATAATAACTATTAAAACTTGATCAATTATTTTAAATTTGTTAAATTTCTAAAACTTCTATTTTTGAATAAAAGTTAGTATTAGTTTTACATTTTTCATATTTTCTATAAAACAAAAAAAATTATAATAGAGAACCACCGCATCAAATTTGCTATATAGTAAGTTAGTAACGTTGTCTTCCGAGAGCTTGACATGAACAAAAGCTCAAAAAATAATAATTGATATATCTGTTTTTCTACAAAAACTTATCAATCTATTTAATTGATATATCTATTTATTATTATATTTAATTGAAAAAGACTACTCTTTAGAAAAATTAAATAAGGTTGGCCCATTTATAGACACTGCAGAAAACGTGGGTTTTTAAAAGTTGACAAATAAAAATTAAGATATAGAACTACGGTTCAACACAACTATAAACAATTTTTAAGGATGGACATTGGATATCAAAAAAATAAAAAAATAAAGATTTGAATCTATCTTTCAAATCCAAAAATGAACAATCTTGATCTGAATTCGCTATTATTAAGAGGCATTCATATCTGGTTGATATCTATGAGAAAAATAGCTAAAAATATTAACTATTACTAGGTAGTTGACCCGCACATATGTGCGGATATGAGTTTTTTGATAAAAATAAGCTAATTATAATATTTCATAATAAAATTTACCATTTTTAATAAATAGATTATTGGTTCGCACAATCCAATAATATATTTATGAATTTTTTTAATTGCGTTAAAAAATTTGAACCCAGAAAATTTTCGTGAAAAACCCGATTTCATAAATTTCTCACCAAAAATGTGAATCAGTAAATTTCTCACCAAAAAATTTACGTCAAATATGTGATTAAAAAGTGAATTTCTCGCCAAAAATTGAATCTGTAAAATTTTTGTCAAAAAATGGATCCGTGAATTTTTCGCCAAAGAAATGGATCCGTAAATTTCCCGTCAAAAATCGAATCCGTAAATTTTTTGTTAAAAAGTGGATTTGTGAATTTTTCGTCAAAGAAATGAATCCGTAAATTTTCCGCTAAAAATTAATTCAAAAATATGATTTTAAAATCTTTCCGTCAAAAATTTAATTTTGCGATTTTTTGCCAAAACTATAAATCAATAAATTTTCCTTCAAAAAATGTGTGTTAAAAATCTATTCAAACACTTTCTGTCAAAAATTGCATGCCACTTGTTAACTTGTTAGTAGTTGTTTATCCTGAATGCTGATAATTTGGAAAACAACAAAAATTTCTTCGGTTTTTGAAAACTCTCGTTTGTATGTGAAGACGACAGATCTTTATCTCTTTTCTCGTTAACTTGTTAGTGGTCATTTCTCTTTGTTAGTGATAAATTAAGATTTGTTTAAATCATATGATCAGCTCCGAACTCTGTTCAGAATCTTGAGAACTTTTAATCACACTTATACAAAAGCCTAAAATGTAGTAAACAACATCATAAATGGATAGTGGATGCTCAAGAGAAGCCAGTGTCCAAGAAAGAGATCTGGACGAAATGCTAAGAACGTACACAATAATTGAATATACAAAATATCTCGACCAAAACAAAAATTGAGTATCGAAATTAAGAAAAAAGTCCCATTCATTTAATTTGAAAGAGTTAAGGTGGTCGTGAAGCGTGTGGTTGCCTGTGTGTTCAAGAGAAATATTTGATCAATTCATATGAGGTTTCACGATCCGTTTTAATCCAGTTTCGTAAACCACAGTTTTCTTCGGTTTTACGGAAATCGCGTTCTCGAAGCCAATGACAAAATGCTAAGAACGTACATAATAATAAATTCTAGAGTAGCTCTTACATAATGATATGGTTACTTCGAACATACTAAATATATCTAACAAAACAAAAATTGAATAGTGAGTTTAAGCAGAACAGATTAACTATAAACATGAGTGACACAGTTTCTCGAAGAAAAAAAGAGAAAGGGGGAAACAATATGAATTCTCTAGAAAAAGGACCCATTCATTGAATTTCAAAGATTGCTAGTAGTTGTTAGGTGCAATAATAGTTTGAAAGACACAAGGTGGCCGTGAGGCATGTGGTTGCCTGTGTGTAGACTCTAGAGCATTCTAAAAATGAATTTTCGATATTTGAAATTGTAGAACAACCAGTATTTAAGTAAGTTCAGTTTCATCACCATTTTAGAGCATTCAAGCTTAATAATAAGTGTTTCCTCGACGTAAAATTTTGTGATAAAAAAAAGAATCAAGCAAAAGATGGAAGGAAAAACTGTGATTTTAAGCGTGCTCATCATGACTCTCTTCATGGCGCAAATTCAAGACAAAGTGGATGCAAAGACGTTTTTTCAGAAAGTGGTTGCCCTCCGGGATATCCTTTTGGCAATCTCGAAAACTCTGGTAAATTGAGCTCACTATTATAGTGTATTACTAATTGTGCTTTATTATGTTAATTGTTACAAGATCGACAGAGATTTCATTTTTTAAAACCCAAGGTGAAGCTGCCAATGAATACTGCAAGTTGGGGTGTGCATTCTCTGTGTGCGGTGCCATGACCACTCTCCAGAACTCCGGTAAAGAAAAATTCCCAAGCGTGTATTATCACTTTTGTTAGAATAATATGACAAGAGAATTAATCTATTTGAGTTTTGTTTCGGTGACTAGACGCAAATGAAATTGTGAATGGAGCGGTTAAACAATGCACCAAAGCGTGTTCTACTTTATGCAACAAGGGCTCTCTTAAAGAAGTTAAAAGTGCCTAAACAATCATATCCAAAATGATATCAAACCTAAATGTTGTTTTCGCTGTTTACAATATCGTCGTGTATGTGGCAAAAATGCTAGACTCTCGTGCTAGTATTTGAATAAGTTTGTTGTTGGTTTATGTATGTGACGTAGAAGGTTGCCGATCCTCGATTGTATATGCCTTCTATTTCCTATTCTCTAAATAAAGAATAATGTGAGATTATTAATTAATCTTCTTCGATCTCGACTATTTTAATTTGCTTTCTCTTTCTATTATTCCACACTTTGATACAAACTCTTCCTTTGAACGTAATTATCTTGTAAGCAGCTGATATCATGACAGCATATGAGACGTAGCAGCAGTGTTAAGTGTTAAGACTGACAATAACAAGTAATCTGGCGTTCTGGTTAAATACAATTTCAAGAATATACTATAACTATATTATATGAACCTATTTTTGCTGTAATGATTTATCTCTCCCACCTTAGAATAAATCATCTTTTCAGTAAAGACCATCTCAAATGTATCACAATCGGATTCTATTCTCTGCCTCAATGAGATGAAAAAAAATACATTCCCGCAATTTCCCACGGCGAATGTTTCCTTTGTTTGATTTTTTAGGTTGTGACTCGTGTGTGAATAATATTTTTACCAGTCAGTTGATTTCGCCATTCGTTTCTCTTGATCAAGTTGTGCATCAAATGAAACAATCGGAATAAGTGTGATTAGTTTGGAAAGAGCAGAACAAGCAATAATGTAAAATGAGTTGTAACAAAGTTGGATAGTGACTTGACTAAAGCCCTGTTCGTTTTTGTAGTTGGATGCTACATTTGGATGTTGCATTAAACGCTGCATATGGATGTTGCATTTAAATATTGTTCGTTTTTTATTTTGATTTTTACATCCAGATATTGCATCTCAAAGCTATTATGTTCGTTTCTGATTTTGGAATAGCATCCGGATGCAGGGTTTAAAATTAAATAATTAACACATTTAAATAATTTTTTTGAATTTAAGTTTTGAATTATATTTTGCGGTTTTGTAATTTTAGCTGGAAAACACAATTTTACGGTTTTGACGGAAAAACGCGATTTTATGGTTTCGTAGGAAAAACGCGATTTTGCAATTTTGTCGGGAAAATGCGATTTTGTGGTTTTGTCGGGAAAGCGCGATTTTACGGTTTTGGCGGGAAAACGCGATTTTGCGATTTTGATGGAAAAACGTGATTTTACGGTTTTTGCGGAAAAACGTGATTTTGTGGTTTGGTCGGGAAAAGAGGATTTTACGGTTTTGGCGGGAAAATGCGATTTTGCGGTTTTTGCGGAAAAACGCGATTTTACGGTTTTGGCGAGAAAACGTAATTTTGTGGTTTTGACGGGAAAGAAGATTTTACTATTTTGGCGGAAAAATGTGATTTTGCGATTTTGGCGGGAAAACGCGATTTGAATCTGAATCTTAAGAGCTTCTTGGAAGAAGGATTTGAAAGAAGGATTTGAATCTGTGTGGGATAGCGTGGATGCTTAGAGATACACATAATGAAGTAAAATTTCATGATAACCTTCTGATTAATTGTTCGGAACTTTTATTAGGTAATTGAAAGCTTAAGCATTATGAATATCACATGCTTGGTCTTCATGATAGAATGCAAGTAGAAATGTCGCTCATGTCAAAAGAGGTTTTTTTTTTTTTTTTAAAGTCGCACGAAGAGGTCTTCACTGGCTAAATCAGAGGATTGAGGAAAATGCATCATCCAGTTAGTTTTCTAGTACTATTTTGGCATCAAGTGTACACTTTGTTTTGTTATAATATTTCCATTAATGAGAGCTTAGGGGTTTACAATTTTGAATATAGGATTTGTACTTAAATTATTATTAGTTTTAAATTATGAACTATTTTCTGTGTATCCGACCAAAACTTAGAATATCCGTGGATATGCAGACCCGGATTCGGATCCGAAAAAATAATAAAAAATAAAAATAACTAAAACAAAAAAACATTAAAAAGATAAAAAATAATATTTTTAAAAATATATCTGATGTTTTAAAGAAAAAATAACTAAAACTAAATTTTGTATATATTTTTGTAAAAACATAATTTAATATATGTACAAATATTTAAATTTAATATATTTAATGAACTCAGATAAGGATTCGGGTATCCGGACCTTTAAATTTTACTATCCGAATCCGAAATTTTTTGCCATGGATCCAAAATGTTACTATCCGACTTTGGATCCGAGCGTTCTGGATATCCTAATTTTTGGAGCGGATCTCGAATCGAATCTAAAATCAGATTGGATTCCGAACAATAATTCCAGCCCTAAATGGAAGCCTTTACAATAACTAGGACAGAACCCGCGCGATGCGCAGTTTTTATTTCAATTTTAGTTTTAAATATTATGTTTAGATTTATATTTTGACTATTGATTTTATCTTATTTTTGTAAGAATTTTTATTTTATACTTTTTTTCTTTAAGGTACGTGTAATCTCTTTCATATATTATTGTACGAATCTTTATTTATTTTTCAATTTTAATACTCATTTATCTAAATCTTAACATTATAATATTTTTTTTTAATTTATCATTTTGAGGGTTTATTTTATATATCTTTCATTGAATCCATGTCTTTTTCCATGTTTTAAAATTTTGTATATTTTTGTATCCATTCTTCTTTTTCTTGATTTTTTTTCTTATCTATATTTTTATATAATTTTTTATCTTCTCGATTTTTATTGAATATTTTGTTATGTCTTACGATTTATATGTTGTAGTTAACTTTTTAATTGATTCAATATCAATTTTTTTCAGTTGTACCAAATTTTAGTTATCCTAATTTTTTTAAAAATAAGTATTTAATCACTCAAAAAGAAAAAAATAGAATTATATATATTTCAAATTTTGTATTATATAAAATTTTTATATATTTATGTTTTAAATTAAATTTGAATTTCATCTACTTACAATAATTTTTAAATAGTTGAATTCAAATTTAATAGTTTTTATGTATAGCTAATTATACATATGTTAATTTTTATTTATGTTACTTGATGTTCTAAAAAATAATAATTAATTGCTTATATACTTTATACATGTGAAAAATAAAGTTGAGATTAACCAATAAGAAATAGCTAATGTGTCATCTTCTGGAAAGTCTCATTTATCATCTATTATATAGTAGATGGTGATTTGTGATTTGTGATTTGTGAATGTGTTATTTGTTTATTTTTTCCAATAATTTTTTTGTGTGCTGAATATCTTATTTATTATTTCTTATACAGGAATAATTGATATTTTATTATATACATAACAAAAGACACAATTTAATCTGAATGAATAAGAAAGTGAAAATTAAAATTGTTTATAATTATGTTTAGTCTATATCTTTTTGTCATATAAAGTTGGATGCGTTTAAATTAGTAATTAACATGATGGTGACACGTGATAAGATTTCGACACATATTGCGATTTAAATATATTATATAGGTTTATGAAAAGATAATCTTTAAACATTTTTTGGTTTTGGGTTTTGTGAATAAAATTTTATTTTTTATTAATTACGATAGACGTTGTATATAATCTAGTGATTTGGTAAGTTATAGATATTGTTCATTTGAAGTTTTTTTTTTATTTATTTAGTTATGTTATTTTTAAAATTGTAGTGTATATTAGATCAGCATAGTTTTTATGTTTTTTACTATTATTATAGTAATCTTCGTAAACTTTATCAATTAAACATTCATGGCATAGTGGGTAAGGTTGTTGATTTTTATTGAGAAGATTGTGTGTTCGAATCCCCTTAGATGTGAAAGAATAAAAATATTTTGTTTGATTCGCATTTAATGCAATGTTGATACAGGAATCCGGTCAAGTGTGGAGATATGTGAAAATATGGGTTCGGGAACTTTCTTATAAAATGATGAGATCGGCGAATACAAAAGAGAAAACGTCAAAAAGACTAAATCGTGAATACAAGGAAAGGAAGAAATCCTCCGAAACAAACTTGACGAGCCCGCGGGTTGGAAATCGCCGAGTCGCCGAGAGGGAAAGGAGGTCGCCGAGCGGCTTGTCCGGAAGAGGCCAAGTCGCCGATTTTTGGGGAGTCGCCGAGTGGCTGGTCCCAAAGAGAGCGAGTCGCCGGTTCCGGAGGAGTGGTTAGCGCAGAAATCGAGTCTCTCGAGGTCTATGAGGGAATTAGGATGTCTTGTCACATCAGATTACTGTTCTATTTATAGGTGATTAGGTCGGTGGATTTCCTCAAACCTAGCGGGATTATTGTCGGAAATGGGCCTCGCGGATTTCGTTTCGGGCCGGGCTGGCCGGAGACTTTTTGTTGACTTTGACCAGCTTCCGTTGACTTTTTGTTGACTTTGCTTTGAGCAGAAAAATGATTTTGGACTGGGTCAAAAGTTATGGGCCTTCTTTTAGGCCCAATACCAACATACAAGAACCAAATTTTTAAAAATTAAATAATGAAATGACACGTGACATGCTCTTGTGTGCTGACGTGACAGCCCCCGGAGAGAGTCATTGCTCTTTCATATAATATATTTGTATTTTTAATGTGCAAGATTGCAATAAGTATTACAAAAAGTCTCCACTCACAAATTTCAAATAAGATTAACTACGAGATCAACCGTTGACACCGTGGAACAAACATCTATGTCAAGTATCCTTTGAAAAAATTCGATTTCGAAATTATGAGGATTTTGATAAATTAAAAGATATGAACCAACCAGAAAATTAAAGTCTTCAAGAATCAGCAAATCAGCTCCGAATATCATTTATCCTAATGATTCCCGATCATGCGACATAGGTCTAAAAATTTCTTTTGTAATCTGCGATTTCTTTTGTAATCTGCGATTTCAATATTTCGTATAAGAAAGGTCCCGAACCCATCATTTTCACGTATTTACGATAACCGGATTTCGCTATCAACATTTGGCGCCAACTCTGGGGAAAGGGAAACTTTTCTACACTTAAAAAAAAACGATCATCGATGACGGAAGGAACGACTCCCGCATCCACAAAACCAACCTCTTCGACNTAGTTTTTATGTATAGCTAATTATACATATGTTAATTTTTATTTATGTTACTTGATGTTTTAAAAAATAATAATTAATTGCTTATATACTTTATATATGTGAAAAATAAAGTTGTGATTAACTAATAAGAAATAGCTAATGTGTCATCTTCTGCAGAGTCCCATTCATCTATTATATAGTAGATGGTGATTTGTGATTTGTGAATGTGTTATTTGTTTATTTTTTTCCAATAATTTTTTTGTGTGGTGAATATCTTATTTATTATTTCTTATACAGTAATAATTGACATTTTATTATATACATAACAAAAGACACAATTTAATCTGAAAGAATAAGAAAGTGAAAATTGAAATTGTTTATAATTATATTTAGTTTATATCTTTTTATCATATAAAGTTGGATGCGTTTAAATTAGTAATTAACATGATGGCGACACGTGGTAAGATTTCGACACATATTGCGATTTAAATCTATTATATAGGTAAAATATTATTTTATGAGTAGTTAGATTTTAAAAAATAAATGAATGTTAGTATGTTATCAATTAAGAGAAGGAAAATAAAAATAAAAGTTGTATATAATCTAGTGATTTAGTAAGTTATAGATATTGTTCATTAAAAAAATATTTAACTTGAATGTTTTTTTTTGGTTTTGGGTTTTGTGAATAAACTTTTATTTTTCATTAATTACGATAGATGTTGTATATAATCTAGTGATTTCGTAAGTTATAGATATTGTTCATTTGAATTTTTTTTTTATTTTTCCTTCTGAATTATTTAGTTATGTTATTTTAAAAATTGTAGTGTATATTAGATCAGCATAGTTTTTATGTCTTTTACTATTATTATAGTAATCTTCGCAAACTTTATCAAAGAATATTCATGGCATAGTGGGTAAGTTGTTGATTTTTATTGAGAAGATTGTGTATTCGAATTCCCTTGGATGTGAAAGAATAAAAATATTTTGTTTGATTCGCATTTAATGCAAAAACCCAATTTTTAAAAATTAAATAATAAAATGACATGTGGTATGCTCTTATGTGCTGACGTGTCAGCCCCTGTAGAGAGTCATTGTTCTTTAATATAGTTGATTTGTTTATCGAAAAACAGTCTACCGCTGTATAAATTTCAGTATTTTTCCATTAAAATGTTAAAATATATAAAACATTATTTTAAAGAAAACGGAAGGTGTTGTTCTTCGGTGTGTCAAATGACAGATAACTTGAAGACAAGAAAGGTTGAATATAAACGTGTTCGTCTGAGTCAGATCCATGTCAAATCTGAGGTCACTACCAAGCTTTATTTGTATTTAATGTCCAATTCAATAATAATTCATTGCCAGTGTATAAATTTTGAAATTATTATTTATTTATTTTTGTCGACAAATTATTATTTATATATCTATATAATTTCAAATATGAAGGAATATTGGAGTTAGTTAATTACATTTATTTTGTATGATTTTCAAAAATATTTTTGAGATTTTCGAGGTTCAAACCAAAATAAAATAATAATTTAATTTTAGAATTTGAAAATAATTTATATACATAATATTTTAATAATATTAAGTTTACAACTGTAAAAGAAATGGAGAGCGACGGAGCCCCTAGGATTTTGAGATTGAGAGACCAAGATGTGACGATAGAGGATGCGGGGGAGAGAACGAGGCCGTCGGGAGACCCATCCGATGCTACTGTCTCTTGGGCAAGGAAGGTAATAGGGACAAACGCGGGTGGGATGCCAGTTCCGGAAGATCTGATAGATGATGCCTTTGTAGCAGAGAGGTTAACGGTAGAGTTCCCTCAGGGGGAGGATGGTGAGGCGGAAATCACGATCGGAAGGGAGGTTTTAGAGGCGATGAACGGAATATGGAAGAGATGCATGATAGTTAAAGTCCTGGGACGGAATATTGCGATTCAATCTTGCAACGAAAGCTTAGAGAGATATGGCAGCCGAAAGGTTCGATGCACGTGGTGGATCTACCGCGCCAGTTTTTCATCATCTGTTTTGAGTTGGAGGAAGAGTATCTTGAAGCCTTAACCGGGGGACCATGGAGGGCTTTCGGAAGTTACTTGATGGTGCAAGCATGGTCACCGGACTTCGATCCGTTAAGAGATGATATTTTTACAACTCTGGTATCGGTGAGGCTTACAAACATCCCGATTAATTTCTATCATAAAGCTATCTTGATGGGAATAGCGCGAGGATTAGGCAGACCAATTCGTGTGGATCTCACAACTCTTAATGTTGAAAGAGCCAGATTTGCAAGAGTATGTGTGGAGGTGAATTTGGCAAAACCGTTGAAGGGGACAATAACTATTAATGGTGAGTGGTACTTTGTGTCGTATGGAGGTCTGCCTAACATCTGCTCAGTTTGTGGTATGTATGGTCACTTGGTGCATACATGTCCAAGAGTGGTTAAGGAGAAAGTTGCGAGTGTGGTGCAAAATTCAGAAGGAGGGGACGAAAGAAACACTACACAATCGGAGGATGGTTTCATGGCAGCTAGGAGGCCGCAGAGGAAGGAGATCATTCTGTCGAACACGGTGGTATCAGGAGCAGAAAAGGCCGAAGGAGATTCAGGAAGGTATCTACGCAAGATCCCGGCGAATCAGGGCCATGAGAATATTGAGATGTCAAACAAATTTGGAAGTCTTGCGGATAATACGGACATAGGTGGATCGGGGCAAATCGTAATTTTTGGGGAGGCAAATAAGGAAAACATGATACTCGGAGCTAAACCGGGGCAAGGAAAGCGTGGAGAGCAAGTCGGTGTGATACCTCGTAACGAGGGGGAAACGATTTTAAAAGGTGGGCGTAGGAAGGGCAAGAGTGCTAAACGGGCCGGGAAGAAGCCTGTTGACCATTCACGAAACAAAACTCAGAAAAATATGAATAAGCCCACGAGAGGCCTGGTGTTTGGCCCAACTCGAGGGGAGCTCGAGCTTTCTGAGTCCGGGAAAAGGCTCGGAGGAGAGAAGGAAAGTTCGGGAAGAGCCGGTGGGGTCTTTGTCGATGGTTCACAACTACAGAGTGGGGAGATCACAAGATCGAATGCAAATGAAGAGGAATCTGCCAAATCCAATCCGAGAGATGAGGTTATGCAGCAAGAATCAAGGTCGCATAAGGCGAACTCGGGGGAGGAGACGAGTTCGACGGCTGCATAACGGGGTTCCCCGGTGTTTCAGTGGTTACTAATGTATATTACTCCAATGAATTGTCTTTTATGGAACTGTCGGGGGGCGAATAAACCCAATTTTAGAAGAGTTATTCGGTATATCTTGAAGAAGTATAAGACCGATGTGTTAGCTTTGTTCGAGACTCATGCGGGGGCGATAGGGTAAGGAGGATCTGTGAAGGGTTGGGTTTTGATAGATCAACAAGAGTGGACTCGGTGGGGCAGAGGGGAGGATTGTGGTTGCTCTGGCGAGCAGAAGTAGGAGAGGTTACAGTCGTGGAATTGGCAGACTAGTTCATATATGCTACGATTTCGAACAGTGAAGAATGTACTCATTTAATCGTCGTTTATGTGGCTCCCACAGTGAGTCGGAGGAGCGGATTGTGGGGACAGTTGCGGAGTTTGGTTCAGAATATTGATGGACCGTTGATCATTGGTGGCGATTTTAACATCATTATTCAATTAGATGAAAGAACCGGAGGGAATGGAAGGTTGTCTCCGGATTCTTTAGCGTTTGGAGATTGTATTAATGAATTGTCATTAATTGACATGGGATTTCGAGGTAGTAAGTTCACTTGGAAGAGGGGAAGGGAAGAGAACACCTTTGTTGCTAAGAGATTAGATAGGGTCTTGTGTTGTGCTCATGCTCGCTTGAAGTTGCACGAAGCGACGATCACTCATCTACCTTTCTTGGCTTCAGACCATACGCCTCTGTACGTGCAGTTGGTGTCGGAGCAGAGAGGGAACCCATTGAGGAGACCCTTCCGTTTTGAAGCAGCGTGTTAAAACACGAGGGGTTTAAGGAACTTCTTTTGACATCTTGGAATGGGGGGATAGCTACTCCGGCAGCATTGCGAGGTTTAAAAGAGACGCTTCAAAGATGGAATAAAGAAGTTTTCGGGATGTCCAACGGAAAAAGATAGATTAATGAAAGAGCTCAAAGAGATTCAAGACAGGTTGGAACGGGTCCACACAGATGACTTGTTAAATGAGGAAGCGAATCTCTGTAAGGAGTTGAATGTAGTACTGGAACAGGAGGAAATGATTTGATTCCAGAAAGCCCGTGAGAAGTGGATAGTGCTTGGGGATCGCAATACAAAGTATTACCACACAACTACCATAGTGAGGAGACGGCGTAATAGGATTGATATGTTAAAGGATCCGGATGGATTTTGGGTGTCAAAGCCAGGGTTATTGGAGAACATGGCTATCACATACTACACAAGAATATATTCTATGGAGGATATTGATCAAACGGTTGAGAAGCTGGCAGGAGAGGGGTTCCCAGCCTTATCAAGGGAGGAGGTAATAGACTTAAAAAAACCTTTTACGACTTTAGAGGTGGAAAATTATGTCCGGAGTATGGGGAAATATAAGGCCATAGGGCCAGATGGATTTCAACCTGTGTTTTATCAGGACTGTTGGGATGTTGTAGGGGACTCTGTGGTTCGGTTTGTTCTGGATTTCTTCGCAACAAGGTAACTACCAGAGGGGACAAATGACGCTTTAGTGGTTCTCATTGCCAAATTTTTGAAGACAGAGAAGATTATGCAGTTTAGACCCATTAGTTTGTGTAATGTGTTATTTAAAACAATTACTAAAACTATGGTGCTAAGATTGAAGCGTGTGATGCCAAACCTAATAGGACCAGCACAAGCGAGTTTTATCCCGGGGAGACTGAGTACAGATAACATTGTGGTGGTGCAGGAAGTGGTACATTCGATGAGGCGTAAGAAGGGGAGAAAAGGCTAGATGCTTCTTAAACTTGATCTTGAAAAGGCTTATGATCGCGTAAGATGGGATTTTCCGGAAGACACACTGCGAGTAGATCACGTCCCAGAAGAGTGGATTAGATGAATTATGCAGGGAGTTACTGGTCCTTCCATGAGCTTGTTATGTAATGGGGAGATGACATAATTCTTTAAACCGGCGCGTGGATAACGACAAGGAGACCCTCTCTCCCCGTACATGTGTGTGCTCTGCATAGAGAGACTTTGCCACTTGATAGAAGGCTCGATAGCGTCGAAGGGGTGGAAGCCGATTAGCATATCTAGGGGAGGACCAAAGTTGTCTCACATCTGTTTCGCAGATGATTTAATTTTATTTGCGGAGGCATCAGTGGCGCAGATTCGAGTGATTAGAAGGGTTTTGAGAGATTTTTTGTCGCCTCAGAACAGAAAGTAAGTCTCGAGAAATCCAAGATATTCTTTTCAGATAATGTTTCGCGTGAGTTGTGGGCTTTGATTAGCACAGAAAGCGGTATCCAATCTACACGAGAACTAGGAAAGTATTTAGGATTGTCAATCCTGCAGAAGCAAATTAACAAGGACACGTTTGGGGAAGTAGTGGAGAGAGTCTCATCGAGGTTAGCGGGCTGGAAGGGACGGCTACTGAGTTTTGCAGGTCGAATAACCCTTACAAAAGCAGTTTTACCATCTATCCCGGTGCACGTGATGAGTACGATTGCATTACCGAAAGTAACTCTTAAAAGATTAGATCAAATCTCAAGGTCTTTTCTCTGGGGAGATACTATGGAGCACAGGAAATAGCACCTCATTGCCTGGAAACGGGTCTGTAGACCGAAGAGAGAAGGAGGGCAGGGGGTTAGGCTCCCTCAGGATGTGAATAAGGCCCTACTATCCAAGTTAAGTTGGCGTCTTCTGCATGAGGACTCAAGTCTTTGGGCGAGAGTGGTACAAAGTAAGTACAAAGTGCAAGGGATACGGGACATGACATGGACTATCGTAAAGAGTAATTGGTCACCACTTTGGAGAAGTGCAATGACAAGTTTTCGAGAAGTGGTCAAACCGGGATTAAGTTGGATACTAAGTGATGGAAGACATATTCGTTTCTGGCAAGATAAGTGGATGTTAAAGGTTCCGTTATTAGAGATGGCAGAGAGCATAATTCCGGAGGAGATGCTGAGTTTGTGTGCCAGTGACCTATGGAGTGATGAAGGGGGATGGAGATTAGATCGTATAGCCCCATACATTTCTTCACATGTGAAGCTGCAGCTTTTGTCTGTGGTTGTGGATAAAGTTACGGGAGCGAGGGATAGAATTACGTGGGGAGAAAGTCAGGACTGAAGGTTCACAGTGAAAGCTGCTTGGTTCGATTCTCCGCCTGAGAAGTTTATTTCAGTTTCTATGCAAGATGTTAATGGCGTGATAAGAGCACGGAATATGCTTATGTAACGTTTTTCATTTTTGAGTTATAAATAAAGTGGAGAAGACAATTGTCTCTTTATTCAGACAAAAAAAATATATATTTTAATATTTACTGCAATAGAACTTTTTTCTGCAGTAACTTAAAAAATTAGTTATAAGTCTTATTACCTGATGGAATTTGGAATCATTTGATATACATTTAATTATAACAAAGACTCTATTTTAATAATGTATTGATACAAGTCTCGGATTCACAAGTCTCGCTTGTACTTTTATGAATTGCAAGTTTTAAATTAGGATCTCAAATTTTACCGTCCCGTTCAGATCAAATTTGAATTTGAAAAGCTCGAGTATATTTAGTTTTTACCATATCTAAAATGTTTTGACTTGCTAAATTTCGATTTGGATCCGATATGATTGGTTAATTTTTTTAAAGTGAAAATTTTATTTAATTAAATTGAGAAAACAGTTATAACATAAATTAAATTTGATTAATAACTAAATATTTTTTTGTAAATATAAAAACTCGTAATTATATAGAAGGGTCAATTAAGTGAATAATGTTGTGAACAAAAGAAGAAACAAGAGAAAAGATAGAAACAATTGATGTTGTTGTATTATTTCAATGAATAAGAATTCTTTTATATAGGAATATAAAAGAAAGTTTTACTTGGTGACAAAATAAAATCTTGTACTTATGTTCTTATAATGGACATCACATAATAATTCATAATAAATAACCAATTTTCTTTTTCTCTTTAAAATTATAGCCATCAATCTCATATTTTAGTTGAGATTTGAGGAAATAACAATGGTAACAAGAAAAAGACGATACTACCCCTGTTATTAGTTGGTTTGTTTGACTTAGCAAAACATAAAATGACACGTATGAAAATGTTTCGTGAAAAAACATGGCGTTCTATTTAATTATACGTAAAATAAAATAACATATTGTACTATTTTCATAACTTTTAAAAATCCAATTGTAAATGCAAAATACTAAACTTCAAATGGAAAAGCCTAGGATCAAAAATAAAAAATAAGTTTCACATCGTATAAAAACTAAAATTCAAGTAAACTAAATAAATATAGTTTTGAAATGATTTGTATACTAATGATTTTTATCTAAAACCGAACTATACTATATGAATGTGAACAATATATAATATAGATTTGAAAACCTAAAACAATTCTACAATAAAGTGCATAACTTTAAACATACAAATAGCTCAAATTCATGATTCAAAAAACAATTGCATGTAACCGCATTTTAAAAAAAACTGAGTAGATTAGTTAATACACAGAATTCAGCATTCTATATAGCAAGACCGATAGAATGAAATAAGTTGTATATTTTATAATATCTATGTAAAACCAAACTATACTATATGAATGTATACAAAGACTTGCAAATCCAAAACAAACTCCAATTATATTATACAATATTCTAACTAATACGTAACTATGCAACAAACTGCATAACTTTATATAAACAAATAGATGAAACTCATTCACAAACCAATTTTATAAAGCAATATTTAGATTATATGCTATTTTGAAAAAAATGTCTTAGTTTTCAAAAAATCAAATCATGAAATGTGTAGAAAAAAATCTATGTTTTTTTGTCAGATTTCAAGTTTGGATTTTTTTATTTTCAAAGAGATGCAAAAGAAATAAGATTGAAATGATGAGGGAGAAAATTGAACAACAACAAAAAAAAAATTAAAGGAAAAGATGGCATGTCAGCAGGGTTAGAATCGTATATATTGTATATTACACACTGTATTATAGCTTTTTTGTTTTGGTTATGTGTTGAATTATATAAAAAATTGAGTTATTATTGCCAATTTCTCTATATAAAATTTCACTATGTCACCGTAATCTAAAAGATAGCAAGATATCTTGATATTCAAAATAATTTGAGAATATAATTATATGTTTTTCTCATATGTGTTAAAGAGAAATATATTTCTTTCATTTTCTTCTTTTCCAGGCCTGCTTGAATATTATTCAAAGAATCAGAAAGTCCAATAAAACATGTGTATGGGTCTTTTTGAGACATTCTCACTTTATCCCGAGAGTATTTTCCTAACTTTTGATACCAAAAAAAACTCAGCAGTGTGGTCTTCTCATTCTTTTTTGTTTTTTTATAAAGATGTCGTCTTTTTTTTTTTATCATCTGAATTTCATTATAGGATCAAGGTGAAATACAAAGAAGAATACATAGTTGAATACAAAGCCGATCAAATTACGATCAAATGATAGAAATACCAATCTAATACAAAGTAGAAAGATAGAAAAATACAGAAAACAAAATGGGCGAAAAACGGAAATATCATCTTTTTCTCATTCTCAACTTTATTATTTGCCTCTAAAAACCATAGGCACTCATAGTTGTTAAATATATCCAAAAAGGTGATAATCTGCGCTCTGCGCGGGGTGAGAGATTTATATTTTTTCGGGTAATTGAATTTGAATTTAAAATATAATAATTTTTAATTATTTTAATATCAAATTTTCATTAAATTCTTATTAATCAACATGATTAATAAAATAATATTTAGTTTTGTTTAATTGAAGTTGAATTTATTTATTATTATGTTTTTTATAATTGAAAAATTAAACAATAGTAAAATATTTTAATTCAGTTTTTTATAACATAAATTGTTATGTTAATAAATCTGCTTTTTAAGTGAATCTAGTTTTTTATAAATTAGACATATTTTAATTCAGTTTTTTAAGTGAGTGTCATTTATTTTGGTGCTTTTTAAAGAAAATTCGGATTATACTCAATAACTTGGTGAGCAAACCATATATCAGTTTTTCTTTATTTGTTAAAATCACAATTAATGACTCGTATTTAATGTCATGTCAAAAAAGACATTTCGATATTTTTTAGATTAAATTGAATTTAAGTAATTTTAATATCTAATGTAATTTATAGATATCTAAAAGAAACTGATTGGAAAAAATATAAAATGTCTTTGTGAAAGTGGTTGTGTGCTTATTATGTTGTCTTCAATGTCTCAAGTTCGAATCTCTCAAAAACGAAATTAGTATTTTTTTTTATTTATAATAATTTTATTACTATTAATTAATTTCATTAAATGATATGTCAGAATGAATGTGGTGTTGTCGACAAAACTTACCCATTTTTATGGAGTCAATTCTGACGTTTGAAATGTATTATAAAAAAGAAATATGTATTTATTTATTTCTAGTACTTTAGATAAATCTAACATATTATTAGAGTTAACCAAGTGGTGGTGAGATAATAGTTTCCAGTTGGAGAACAATTGCCTTGTTAGTGTATATCTTCATCATGAGATGATTAGCTGATGGTAAAAATTCGAATTACTTCCTGGTTATTAAAAAACAAAATTACAAAAAAAAATATTACTACAATTGTCCATTTCATTTAATGTATCAAGAAAACAAAATGAGTGGTGAAGATGAGAACAAATGTTTCGAATATTAAAAAGTATTTGAGTAAGAAGTAGTGTTTGGAAAAAAAAAATTAAACTAAAATCACTATTAAAACCACTGAGTAAAATTCGACTTTGAAACAAATATTGGATATTTCAGATAATTTAAACATAACTTCTAATAAAATTTAAATTTAAATATTCAAATGGATAATTCAAATATTATGTCCTATACTCAATTTTTTCCATATATAATGGAATAGATTAAATTGACATAAGAGATTATTATGTTAACAAAAATATATATGGAATGGAAAATTCATGATAATACAGATTGGGTCGGAAAATCAATTCCGAAATGGACAACCATACTTATGATAATTTTCAGAAGCACGTCTTTTCCTGTGAGGGACCGAATGTGTCTTTTACATGTGGATCTAGCTTTCCCACGTCCAACAATTTATAGATCTTGTCCTTTTTTATTATTTGAGATCTTGTAATTCTATACCAAAAAAAAAAAATCAAAGAAAAAATAATCCTTCAACAAAATATATTACAAGAGACAGAAATGAGATTGTCGTCTTTGAATCGAGTGAGTTAGATAGACATTTCATCAAACTTGATACGTGATCACATTTTGGAATCGTATTGTTTTTAGTTTTTAGTTTTGTATCATGCACGACAGTTGTAGTTTGATCACTGTATAAAGTACTAAATTAGTATCATAATGTTCAAACTTTTGCACGTTGAAAAATAATCTAAATAGTTTTCATCAGATTATAACATAATTAATTTATGTAAAAGCATTAAAATATGAACGAAAAATATTACTAAAATTTCGTGAGGTCATTAGGTGAAATTTGAGTTAGTTTGATTTAGGTTTTTAATATGAACACCTTAAATCATCACACATTTTTAATTACTCCACTCTGATTCAAAACTTTCGTTTTACTCTAAAAATAAATATAGAAAACGCAAACTTCCGTTACATTTTAAAATGGAAATGCGAGTCTCTTTTGTGTTTCAATTTTGATTTTATTTTTGTTGATGTGCAATTTTGTGATGTTTCTTCGCACTTCTAATTTGGATTATGAAATAGAAATCGAATCTCTAGAATTAGAGATTTGGTTACCGGCTGATCTGAATAGACTAAATTTCTAAATCTTTTTTGTTGTTTAAAAATGTAACTTCAAGATCCTTTCACGTGGCAAACTAATTTAATAGCTAAAAGATAAATCAAAGATCATTTATCACTTGCTCAAATGTAGGCAAATACAGATAAATCAAAAATCTAAAAAGTAATGTATATATTTGTCTGTTTATAATACATTATAAAAAATGTATAATACATATATACCTGTATAATTATTTTTAGACATGTTCAATATCATTTTTTTGAACTTTATGTTCAATATCATTATTATATCTGTTTACATGCATATCCTTTTCTGGTTGATATCATAAAGTTTTTTTTTTAAACCTATCATAAAGTTACAACTGGTTGAACTACAAAAACACTTACCGAAAGTGATTCCCGCTATATGTATTGATCCTGACAAAATATCTTGATAATGATCAACCAAGGTTAAATATATGTCTAATAAGATTATAATTCAAGAGTAGTAAATTGGTCCAATCTAAGCAATCTTTTATATATTACTTTCAAAAAAATTCTAACTGTATATTTGGGACAATAGCTTTCTATGTTACGCTCAGGTTTAAACATTTTAACGTAAAATTTTGTGCAAACAACATTCACAGAGTGGCCCAACAATCGGGTAGCTCTGATACCATTTAAAATATAAATTTATCATCATGATAAACATGAGTTTATCATAGATTTATAACTTATAACCAATCAATAATGAGTACTGTATTAGCCTAAATCATTTATATACTACTTTATAAATTTTCTAATTACCGATGTGAAACTTATTCTAACATCTCTTATTCTCACGCCCATGCATTAACATCTGAAATGTAGATTTTTGTGGGAACAATATTTACGAAGTAGTTTAACAATCGGATGACTCTAATACCATATTAGTCAAAAAAAAAAATATTTTCAATTTTAAATGAATTGGGAATAAGCGAATTGGTATATGTTCCTTGTTACTAATTCACAAATGCTCTAATTATCGATATGAACTTTTCACTAACAACGATCAAACAAAACAAAAGTAAGCTTACAAAATAAAAAGTAAGTTTACAAACTTCAAAAAAAAAAATATAACCCAAAACAAACGAATCGTTAAAATCAAACTAAACGAAAATTATTACTTCAAATCCATGTTTTAATAGATGTGATATCTTGCTGAAACCATGTTCCTAATATATATTAAAGTTGAAAATTTTATTTTACTTAAATACTCCATCTGTTTCACAAAAAAATATAATTTTAGAATTTTTTACATATATTAAAGAAACTATGAAAAACTATTTTGTACCTCTTATTAATATATTAAATAAATTTATCTCTTTAATTAATACATTAAAATAGTATGATTAAAACTGTATTTTTATTTAAAACTATGTATTGAAAATTTAAAACTACACTTTGAATGAAATAAAATTAAAACTTTAAAATATATTTTTTTTAAACGGAGAGAGTACTTGGTTTAACTTTGTCAATGTCCTTGGACCCAAGAAAAACTTCTCCAAATTAACGTGAGATATTGAGAGACGTGTTCCCTTTTCTATCTAAGTAACGTGTCTTCCGAGAGCTTGACATGAACACAAGCTCAAAAATTAATAATTGATATATCTTTTTTCTACAAAAAAGTTATCAATTTATTTAAATAATATATCTATTTATTATTATATTTAATTGGAAAAGACTACTCTCTAGAAAAAATAAAGAAGGTTGGCCCATTTATAGACAATGCAGAAAACATGGGTTTTTGTCGGGAAAATCGCATAAAAAACCTTTAAAGTGACAGCCACTAACATTTTAAACCTCAAGAGTATTTTACTAGCACAATAAACCTTCAAATTAAATATATTAATATATAAAACCTTAAAACTGGTTTTTTATTGCGCGCCGTCAGAATATTTAACGGTTCACTGTTCATTTCCGTTAAAAAGTGATGTTAATAAATTAAATTTATTTATTTTAATTAAGAAATTATATTAAATATTATTTTATTATTTATTATAATTAAAAATAAATAAAAATATCTAAAATATTTTTTTAAAAAGTTGAAAAAGTTACTAAAATTATTTTAAAAATTTTAAATTTTTTAGTTGTGATAAATAAAATAAAATAATTAATAGTAATTTTACTAGTTAAACATAATTTAAAGTTATATTATTGTTATTAACAGAAAATAATTTTTTTTATCAAATATATTAATTGAGGAAATATAAAAAAAAATTAGTTTTTAAATTTTTTTTAAATAATTTTAGTATTTTTTGTCAACTTTTAAAAAAATATTTTAGATATATTTATTTATTTTTAATTATAATAAATAATAAAGTAATATTTAATATAATGTTTTAATTAAAATAAATAAATTTAATGCATTAACATCACTTTTTAACGGAAATGAACAGTGAACCGTTAAATATTCTGACGGCGCGCAATAAAAAACCAGTTTTAAGGTTTTATATGTTAATATATTTAATTTGAAGGTTTATTGTGCTAGTAAAATACTCTCGATGTTTAAAGTGCTAGTGGTTGTCACTTTGAAGATTTCTTATGCGATTTTCATTTTTTAAAAGTTGACAAATAAAAATTAAGATATAAAACTACCCTTTTAACACAACTTTTTTTTTTCAAACCCTCCGGTTCATAATCTTAATCATCCAAAATACAATAAAAATAGAGAATAATCCATACTTTTTGATTACTACAATAAAATTTTAAAACAATACAAGTCAAACCAGATAGATTTTTAAGATAGAATGATAGCAAATTCCAGGCTAAGCTCAAATGCATCAATAAAATTTTTATGGTAGAACCGAAAAGTTGGAACATAGTTATTTTATGTTGTGACGTCGAAACCCACTCTCTACCTGCGGAATTCGTTGAAACAAATTTGGTTACATCTTCAGGTCCCGTGAAAGCCGATACGCAAGATGACAAATCGGTAGAGAAATTGGAAAGTTTTCTCGGCATTGAATCCGAGAAAAAGCCTTCTCTCATAAAGAAAGAGCATGGTGGAAAAGTTCTCTTCCCTTTCGGGGAGGAAGATGAAAAAGGTCTCTTCCATACAGAGGATGGTGAAATGTAGCCGAGTATATTTGCAAAAAAACACTTACGAACTAAACTCGCTACAGAAAATTGATTGGTCAGACCCAACTTGGTAAGGCGTCGGGGAAGGAAAGAAAATAAGTCGTTGGAAAAAATTATTTTCCCCAATGGGATTTCATCGGCGAGGAGAGGAGCATGAGGCGTCGGTTGCTCGAAGCTTCGAGAGATGGTGGTGGAAGCGGAGATTTTCGCAAACGGCCTGGCTAGAGCGAAGGGTTGCAGAGCTAAGGAGCTGATGGGCGAGATAGGGATGGAGACTTCACCGGAAAGGCTCACCAGGATGGCAAAGAGGGTCACCGGAGAGGTGGAGACGGAGGAGTAGAGCCACTGACGATTCTTAAAAACACAGAGGACAGAGGAGACCGTCGAGGATTTGAGACAACGAAGTGAGATGAAAAAGGTAGATCTGATGGATCTAGTGGCTCTGGTGGTACAGAAGAGAGCGACAGAGAACAAATGACAGTGCGAGAAGATTAGATCTGCCGAAAGCTTCGCCGACAATGAACTCACACGCCAGAGGGAGAGAGCGGAGGAAGTTGCATCAGAAACTATGGCGGACAGCACTGACGGAAGGTGAAGTACGATTCTTTGGGAGTCACTCGGAGAGTCCTGAAAAAGGAGATAGTTGCACTGTTCAAGAGAAGAGGAGGTTGGGGCTCGGTCGCCGATGGCTGATCATCATCTTGAAAGTGAAGACGACTGTCTCAATGTTCGTGTCTAGGAGAGAATATCGCTAGGACGAACTTTCTTTGGTACGAGCAACACAACTATAAACTATTTTTAAAGATTGATACAAATTAGATATAAAAAAAAATTAAAATATTAATATTTGAATCTTGATCTTTCAAATCCAGAAATAAACAAGCTTGATTTAAATTCGCTAATACTCAAAGGTATTTTGGTTCAGATCTATGAAAAAATAGCTAAAATTATTAAAATTATAACAAAATTATAAAAATCAAATTGAAAAGGAAAATTTATAAATTTTTATTTGAATTTCATAAATATTTTGGTGTATATTAATTATAGTCATTCTAAAATATAATTCAATTTTTTAAAAAATAAATTTTTATTTTGATAATTGAGATATTTTCTATTATGAAAAAAAATTTGATATTCAAATTTTTAAATGAAAATAGCTTAATCCAAATTCGAAAACTTTGAATATCCAATTTTTAGATTGAATCCAATAAAAATGGGTCTAATCTATTGACCCAAAATCCATTATCTTAATAAATAATTATTGAAAATTGGCTGTAAATAAACCTTAAATAAATATATACAAAAATTACAGCTCTAATTTGCCGACCCAATCCAGTTCTCTCTCTTAACTCTCGTCTCTACCATTTAACAAAAAAAAAAAACTCTCTAGTCTCTCTGCCTGTCTGATTCAATATTTTTATATATCTTTTAGATTTGTTTCTTTGTTTATATATTAATTTTCTGATATATAAACTGGACTTGCCATATTCTACTACAACCATCAAATCTAAAGAAAGCAAAACAGAACAGAAATGGCAAGCTCTGAATCTCTCTTGCCGGTCACCTCCCAACAAGATCCATTATCCGATTCAAGATCCGACTTGATCCCGGAGACCTGTCGGAGAAAACCCATCAAAGTCCATCTCGCCGTCTTTTCCGGTTTTCTATTGATCGCTTTGTACGTCGCTCTCATCGTCACACACGACGGATCCGCAAGTAAGAATGACGCCAGTGATGAAACAACGCCGGAGTCACGTGCTCGTTTGGCCGGCGTGTCGGAGAAGAGAAACTCCGATGATCGGAAAACGGAAGCGTTCCCGTGGAACAATACTTTGTTGTCGTGGCAACGAACGGCGTTTCATTTCCAGCCTGAGAAAAATTGGATGAACGGTATGAACAGCAAGAAGACTATATTATTAGTTATATGGATAATTAATTACTCATTATTGATTAGATAGCTAAAATAATTAAACTTTTCCACTTTTTTCCTAACCACACCAAAAGAATGTTCATTTTTCTCCTTTTCTATAGATTTTTTTTTTTGTATTTAGTAACCGTTTATATATTTGGATCATAAGCTAAGAGCAAGATTGAAGTAATTAAGCAAGACTGATATCCAGTTCATTTCATATTTAATTTATTGTTTTTGTGTTCTATTTTTGTTTCTCTATCCGATGGCGTCTGTGAATGGCAAAATTTTGGCTTCTCCGTCTGCAGATCCTAATGGTAAGCTCTAGATCCTACATTGAAGTCTTCTATTTTTATGCTTTTAGAAGTATACATTTTGTTTCCTTTGACCTTGTTTTAATTTTTATATACAATATGGAAAACATATTGGTAGTACTATTACCCCCCAAAAATTATTGGTAGATATATGACAACACGGCACGTCGTTTGCTGACCACAATTAATATCATTGGAACAAAAAAAAAATTTAAAAAAAAAATAGTAAAAATTCTGAGAGAGAATTATTAATTTACACCTTAAAAGTTAAAATAAAAGTACAGAGACATTGAAGAACAAAAAAAAGTACACAGACAAAATCTGAACAGAAAGTAATGAGAGCGCCAATTATGTTTCTTTAATTTTTGTTTGTTTTTGTTTCTTTAGTAAAACGTGTTTTTTAAAAAAAATTAATGCTAGTGTTCGAGATCCTATTAAAACTGGGTCTGTTCACACATATATTGTTTTTTACCATTTCAGCATGAACTGCTGTATAGATTTTGCCATTTGAACCCAAAAAAGAAGATTATACCCAAGTTTTCATTCCACTCTAACACAGACACTAGCCCGGAAAATATAAAAAAGCAACAACTTAGAATATATTAGTAAATTTTGAGGCACAATATTACTTTATATTGCTCTCTCTTTTTTCCTTTTTTTTTTAACTAGCTGCGCTATATTCAATTCGTAATTATTTTTTATTTTTTGAAACATATATATGCTAGCCTTTTTTATATAAAGTTAAACTTATCCCTATATCAATTGATTGGTAGATTTTAATAAATGAAAACTTGAGATCTAGTCTTAATATGGACTAGCTAATGGGTTTTTGTCATAAATTATGATAATTTTGTACGTGGTCCCTACATATTAAGACAAGATATGGTACCAACAAACGAATGTTAACCATGTGTACAGGTCCATTGTTCTATAAGGGATGGTACCATTTCTTTTATCAATACAACCCAAATGCAGCCGTGTGGGGTGACATTGTTTGGGGTCACGCCGTCTCAAAGGACCTTATACACTGGCTTTACCTCCCATTAGCCATGGTTCCTGACCAGTGGTATGACGCTAATGGTGTTTGGACCGGTTCGGCCACTTTCCTCGATGATGGTTCCATTGTCATGCTCTACACCGGTTCAACCGACAAATTTGTACAGGTATTGATTTTTTAAAATCCCGTTTTTTTTCTTGGTTAACTTGATCTTTGATTCTATATTTGAAATCGGTTTTTGATACTATTGTGATGGAATTTTTTTTTTTTTTAAATTAATAATTCTTTGACAAGTATAAATGTAGTATTCGACTCATGTAAAACAAAAGTAATATCTTTTAACCGGTTAAGCTAACTACTCTTATGTTGATTTTTAAAATCTTTTCAATATGAATTTGGTCGGACCAATGAATAATATTAGTAACTCCTATCTTTTTAGGTTCAAAACCTTGCTTATCCTGAGGATCCTAGCGACCCACTTTTGTTGAAATGGGCCAAGTACTCCGGAAACCCAGTTCTCGTACCGCCTCCAGGTATCGGCGCGAAGGACTTCCGTGACCCAACAACGGCGTGGAAGACATCGGCCGGAAAATGGAGGATCACAATCGGCTCAAAAATCAATAGAACCGGAATATCTCTCGTGTACGATACTACCGATTTCAAAACCTACGAGAAACACGATACCTTGTTGCACCAAGTCCAAAACACCGGAATGTGGGAGTGCGTCGACTTCTATCCGGTGTCGAAGTCTAAAGGAAACGGTCTTGACACTTCGGTCAATGGACCGGATGTGAAGCATATCGTGAAGGCTAGCATGGACGATACTAGAATTGACCATTACGCCATTGGGACATACTATGATTCTAATGCAACATGGGTCCCGGATAATCCTACAATCGATGTCGGGATTAGTACCGCTTTGAGATACGATTACGGTAAATTTTATGCGTCAAAAACGTTTTACGATCAACATAAGGGAAGAAGAATCTTATGGGGCTGGATCGGTGAATCTGACAGCGAAGCAGCTGATGTACAGAAGGGTTGGTCTTCTGTTCAGGTATGGATTCTTATTAACCTAACGTGGTATGAAAGTTAGGCCTCTGATATATATTAGTTACTTGTGATTCACGTTAGGGATTCATTTTGCTTAAATCATGATCAGGGGATCCCAAGAACTGTTGTCTTGGACACAAAGACGGGGAAAAACTTAGTCCAATGGCCAGTTAAGGAAATCGAATCTCTGAGATTGACCAGCAAGAAATTCCACATGAAGGTTGGACCAGGGACGGTGGTTCCGGTCGAAGTGGGTCCAGCCGCTCAGCTAGACATAGAGGCTGAGTTCAGGATCAAGAAAGACGATCTCGAAGTAATTCTTGGAGATGACTTCGTGACAGACGACAAAGAATTCAGCTGCGAAACCAGTGGTGGCTCCACCGTACGTGGGGCTTTAGGGCCTTTTGGATTCTCGGTTCTCGCTGACCAAAGCTTGTCGGAACAAACTCCGGTTTACTTTTATGTGATTAAGGGAAAAGATTCAAAACTCAAAACTTTCTTCTGCACTGACACCTCAAGGTAAGTAACTCTTTGACAAATTAATCAATCAATAAATTGCATTTTAACCATATATTGATCAAAATCTATTTAATTAATATAAAGGTCAACCAAGGCAAACGATGTTGTGAAACCGGTATACGGAAGCTTCGTACCGGTTCTAAAAGGAGAGAAATTGACCATGAGAATCTTGGTAATATATCATATCCCTAATACCGTTATCTAAAATCAAGAACTAAAAATAATTGTGTTTGTTATTAATTTTAATTTTGTATATAGGTGGATCATTCGATAGTAGAAGCATTTGGACAAGGTGGAAGAACATGTATTACTTCAAGGGTATATCCGACAAAAGCTATCTATGGAGCTACAAAACTATTCTTGTTCAATAACGCCATTGACGCGACTATTACGGCGTCGTTTAAGGTCTGGCAAATGAACAGTGCTTTAATTCATCCCTACTCTGCGGATGATCTCGGTGTTCCTTCCCGCACCTGATTATTTTACAAATAATAAGGGAATTTTCTTTTCTTTTTGTTTTAGTCTTTTGATTGTTGTTATATAATGGGTCTGATTTGATCTGTCATCTCTGTGATTGATTCATCATGTGAGTGAAGAGAGGAAAAATTAGATTATTTTCTCATTTTAATAAAAAAATTCGGATTCGTTCATTGATCATTGCTCCAGTTCTGGAATGAGCAAAAACATTTTCCAGGATATATAAAGTAATTGAAGGGGAAAAATAAGAACAAAAAGTCAACTAACTTCAGGATTTTATATTCTTATCACAAAATAGCGATATTAAAATAAATGAGAATACCAATCATCAGCAGCTTCTGTGATTTGATAGCGATAAGAAAGTACAATCATACTCATAATTTGGAAAAGAGATATATAGCGACTTTTCTAAAACTTTACATTATTTTAGTTTATATGAATGAGAATGTACGGGTATTCCACCTTGTAAGAAAGTAGTAAAATGAACATTATGAGTATTTTTTTATTAATGTTTTTGCCAAGATCTATTAGATATGTCGAAATTTTATAATAACGTGTTTAATTTGATTCAAGATAATCACTAACCGCAAGTCATTCTCATTATATGTATTAATATTGACAAAACAGACCAAAAAACTTGTGATAAGTCTGATGAAAGTTTTAATTATCAACCATCAAACAAAATTAAGCTTACAAAAAAAAGCAAAACAAAAATCAAAAGATATAGGATCCATGAACCAAATCAAATGAATGAATCGTTAAAATTTTTTTAAAACAAAAGTATTTATTCTAAGCTATGTTTTCATAGATCTGAGATCTTGCTAAAAACAGGTTCCTAATATTTAACTTGAAAAATCTTATATTACTTAAATATTTGACATATTATGTAAGAAAGAAAAATATTCGTATAACTTTGTTTATGTACAACAGGAAAAAAACAAAAACAAAAATTCTTTTAGCTCCAAATTAGTGGTCGGCACGTCCCTCGCTCGTGTTGCTCGTGTCCTTTTTTTTTTTAATATTAAGTAATTATTCTATACTAAATTATAAGAGAATAGAAAACTTGAAAGAAAAGAGAAATTAGTCCGCCAATTTTACATCTTCATTTTTAGTCAACATATGATTCAACCGTTATCAGCATACAGTATATATTTATTAGAAGTATATTAACCAAATTGAAATTATCTTTTAGAATTAACAGAGCCTAAGAATTAGAGGTGCAAATGTGACTTGTATTCCGAGGGCTTATCATGAGCAAAAGTTCAAAGAGAATTTTATTTTTATATGTGTGATTGAAAAGGACTGCTTCTCATTTTGAGAAACTTGGAAAACAGCTACAAATTGGCCCATTATATTGTAAACATATATATGCTAATGTGTGCAGTGTGCACAACAAGGAAAGGTAGTAGTAGCACAAATCGATCTAATATATTGACCTAAAATCCATTCAGTTAATAAATTATTGAGTATTAAATACAAAAAAAAATCACAACTCTGATTTGCAGACCTGTCTCAGATATACTTAGTTTGAGATCATCGCGTTTTTGTTGATTTTCCAATATATAAAGTGAACTTGCCATTTTCGAATTACGTCCATCATTTCTAAAAGAAAACAAGACGTCGAAGAAAAAGAAATGGCGAGCTCCGAAGCTCTCTTGCCCGTAATACTCAGAGAAGAGCCATTACTATCGCATTCAAGATCCGAGTCGATCACGGAAACCCACCGGAGACGACCCATCAAAGTCCACTCGCCGTCATTTTGCTCTTGATCGCTTTGTACGTCACCGTCATCGTCACACACGATGGATCCGCACGTGACACCGCCAATGGAACAGCGGAGGAGTCACGTGCTCGTTTGTCCGATGTGTCGGAGAAGAGCAACGTCCGGAAAACGGAAGCGTTCCCGTGGAACAATACTGTGTTGTCGTGGCAGCGCACGGCATTTCATTTCCAGCCTGAGAACAATTGGATGAACGGTATTAAATATTAAAAAAAAGAAAAAAAGACTATTTTATTAGTTATGATTTAGGAATAATTGATTTATCATTATTGATTTTCTTATATATATATATATATATATCTATATAGCTAAGATAGCATTGTTTCCTAATAATATCAAAAAAATGTTACTATCCCTTTTTTCTGAAGATTTGATTTCCTGACGATTTATATAAATATATTAACATAGCTTAAGGAACAAGATTTAAGTAATTACGCAAGAGTGATCGATGTCCAATAACTTTTTTAATTTCAAATCCCGAGAATTTTCAATCCGGGATATATCATTCGATTTCATTTTACATATAAGGTTATTGTTTTTCATTTGGTATTTAATTTATTTATGCTTGTTGTTTTTTGCTCTATTTTTTCTCTATCCAATGGCGTCTGTGAATGGAAAATTTCTGGCTTCTCCGTCTGCAGATCCTAATGGTAAGCTTTAGATTTGTATACCACGTGAGTCATGTGCAAATTGTACAAATCATTGCTTGCTTGCCAATTACCGTGTGTTAGCTGTCTATTTTGTGATCCGAGATTCTACTATCTTTTCTAGTAACCCAATTCACTAAACTTGGTCCGTTGACAAACAAACTTTAAAAAAAAATATATATATATATATATAGAATATAATATTTCATCCGTTTGAAATTAAATAACATTTTAGTTTTGTTTCTATGTTTCAAAACTAGTGCCTGTGCCGCTTTAGCTTTTCAGGAGTTTACCATGCATAATAATATATATTTTGACCTAGTCTGCTGGTGTCTATGATTTTATTATTTATTAAAAATTTCTTACATTTGAAAACTTTAGTTTTGACCGCAACAAATGAAATGTTAATCATGTGTCCAGGTCCATTGTTCTATAAGGGAAAGTATCATTTGTTCTATCAATATAACCCAAATGGAGCCGTGTGGGGTGACATTGTTTGGGGTCACGCCGTTTCAAAGGACCTTATCCATTGGCTTCACCTCCCATTAGCCATGGTTCCTGACCAATGGTACGACGCTAACGGCGTCTGGACCGGTTCGGCCACTTTTCTCGATGATGGTTCTATTGTCATGCTCTACACCGGTTCCACCGACAAATTCGTACAGGTATATATTGATTCTTCTTGAATAATTCTTTTTTTAAAACTAGATCTTTTATTCGTAAGTTTTAAGACTTAATATTGGTTTTATTTTATTATAATATTCGTGATTGTTTTGAAAACGTGAATAAATTCTTTCACAAGTTTAGTATTGGATTCAAATTCGTGTCTAATATCACTAAAATAGCACTTTTTAACCAGTTGAACTAATTAACCGGTTAATGAACTAATTAACTACATTTGAATTGACTATTGAAAATTTGAAATCTTTTTAATTTGGTCGGACCAATCGATCGATGATATTAGTAATTATTATGTTTTTAGGTTCAAAATCTTGCGTATCCAGAGGATCCTAGCGACCCACTTTTGTTGAAATGGACCAAGTTCTCTGGCAACCCGGTTCTCGTACCGCCTCCAGGAATCGGCGCAAAAGACTTCCGTGACCCGACAACGGCTTGGAAGACATCAGCCGGAAAATGGCGGATCACGATCGGCTCCAAGGTCAATAGAACCGGAATATCTCTTGTCTATGACACAACTGATTTCAAAACTTACGAGAAGCTAGATACCTTTTTGCACGAAGTCCCTGATACCGGAATGTGGGAGTGCATAGACTTTTACCCGGTGTCCAAGACTGAAGAGAAAGGGCTTGACAGTTCGGTCAACGGACCAGATGTGAAACATATCGTGAAGGCTAGCATGGACGATACTAGGATCGATCATTATGCCATTGGGACGTATTACGAATCAAATGGAACATGGGTCCCTGATAATCCTACCATCGATGTCGGGATCAGTACCGGTTTGAGATATGATTACGGGAAATTTTATGCGTCAAAGACGTTTTACGATCAAAATAAGGGACGAAGAATCTTGTGGGGTTGGATCGGTGAGTCTGACAGTGAAGCTGCTGATGTACAAAAGGGTTGGTCTTCTGTTCAGGTATGTTTTCCCAACCTAACGTGGTATGAAAGTTAGGGGATTGTTGTGTTTGTTACTTGTGACCCAAGATAGTGTTAGAATTTTCTTAAACCATATACAGGGCACTCCACGAACTGTTGTCATGGACACGAAGACGGGGAAGAACTTAGTCCAGTGGCCAGTTGAGGAAATCGAATCTTTGAGACTAAGCAGCAGTAAATTCGACATGACGGTTGAACCAGGGGCGGTGGTTCCGGTCGATGTGGGTCCCTCGGCTCAGCTGGACATAGAGGCTGAGTTCGAGATAAAAAAAGAAGATCTCGAAATAGTCCTTGGAGACGATTCCGTGGAGGCCGACGACGATTTCAGCTGCGAAACCAGCGGTGGCTCCACCGTGAGTGGCGCTTTAGGGCCTTTCGGATTCTCTGTTCTTACTGACGAAAGCTTATCGGAACAAACCCCAGTTTATTTCTATGTGACTAAGGGAAAGGATTCTTGATACATTCAAGAGCCGCAAGAAGGAGATGAAATAGTTTCTCTATCTCTCATTCTTAGAGATGTACATTGTTTATATATGTAGAGACCAATACCCTACTTGCCTAATGACAGAGATTTCTATGAATCAAATATGGAAATACGAGTAATGAGGAATGATGACAGAATATGTAATTACGAGATTGATATATCCCAATACTCCCCCTCAAGTCGGAGCATGAAGATCTGTAATGCCCGACTTGTCGATGAAGAATTCGAACTCCTTTCGGCCGAGTGCTTTGGTAAAAATGTCTGCAAGCTGTTCTTTTGTTGAAACGTGTGAGAGTGCCATGTTGCCGGAGACGATCTCATCACGGACAAAATGGCAATCGTTTTCGATGTGTTTCGTCCGTTCGTGAAACACAGGATTGGTGGCAATGTATATGGCTGATTTGCTATCGCAAAACATCATCATAGGTTCTGTGTGAGGTACGCCCAATTCGCTAAGTATTCGTTTCAACCATATCAATTCTTGGCTTAGTGACGACATTGACCTGTATTCGGCTTCAGCGGAAGAACGACTAACTGTTTGTTGTTTTTCTGTTTTCCAAGCAACTGGTGAAGATCCTAGTTGAACGAAATGACCCGTTACTGATCTGCGAGTCAACGGACAGCTTGCCCAGTCCGAATCACACCATCCATATAAGCGTAAATCTTTATCCGAGTGGAGTAGAATTCCTTGGCCTGGGTTGTTTTTCAAGTACCGTACAACTCTTATAGCAGCATCCCAATGTTCTTGTCGAGGCTCTTGCATAAATTGAGACAAAGTGTGAACTGCATAAGACAATTCTGGGCGTGTCACCTTCAGATAAATAAGTCTTCCAACTAGAAGACGATACTGTTCCGGTTCAGGTAACAACGGAGTTTCAGACAAAGATAGCCGATGATTCTGAGGTAGAGGAAACAATGCTGGTTTGGCTCCTAATAATCCTGTTTCCATGATGATATCCAACGTGTATTTGCGTTGAGACAAATAGAAACCACTAGCATTCCTTGCTACTTCAATCCCAAGAAAATATTTAAGTATACCCAGATCTTTCATATGAAAACATGATGAAAGATATTCCTTGAATTTTCCGATTTCTGTGATGGAGTTACCAGCAATGATTAAGTCATCCACGTACACAAGTACTCTCAATTCTGTTCCGTTTCGATCAAGTGTAAACAACGAATAATCCGTTCTTGACTTCTTAAAACCATATGCCTCCAAAGCCTTTGACAATTTTGCAAACCAACATCTAGGTGCCTGCTTTAAACCGTAGAGAGATTTATGTAAACGGCATACCTGACTTGGCTTCTCTGAGTTGAATCCGGGTGGTAATGTCATATAAACTTCCTCTTCTAAATCTCCATGTAGGAAAGCGTTGTGCACATCCATTTGATGCACCACATAATCACGACTAGCAGCAACCCGGAGAAACAATCGAATTGTATCCATCTTTGCAACAGGTGCAAACGTTTCGTCGTAATCTACCCCTTCAACTTGTCGATTGCCCAAAACAACTAGACGGGCTTTATGTCGTTCAAGCGTCCCATCTGCTCTGTATTTGACTTTGTAAACCCACATACTGCCAATTGCCTTTTTCCTGGAGGTAGAGTTGTAAGCGACCAAGTTTCATTGAGTTCAAGTGCTTTTATCTCTTGTCCCATCGCATCTCTCCAAACTTTGTCACGAACAGCTTCTTGTAAGAGGTGGGTTCAATAGCAGAACTGATAGCGACTTGAAACGCACGATGTTGCGCTGAAAAACGATCACTGTTGATATAAGATTCGATGGGATACGCAGATGTCGACACCGTATTAGTGACGTATTCGCGTAAATTCACCGACCGAATCTTTTTGCGTTGCCCACGACCTAAAATCACAGGTGGAGACGGAGGTGGGTCATTCGATTCCAAAATCGGTGGCGGCGTAGGCACCCTTTCCGGCGATGATGGTGGCGTAGACGCCCTTTCCGGCGATGGTGGTGAATCAGGTCGAATTTCAGGTGTGATTACTCTTTCGGCCGGAGATACAATCGTGGATGAAGAAGCTTCACTATTCACGATGACTTCTTGAGTATTGGATTGGGCCATAATGGTTGGTGTTGTAATGGGCCTTGTTGTTTCTAATGGGCTGAGCAAATCAAGTAGTCTTGAATTTTCACTTAAAGGAGCCCACAAATCTGGATTTTCTTCCTTCTCTTTCGTTGCTGCAGGGACGACAATGTATGGAAAATCTGTCTCACAGAAAACCACATCACGTGAAACGAAAAATTCTCGTTTCTCCAAATCGAAAAGTCTCCACCCTTTCTGTCCGTGAGGGTATCCTACAAATAGACAACGTCTTGATCTTGATGCGAATTTGTCTCCCTTGTGGTATTGGTTATGAGCATAACACAATGTCCCAAACACACGAAGATGATTGTATTGCGGCACAGAATTATGAACAAGCTCATATGGTGTCTTTCCATCCAAAATCGAAGATGGTGTGCGATTGATTAAGTATCCCGCAGTGAGAATACACTCTCCCCAAAACAACTCGATTGGCAAATTTGCTTGAAAACGGAGCGCACGAGCTACGTTTAAAATATGTCGGTGCTTTCTTTCGACACGGCCGTTCTGATTTGGTGTCCCAACACATGACGTTTCATGTTGAATTCCTTTCTCTCTAAACTGATTTGTAAGACACATAAATTCAGATCCGTTGTCGCTTCTTATTGTCTTCACTATTGCTTGAAATAGTCTTTCAACAGTAGCAACGAAATTCATCAAATGAGATTGTGTTTCTCTTTTTTCTACCATAAGATAAATCCACACACTACGCGAGTAGTCATCAACAATAGTGAGGAAAAATCTTGCTCCAGAGAATGAAGGTGTGCGGTAAGGTCCCCACACGTCGCAATGAATCAATTCAAAAATGTTTGAACTTTTATTAGTGCTCAAAGGAAAAGACTCTCTTGATTGTTTGGCTCGAAAGCAAATGTCACAAGGCTTATTCAAATTTCCAGAAACAACAACACCAGGGAGTGAACCAACTATTTTTGATGAAGGATGCCCCATGCGATTGTGCCAGAGATCGAATGAATTTTCTCCACTGGTCCGAACCGCTGCGACTGTTTCCAAACCACGAAAATAGAACGTTCCATTGTCCCGTTTACCCACTCCAGTCAACATCCTCGTAGTTCGGTCTTGGATGACAAGGAAGTTGTCGGCGAGTTGTATCACACAACGATTCTCATCCATTAGCTGACCAATCGATATCAAATCAGATTGCATTTTCTCAACATAGAAAACAGAACGCATAATCAGATGTGATCCAAGATAAACGGTTCCTTCTTTAACTGAAATTCGCTCAGTCCCATCCGCTAAAATAACCAGAACCGGAGGCATATCACGAAGTTCCGACAACAACTCAAGCTTTCCGGTCATATGGTGCGAGGCACCTGTGTCAAGAATCCAAGGTGGTTTAGAAAGCATACCGGTTAAATTTTCGGTGGCACCACTGCGTTCAGCATTGAGGAGGTGAAGTATTGTACGCCACTGCTCATCATTCAAGCCACTAACAGCGTCTCTGTCCTTGTTAGTGACCACTCGGTTAGCTCGTTCGTAGGTGTAGGGTCCTGCCAAAGCTGCGTTAGCATAAGCAGCAGATCCATGTCTTGGATTGTCTGCCGCAGTCAAATCGAACGGTGAAATCGTTCTTCGGATCACTTGTCGTTCAGTAGTTTGTGAAACATCATGTCGTTCAATAGTTCGTGAACCATTTTGATCTGAAGACATCTCGGGTTCGGGGTTCGGGGTTCGGATTCGGTTTCGTTTGTGTTTTAAGAAAAAATGGTTTCGTGCTCTCTGATACCATGATACATTCAAGAGCCGCAAGAAGGAGATGAAATAGTTTCTCTATCTCTCATTCTTAGAGATGTACATTGTTTATATATGTAGAGACCAGAAGGAGATGAAATAGTTTCTCTATCTCTCATTCTTAGAGATGTACATTGTTTATATATGTAGAGACCAATACCCTACTTGCCTAATGACAGAGATTTCTATGAATCAAATATGGAAATACGAGTAATGAGGAATGATGACAGAATATGTAATTACGAGATTGATATATTTGCATTTTAACCATACATTTCTGTTAAATGCAGATTAACAGAAAAAAAATATAGCTTATAGATCCTTCGGTATAAGAAAATATTGACTTATGGTTAATCAATATGTCTTTTAATAGGTCGACCACAGCAAACGATGTGGTGAAATCAATATACGGAAGCTTCGTACCGGTCCTGAAAGGGGAGAAATTAACTATGAGAATCTTGGTAATATATTATAAATTAGATTCATTTTTTAAAAAAAGCAAGAATTATATTTAGTTGTGTTATTATTAAATTTCAATTTTGTATAGGTGGATCATTCAATAGTAGAAGGATTCGGACAAGGTGGAAGAACATGTATTACGTCTAGGGTTTATCCGACAAAAGCCATCTACGGAGCTACGAAGCTCTTCTTGTTCAACAACGCCCTTAATGCGACCGTTACGGCGTCGTTTAAGGTCTGGCAAATGAACAGTGCTTTGATTCATCCTTACTCTACGGAAGATCTCGGCGCCCCTGCTCGATTATTTACAAATTAAAAATTGTTCCTTCTTCACCGTTCATCATGAAATGCATATTGACGTTCGTTTCCTTCTACTTTGGGTATGGTTTGGTACATTTTGAGGCGTTGGAGAGGGGTTATGTGTTCATTAGAAGCTTCGGACATAGTAATTGTAACATTACTAGTTCTAATTATCTTAAATCTTAGAGTTCTTGTTCTCGCAGCATCACACAACTTATATTCCCAGTAATGATTTTCAAAATGCCTCTCACATCAATTTTTTTTTTTTTAAAACATAAAGTAACATATAGAAGACAAGTCGTTTTTACTCGTGCCTTCCAAAAGATATAAAGTAACATATAGAAGATATAATTGATTTTTTACATCAATTAATAAATCAATCAATTAATCAATCAAAAATTAAAAAAAAAAAACATAAAGTAACATATAGAAGATATAAAGTAATTTACTCGTGCCTTCCAAATCCAAGTGAGCCAGATTTTTCAACTCACGAAGACCGACAGGCAAACTCTGTATGCCTGTAAACGACATGTTGAGATATTTCAACGTGACCAACTCCGATATTTGATCTGGCAATTCAGATAGATTTATATTATACGATAGATCCAAAACAACTAGTCTTGGCATGGACCGGAAGAATTCGGCGGAGATATTTACCAACGTCTTCTTGTTTTTCTGCAAGAACAAAGTTGTAAGTTCAAGACATTCCGGACTGCCGGAAACATAATCAATCTTGTTCGACATCAGCGACATTCTCTCGACACTTGATTATCGTATTCCCGAACAGTTCAAAGACCAGTTACCATTCGAAGACCAAAACCATTATCGATATACTCACTATTTGGGTATTGACCAGGTAAGAATCTCTCTAACTTATGTTTCTCCTGTGAGACCAAACCCAAACCAAAGCCAAACGAAAAAAACCTTTTGTGTTGTTTCTTGCACTTTTTCCACAGTTTGAGAACTATGATTGGTTGGCTTCGCAAATTGGGTGCTCATGAGGAACAGAGGAATGGAGGAAAGAGATGTGTTTGCCTATTTTCATGAGGAAGATGAAACATCCCGAGAGGTATAGAGACGAATGGGAAGATCATCACTTGGTTTCTCAAGCTTAATTACCAATATTTCTCTATGTATATACCAACCAAAAGATGAGATTTTATTTAAAAAATCAATTAAGATTTGCTACATGTCAGTAACCATAATAGAGAGCAGTGTCGATGCAAATTCAAGAAACAAATTCACATCAAGCAACAGACAGAGAGAGACTCCAACAACAACAAAACAAACAGAAAGAGAGAGAGAGAATTCACAGAAAGCATCAAGGAGAGAGAAAGAGAGAGTCCCTTTGGAATAAACTCAAATGGCATCATCCACTTCCTGATTAGCCAATCTAACACACATAAAAAGAAGAAAATAAAATGATCCTTTCAAAACAAATAAGACAAGTTGAGAAACTAGACACCTTCAATCCATTCTTTTATGATGAAGGTAAGAAGCGGGTTTTCGTTGCTTCGTCCTCCCATTCCACACCTTCAATCCATTCTTCGTGTTTGTAGTTTATGATGAGTCCATCTTCACCACTTTGGGAATTGAGTGGAAGCTTTTTCAGATTTGGACATGCGACTACATGGATTTCCTCTAGACATGGAAGGAGTAGAGGTCTCCAATAGATATTCCTCAGCATCGGTAGATAAAACAAGCTAAGATCAACCAGCTTTGGAAACGGAGCAATCCCTGATTCTTCACCTTCAGAAGCTTTCTCTTTATTTATTATATCTTCTAGTTCATCTACACCTCCAACAACAAGAGTTCTAAGATTCGGAGCGAAGATTAGCCAAGTCAATTCCCTCAGACGTTTGCAATCCTGTATAGACACATCGGAGAGGCTGGAGAAGCATATGTTTCTCGGATTGTGTAGAGGAGAAACCGTCTTGCTTTTGTTGCATATCTTTATCTCAGAGATTATGCATTCACGGATGGTGAACTCACGAAGCTTTTCCATAGTTACAGGAATTGATATTCCAGATGATTCCAGATCCATCTTCCAGATCGATACAGATCGTGTACAACTCGTCAACCTATGAGAGCTCATAAATTGCTCCAGATCTAGAGGAAGACGAAGACGGAATCCTGTGTTTAAAACTTGTAAATGTTTCAAGGTTTCCAACTCCTCCAGTGTGATGAGATCCCATGAAAAGCCAGAAAAACGTAAGATCAAGACTTTCAAATTATGGAGCCTTGATATCCCAGCGATACTCGAAAGCATATATGTGTACCGCAAATCTAAGTGAATTAGTTTTTTCAACTCTTGTAGACCCTTAGGCAAATGACGTATACTTGTAAACGACAAGTCGAGATATTGCAAAGAAACTAGTTGTGATATTCCTTCGGGCACTTCAGAGAGTTTTCCATTATCTGATAGATCCAAAACAGCTAGCTTTGGCATGGACTTGAAGAATTCACTCGATATATTTTCCAAATAGTTGCTTTGGATGAGCAAAGTTGTGAGCTCTAGACATTCAGGACTTCCATCAAGATGGGCAATCTCGTTTTTCATCAGTGACATCCTTCTCACAACGTTCCAATTCTTAACCGTTGGGATATCACTTAACCTTACACCTGCATGCACAATGAAAGCTTCCTTCTCTGTTCCCAAATCAGATGCGATCCATAAGGCCATTTCACGAACAACATCATGCATACGCACGTAATCTGTGATTATACCCACACTTAGACTTGTTTCAACCTCCATCAGCAATGATGCACTAACAAGACTACCAATTATCTCGTAACCCTTGTTCTCAGCCCTTTCGATACCTTCACTTCCATCTATAATCCCTTCGCCTATCCAGTAGTCTATCAATCTTTCTTTAGGGATTTCATAATCTTCTGGAAATAAAGCGCAATATAGCAAACACGATTTGAGATGCTCCCCCTTAAGATTATCGTAGCTATACTTCAAAAGCGGAAGGATCTCATCCTCCATGCCGGAAAACTCGATAGCGTATGAAGTCAAAACATCTATCGCATACCGCCATTCTTGAATCGTCCGTTTGCTTGCCATGGCTTCGCCAATGACGTTAAGTGCTAGTGGTAGACCATGACACTTTTTAGCAACCACATTTGCAAGATCTGGTATGTTTGGATCACTTCTTAACGTGATCTCTCCAACTTTCTTTTTGAACAAATCCAATGCATCATTAGGAGCCAGGCATTGCACTTCCACCTCATCAGCTCCCATGCGTCCACACACTTCTCGAGAACGAGTGGTGAAAACTACTTTACATCCGTTTTCTCTACTTGGGAAGGGGATTCCGATCCCATGTAGATTTAGTTTGGTCCATATGTCATCCAGAAACAGCACAAACTTCTTCTTCTTTAGGACACTGTGTATATCACATGCCTTTTGGTCTTCATCTTTCTGGTTCCAATCTTCGCCAGCCAGGCCTAGCTTCTTTGCAACATCTTCTTGAATCTTCTGAATCTGTAAATCCTTTGATACAACAACCCAAATCACAATATCAAAAGCTTCTTCTTGTTCGAGAAATTTATTATTGATCTGCGTGAGAAGTGTAGTTTTGCCAACTCCACCCATACCGTACAAACCCATGATACCCACTTCATCTTCCATGAGACAGTTCCATGCCGTTTCAAGCAATTTTTCCCGACCAACTATCTTTGGTTGAATAGGTCTCTCTACCACCTCAGACGCTTGAGCTTTCTCAGCAACAATTTCAAAAACTCCATTAGATTTGAGACTCTCAGCCTCCTTTAGTATCACGAAAACCCGCTTCCCATAACGATAACTCAATTTTAAACTTTTGGAGCAAAACCCACAAAGACACAACCTCTGAAGCTCAATCTGTCTAACACTAAACAGGCCATTAACTTGGCTTTCGATGGTCTCCACTCTAGTAAGCCATACCTGGACTTGGGCAAGCCTTCTTAGACCTTTATTCTCCTCTCTCTCCACCCTTCTTGACAGATCATCTCGCTTTGCCTTCAGCTCTTCCATAGCTGTCTCCAAAGCTGTGAGATTCTCCTCGAGGTTGTGAATATAACTCTCCTTGACACATAACCATTGAGAGACTTGATTCACAACTTGATCACATGATAATGATACAGAGAAGCAACTACCCATCGTTGCAGAGAGAAAGAGTTTCCAAAAGTAAAAAAGAAAAACTGTGAAGCTGTTAGCAGATGAGTAAATAAAAAAAACTGTGAAACTGTGAAGCTGCTAGCAGAAGATAAGGAAGAGGAATACATTTCCATCACACGATGTCTCCAAAAAGAAGAGATATGGATGGGGCCATCCAAATAGTCAAAATACCTTTAGCCTTGTCGATGATTGAATCTTTCCCACAATTCTAAAATATTCTTTTTAATTAAAACTTCAAAAACTCAATGAATACAAGTGAGTGTCAATTATTATTAGGAAAGAACAAAAGAAAAATATTCTCTTGCGGTTGATCAAAAAAAAAAAAAATATTCTCTTGCAAGTGAGAAGATTTGTTTTTAATGAATGTGTCCATCTCAAAATGTCACACTGTGCATAAAAGAATACAGTCATACACTATGACTAGAATTTGCAATATACAGTCATGGCTTTTTCTAACCTCTGGCAGCGCGTTTTTTTTTTCCCTACATTTCTTATGTTTATGCACAAAGAGAGATATATTGATAAGCTTAGTGGGATTTTTTTAGAAAACTAAAATTTTTTCCCTACGGTTCTTCCTCATGCACTCCTCTGTTCCTGAGTACCCGCATTCCGTAGTCAACCCGGTTTTAGAAGTCAAATTGTGCAAAAAAGCGATACGACTAAGATTGTCTGTGTGTGTTTTGTTTAATCTACAGTAACACTTCCTCTGGTTTTGAGAAAGGTCAAGTGATAATTATTTTTTCCAAACTGGAAAAAAGCTTCGTATTTCCTCCCATTAGATACCAGAAGAACTGGTATTGATGGATAAGCCAGATGAGTCAAAGAAAGCATGAATCAGAGACAAGTTGCATTGAAGAAAGCCTAATAATAAGTGCCTTTGAGAGAGAAAACTAAAAAATGTGTTGGAGGTTAACTTTAGGAGATTGAAGATCTTTCTAAACCCAAACAAGACTTAAAACCTTCTAGCTTTGCATACCAGTTTCAGACATAAAAGAACAGACAGAACAACTTCAATCCGGTCGTTAAAGACGATCTCAAACAAATGGATTTTGAAAGGCAAATAATTCATGAACAATACCAAACATATCGAGACCATTTGTCATTTTGTACGTAGGGTTCATGATGGTTTAATCACTCCAGTCCACATCCAGGGGTGGCTCATGGCTTAGGGTGGGAGGTGCGACGGTCCGGGGCCCATCCCCGGGTCCAATAATGAAAGGGTCATCTTATTATTATTAATCAATAAAAGTTTAACATTGAGACAACAAAATATCTTCAGGTGGCTTACAAAACAATCTAATGAACTCAAACACAAACAATGTCTGATCCGGGAAATGCAGAATCATATATACAACAAGTGAAGGAACTACAAACCTGGGTGCTTCACAAACCGGCCAGAATCAACCTTAAAAAAACTGAAAGAAAAGGAAAAAAGAAAATCAGTACTATGGAAACTAGTTCATAAAACTGAAAAAAAAAGCCACTAAAAATCACATAAGAAAATATGAGAAACTAGACCTGTACGGATGTAGGTAAGAAACGGGTTTTGGTAGCTTCGTCCTCCCATTCAACCTCTTCTATCCATTCTTTCTCTCTATATTCCATGCCACTTTTAGAATTGAGTGGAAGCTTTCTCAACTTTGGACATCCGTTCGCAACGATTGTTGCCAAACAGGGGAAGGGTAGAGTGCTCCAATAGATGCTATGCAGCTCCGGTAATCTAAACAAACGTAGAATTTTAAGCTTTTGAAAAGGAACAATCCCTGATTCTTCGCCTACACAAGCCTTTTCTTTGTTTATTATATCTTCTAGTTGTTCTGAAAAGTTCACATTAATATGTGTAAGATTTGGAGCAAACATCAGCCACGTCAATTCCTTTACCCATTGGCAACCCCGTATATGCACATGGGAAAGGCTCAAGAAGCATAGATTTTTTGGATTGTGAAGAGGAGAAATCGTTTCGCTTCTGATGCATTCTCTTTCAATCTTTATCTCAGGAATGGTACACCCGTTGAATAGGAGTAGACGAAGTTTGTCCATACTTGTTGGAAGTGATATTCCCCTTGACTCCAGTTGAAGACCACTTATCTCTAGAGTTTGCGTACAACTTGTAAGCTTATATGAGAGCTTAAAAATTGATCCAAACCTGACTCGTAGCCAAATCCAATAGTTAAAAATTTCTATATGTTTCAACACTTGCAACTCATTCACTATGTTGAGATCCCATAAAACTCCAGAACCTCGTATTCTCAATACTCTCAAATTCAATAGACTTGATATCCCCACGATACTAGAGAGTTCCCTGGTGAACTCCAAATCCAAGTGAATCAGTTTTTTCAACTCTTGTAGACCGACAGGCAGATGATGTATACCGGTGTATGACAAGTTCAGATATTGCAAGAAAACTAGTTTCGATATTCCGCTGGGCAATTCAGAGAGATGCCTATTCTCTGAGAGATCCAAAACAACTAGCTTTGGCATGAACGTGAAGAATCCAACGGAGATATTTGACAATGCCTCGTTTTTTTGCATGTGAAGCGTTGTAAGTTCAAGACACTCAGGGCTGCCAGAGAGATGGTTAATCTTATTATTCATCAGCGACAATCTCCTCACAGCACTCCAATTCTTAGCTTTCGGTATTTCATGTAACCCAGCCCCTGCACGGACAATGAAATTCTCTTTTTGTTTTCCGAACCCAGATGCTATCCATAAAGCCATTTCACGAACAACATCATGCATATACACTTCATATAGTGCATTACGTTCATCCTCCATCAAAAGAGATGAACGAATAAGGCTACCGATGATCTCATAGCCCTTGTTCGCAGCCTTTTCCATATCTTCACTTCCATATATGATCCCCTCACATATCCAATAATTTATCAAGCGGTATTTAGAAATTTTATAATCTTCGGGAAATAAAGCACAGTAGAGTAAACACGACTTGACTTGCTCACCCTTTAGATTATCGTAACTATACTTCAATGTTGGAAGAACTTCATCCTCAATACCAGAAAACTCAACAGCATATGAAGTCAAAGCATCAATTGCGTGCATCCATTCTTGAATCGTTCTTTTGCATGCCATGGTCTCGCCAATGACGTTAAGTGCTAGTGGTAAGCCATGACACTTTTCAGAAACTATGTTTGCGAGCTCAGGTATATCTGGATGACTTCGTAATGTGATGTCTCCAACTTTCTTCCGGAACAAATCCAATGCATCACTAGGAGCCAAACATTGCACTTCCATCTCAACATCAACTCCCATGCGCCCACACACTTCTTGAGAACGAGTGGTGAAGACTATTTTACATCCATTTTCTCTACTTGGGAAAGGGATTCCAATCTCAGATAGATTTACTTTCGCCCATATGTCATCTAGTAACAACACAAACTTCTTCCTCCTCAGGATATTATGTATGCCACATGCCTTGTCGTCTGTATCTTTTTTATTCCAATCCTCGCCAGCCATGCCTAGTTTCTTTGCAACCCCTTCTTGAATCTTTTGGATATCGAAATCCTTAGATACCACAACCCAAATCACTATATCAAATGAGTTTCCTTTTTGGGATAATTTATTGTGGATTTGTGTGAGAAGTGTAGTTTTCCCTATTCCACCCATACCATACAGACCCATAATGCCCACTTCATCTTTCATGAGACGGTTCCATGCCCTTTCGAGCACATTTTCCCGACCAACAACTAACGATTGGATAGGCCTCTCCTTGACTTCAGATACTTGAACTTGCTCAGCAACAGCTTCAAAAACTCCAATGGAATTGAGATCCTCAACCTCCCTCAATATCAAGAAAACCCTGTTTCCGTAACGAACACTCTTCTTTAATCTTTTGGAGCAAAACCCACAAAAACACAACATTTGAATTTCAGCTGTTCTAACACTAAGCACGCCATTGACTTGGCCTTCGATGGTCTCAACCCTAGTAAGCCATACCTGGAGTTGGGCAAGCCTTCGTAGACCCTTATCCTCCTCTCTCTCCACCCTTCTTGACAGATCATCTCGCCTTGCTTTCAGCTCTGCCATGTTTTTCTCCAGAGCCGTGAGATTCTCCTCGAGATTGTGGATATAACTCTTTTGGACACATAACCATCGAGAGACTTGATCCACCACATGATCACATGACAACGAGAAAGAGAAACAACCTCCCATCGTTCAACAGTCTCCGAGAAGAGAGTCGCAAAGGAAAAAAACATGGGAGTAGTTTGCAAGTAATTATTTCGAAAGAAGAAAAATCAAGATAGACAGCACGAATACAATCAGAAGCATCGACTTTCTTTTCTTCTCGATGAGTGCTTTTCCACCACATTGTTTCCATGAATATAATATACATTGTCAAACGCAAAACTTAGGGATACACTAAGACTAGAATTGGTCTTTGAAAAAAATCAGATAAGAGAAAGCTGAATCGCTTAGCTTTTCCTTTATTTCTTAACCGTAAATCGTCAAACTACACCAGAAGGAACCTTTGAACACACTGGAATCCAACGGAATTAACCAAACCAAAATGGAATCATTTTCTTTACTTGTAAACTCTTCTACACTTTCCACTTATATTCACACAAAACTTGTCTTAGATTTTGTTTATTTTTTCCTAATAAACTTTTACTAACTCATGGCTTTTTTCACTTTTCAACAGATAGCTATATATCGTAGGTTGAAGTAACCTCTGGCAGCGCATTTTCTCCTACATTCCTTATGTTTATGAGGGTAGCGAGAAAAAATCATGAATTCTTGATAAGCTTGAAAAACCGGTAACCAAATACATTCATCCGTTCCTACGTTCCTTTGTTCTTGAGCACCTGCAGTACGTACGACAAGACCAGTTTGAGTACTCAAATTGTGAAAAGCACACACATCTCAAAAAAGCTCAAGAAACAACAAAGGTCGTTCATGAGTTTATGTACATCTACAGTTACACTTCCACTAGTTATGAAAAACAGCAAGTGCAAGTGATATATCTTCGAAACTGGAAAGAGCTTCGTAGTTACCATCCCTTGATTTCATATTATCATTAGATACTAGAAGAATCAGGGCTGATGAATAAGGAGATGAGTCAAAGAAAGCATGAATCAGAGATAAGTTGCAGTGAAGAAAGTCAAGATACCTAACAACGTATTGAAGGCAATTTTGAGAGATTAAAGATCTTTATAAAGCCAAACAAGACTTAAAATCTTTAACTTTGCATGCCAGATTTCAAACTTAACAAAACAGTCAGAACAAGTAATGTGCTGGTAAGGAACGATTTCGAACCAATGGATTCCAAAAAGACAAATAAAACCATGAACAAGTAATATAACCCGAGAAAACCAAGAAACATAACTTTTCAAACCATATAAATTATAATATGATACAATGAAGAGAGAAATTTCACCTCATGCGACGAGATCAGAAGGAGATGCTGAACCATGCTTATCAGCACCGCCGATCGAGGTGCTGCTGATGCCGGAGCACAAAAATCTTCTAGGGAATCCCTTTGAAATGCAAAACCGTATCCAGAATCTCCAATTAAGACTGAAGGATGCGTGAAGGATCCAAATGCATTTTCCATTGAATAATAATTGACTTAACAAGATAATCAATGCTCGGATGAAGCAACCGAGGACCTCTCAACTCGATTTAAAGAACTACCGAGTGCAAGTGAGTGACACCGCTGAAACAGATGAATTTGCAAGACAAAACCCAAACTGCAGTAACAATTACAAGAGAGATACAACTTTGTTGCTTCGCCCAGATTCTCTGCCTCCAAGTAAAGACGCTGCATAGCCACAGCTCAACATTTCTTTAATAAGTTCAGCTGATGCGGTTATGTCCCCGTCTCTAAGACATAGCGTGCCGTCGTTCAACATAAGCCCGTCTCCTTTCATTTTTGTATACAATGCATCTACTTCACGATGTAGGCCTTTCCTACACAAGCCTGACATCATTGTAGTGTATGTTACAACATCAGGTTTCACTCCTTTGAGGCTGAGGCTACAAAATAAACCCCAAGCGTCTTCAACCTGACCAGTCTTGCACATCCCTTGGATGATGGTAGTGTATGTGACAATATCAAGATCCATTTCACTCTTTTGCATATCTTCAAACATCACCAATGCTTTCTCTAGCTCTCCATTGTCACAAAGACCACCTAACAAAATGTTATATGTCCAAATATCAGGAGATACACCAAAAGAATCCATCTGACTAAAAAATTCTTGAGCCATATCAACATCGCCTGCTTGAAAAAACCCTTGGATCAGGGTGTTGTAAGTGACTGTATTGCTAACCAATCCTCTCTGAGACATCTCTCGGAAGAGTTTCATCCCATCCTCTACTCTCTTCGACTTACAAAACCCATTAATAAGAGTGTTGTAACTCACTGCATCTGGGAAACAGCCTTTGCTCACCATCAAATCAAACATTTCACTGGCCTCATCTATGCGATCGTGCATACAAAGCCCATTGATCAGCGAACTGTAAGTGACGATATCAGGATCGATAGACATCCGGATCATCTCCTCGTACAGCTCTTTAGCCTCTAAAACCTTCCCATTCTTCACAAACGCATCGACCAACGCACTGTAAGTGATCACATTAGGGCTGATTTTCCTCTTGATCATATCACTCAAAAGCCGAGCTGCGTCGCTCCATCGACCCGAATTACAAAGACCCTTTACGAGAGAGGTGTAGGTAACAACATTCGGTCTAATCCCTTTCCTTTCAATCCCCTTGAAAAAATTGAGAGCATCATTAGCCCTTCTGGTTTTGCAAAAACAATCAATGATCGTGTTGTAAGCTACAATGTCAGGTTTATATCCTATTTCCACCATCTTATGAACGAAAGATACAGCTTCAGAAACCCTATTCCTGCGACAGAATCCATTGACAAGAGAGCCAAGCGTGACTTTATCTGGCTCATACCCAAGTTTCAACATCTTGCCAAGAACAGATAAAGCAATAGAGACTTGAAAGCAGCTACAGAAACAATTTATCAAAATGTTGAATGTATACAGATCGTTTCGAATTCCCAGAATTTCCATCTTCTTGCCCAGAGAGATCACAGCATCATACTTCTTCAACTTAACAATGGCGCTCAACAATCTATTGAAATCGACAATGGAAGGGAAAGGACGAGAGTTGACCATGTCGCTGAACAAATCGATTGCATCATCTAACTTGATATCACGAAGCCGATTCCTGCTCAATCGCTCTCGGAAATCAATCACGCTAGAGAAAGCTCGTACCCAGCCACAGAAACCGCAATGGCTAAACGAAGGAAGATCAGTCCTGGGTTTACCTCTTTCCAGAAGATTCCGATGAAGAAATCTCTTCGCCGTCATCGCTATCGATTTCTGCATCGTTTCCGGTTTTCCTTTGTCTGGATTCTGGAATCCTAAAAACGAAATGTTTATGGAGAGAGATCGGTATGGTGTAACCGAGAATTCGAGAAACCAAAACCGGTTCGTTCAATTCCGGTTTTATATTTTTATGATTAAACCGAGTATTATCGAATCCAATCGCCACCGTTTTTACACAAAAATTCGAGTTGACAAAAGTGCAATAGCTGCTAGCTTTAGATAAAAAGACCAAATATAAAGTAAAACAATAATCAAGTCTGAGATCATCTTGAATGTGTTTGTTCACGAAGCTCACACACATATCGACCAGATACACAAATCTAGTACATGTAACATGAGAACATAAGCACTGTGTTGAGAAGTAATCAGTAGAAAAGCAACATAAATTAACTTGAGAGTTGCTCTACCGTTCCTCTTCTCTCGTAGCTAAGTTGTTTTAAGAAAGCATCTCCAGAAAACTTTTGTCTAATCTCCCATCATGCAACATATCAGTGACCAAACTTATTGTCGAGGCATCTCCAGCAAACCCGTAACTCCTCATTTCCTTGATGAGTTCTGCTGATGCGGCTTTGTCACCAGCTCCAAGGCGTGCCCGGATCAGCGTATTATAGGTACCGCTATCTGGGAGAGGCCCATCTTCTTTCATTTCTCTGAACAAGGCATCCGCTTCTTGCTTTAAGCCTTTCCCACAAAATCCTGAGATCATTGTATTGTAGGTTACAACATTAGGCTTCATCACTCCTTTAAGGCCGAGGCTACTAAACAAATCCCACGCCTCTTCCACTTTACCAGCCTTGCAAATCCCTTTAATCACAATATTATATGTGACAATATTGAGTTCCATTTCACTCTTTTGCATATCTTGGAATATGACCATTGCTTTCTCTAGCTTCCCGTTATTACAAAGCCCATCTAACAAAATGTTGTATGTCATAATATCACGAGGCACACCACCAGAAACCATCTGTTTGAAAACTTCCTGAGCATTCTCACAGTCTCCAGATTGGAAAAATCCTTGGATAAGAGTGTTGAAAGTGACTGTGTCTCCAACCAATCCTCTTTGAGACATCTCCCGGAAGAATTCCATAGCATCTTCTACCTTTTTACACTTGCAAAATCCATTTATGAGAGTATTATATGTCGCCACATCTGGGAGACGATCTTTGCTAACCATAAAATCAAACATCTGCTTGGCCTCCTCTAGACGATCTTGCAAACAAAGTCCATTGATCAGTGAATTGTATGTGAAAATATCAGGATTGATAGACCTTCCGATCATCTCCTCGTACAGCTTCTCGGCCTCCAAAAGTTTTCCCTCTTTCACAAATGCGTCGATCAATGCATTGAACGTAACAACGTCAGGGTTGATTTTCCTCTCAATCATATCGCTTAGTAGTCGAGAGGCATCGCTCCATCTTCCATAATTACAGAGGCAGCTTATGAGGGAGTTGTAGGTGAAAACATCAGGTCTAATACCTTTGTTCTCCATTTCACTGAATAGGTCGAGTGCATCATCCACGTGTCTGTATTTGCAGAGACCATCAATAATTGTATTGTAGATCACAACATCCGGCTCTATTTTGTCGGCTTCCATCTTCTTGAGCAGATTCAAAGCCAAATCAGTATGACCTCTCTTACATACTCCATTTACTACCACGCAGTAAGTAACCAGATCAGGTTGACATCCTTTCAGCACCATCCGTTCAACTAAAGCCACAGCTTCTGAGACTTTGTCGTGGAGAAAAAGCCCATGGATCAGAGTGTTGAATGTGACGGTATCAGGTGTACATCCCATTTCCACCATTTGGTCAACCAAAGCTACGGCATCAGAAAGCCTATTCCCGTGACAGAAACCATTGAGCAGCGAGTTAAGCGTGACAATGCTGGGATCATAGCCGAGTTTCATCATCTTGCCAAGAATAGCTAACGCGAGAGAGAGCCGAGAGGAGCGGCAGAAACAGTTGATGAAGATATTGTATGTATAGAGATCTTGTGAAATCCCCAACTTTTTCATCTGCTCGCCCAGAGAGATGACAACATCGTACTTCTTCATCTTCGCAATAGCACTCAACAACTTATTGAAATCAATGGTGGAAGGAAAAGGACGAGACTTGACCATCTCACCGAACAAACCGATTGCATCATCTAGCTTTATATCAAGTAGAAACCCACCTCTAATCTTCTCTCTGTAATCATACCTAGCACCTGAAACGAAAGATCGTCTCCAGCAAATGGAAATCGAGGGAGGAGCATTTCGGGGATCACCTTTTCCGAGAAGATTCCGGTGCACAAATCTCTTCCTCGTCGACGAAAACGCAAGCCTCATCTTCTCGATTTGGCTTCAGGTTTCTTCTCACTCTCTCTACGCCTATCGCTCCGTAAAATTCAGTAATCCCTAAAACCACTAGAACAGTGTGCGTTCCTCAACCACCGAGAGAGACTCCTGAAACCGGTTAAGTAAATTCTTTATTAGCCTACTGGTCTTACCGGTTTGTGAATTTTTTTTTTTTTTTTTTTTTTTATAATCATTTTGGTGGGTTAAGCCATTTGCGTTTATTCATGTTTAAACAAAACTGACACATATAATATAAGTCAATGAATTCATTTTTCACTTATTCCTTTGTAATTTTGGAAAGGATTTGTTCATTTTCATCTACCAGAACCGAGTTCATTTAAATTTTCGATTTCTATACATTGGTTTAAATTTGCATTTGTTCAGTTTCTTTTCCCAATCTCATAAAGATGAAATCATCAAGTACAGTTAATTTTCAATTTCTTAAACTGATTTTGATTTATAGTTTCAATTTTCGGTTCGGTTCGGTTCAAAACTCGGTTCAGTTTGTGGTTTAATATTTGTCTCGTTCTCGGACTGTGTCAAGGATCTCTCGGTACTTCACCAAATGAAACTGAAATCGAATGATTACAAAATCGAAGTTTTGCAAAATTATGAGATCTTGTACTCGGATTCCTCTAGTCTGAAACCTCTGATCTAAAGAGACAAAGGGAACAAAAGAAATTCTAAAGAGACAAAAGAAAAGAGTGATCTACTTCTAACTTCTAAGCTATTGTCTAGTGGAATAAGAAAGAGTCATGCTTTTAGATAATCCACCTTCTCTACTCCTGCAAGTAAGAATCATATAAAACAAGAAACCAAAAAACATAGATTCAAGAAAAGCTCAAGACTCACCTCAATCTTTTCACCTGTCTTGAACCTTGGTTCCTCGGTTGCCTCCAAGGGGATTTCGACTTAGCTGCGAGTCCCGAAACAAGAACTCTCTTTGAGGTATTCACAACATCTGACTCGACTTCCATGGTTTCTCTAGTTTTCCTTTACTGCAAAGACCATCTAACAAAATTTTGTATGTCATAATATCACGAGGAGGAGATGATCAGAAAGTCTATTTAAAAAATCCACGTTTAACAATGTCTCATATATGTTGTAAAAAATAAAAATAAAAATAAATGTTTCGGATAGTAAACACAAATTCAAAAGATTTCTACATGGAAACACAAATTCAAAAGATTTGTATACGGAAAACAGAATCGATGTAAAAAAACCAAATCTAAAGTAAAACCACAATCATGCACTGACAATCACACCACTGATCTTGTGTTAAAAAAAAGTGTGTTCGCAAGGAAATACACAAACAACAGTATCAGTCCTAAGTTAAGACACAACAGCAACCATAACATGAGAACATAAGAACTGCGTTGAGAAGTAATCAGAAGAAAAAGTAACATAAAAAATCGGTTTCACCTCAAGGATTGCTTTAAGAAAGCATGTCCAAAAAAAACTCTTGTCTAATCTCCCATCATCCAACATATCAGTGACCAAGCTTATTGTCGAAAGCATCTCCAGAGAAGCAATTAATAGAAAACGTTAATTTACCTCAAAGATGTTGCATGCTTGACAATTCCTCTCGAGGATAAACTGTATAAGAAAGCATGTCCAGAAAGCTTTTGTCCAATCTCCCATAATGCAACATATGAAAAACCAAGCTTATTGTCGAAGCATCTCCTGAGAATCCACAACTCCTCATTTCCTTGATGAGTTCTGCTGATGCGGCTTTGTCACCAGCTCCAAGGCGTGCCCGGATCAGCGTATTATAGGTACCGCTATCTGGGAGAGGCCCATCTTCTTTCATTTCTCTGAACAAGGCATCCGCTTCTTGCTTTAAGCCTTTCCCACAAAATCCTGAGATCATTGTATTGTAGGTTACAACATTAGGCTTCATCACTCCTTTAAGGCCGAGGCTACTAAACAAATCCCACGCCTCTTCCACTTTACCAGCCTTGCAAATCCCTTTAATCACAATATTATATGTGACAATATTGAGTTCCATTTCACTCTTTTGCATATCTTGGAATATGACCATTGCTTTCTCTAGCTTCCCGTTATTACAAAGCCCATCTAACAAAATGTTGTATGTCATAATATCACGAGGCACACCACCAGAAACCATCTGTTTGAAAACTTCTTGAGCATTCTCACAGTCTCCAGATTGGAAAAATCCTTGGATAAGAGTGTTGAAAGTGACTGTGTCTCCAACCAATCCTCTTTGAGACATCTCCCGGAAGAATTCCATAGCATCTTCTACCTTTTTACACTTGCAAAATCCATTTATGAGAGTATTATATGTCGCCACATCTGGGAGACGATCTTTGCTAACCATAAAATCAAACATCTGCTTGGCCTCCTCTAGACGATCTTGCAAACAAAGTCCATTGATCAGTGAATTGTATGTGAAAATATCAGGATTGATAGACCTTCCGATCATCTCCTCGTACAGCTTCTCGGCCTCCAAAAGTTTTCCCTCTTTCACAAATGCGTCGATCAATGCATTGAACGTAACAACGTCAGGGTTGATCTTCCTCTCAATCATATCGCTTAGTAGTCGAGAGGCATCGCTCCATCTTCCATAATTACAAAGGCAACTTATGAGGGAGTTGTAGGTAAAAACATCAGGTCTAATCCCTTTGTTCTGCATTTCACTGAATAGGTCGAGTGCATCATCCACATGTTTGTATTTGCAGAGACCATCAATAATTGTATTGTAGATCACAACACCAGCCTCTATTTTTTCCGCTTCCATCTTCTTGAGCAGGTTCAGGGCAAAATCAGTATGACCACTCTTACATACTCCATAGCCTTTTCTCACCATCCGTTCAACTAAAGCCACTGCTTCTGAGGCTTTGCCATGGATAAAAAGTCCATGAATCAGAGTTGTGAAAGTGACGGTATCAGGTTTACATCCCATTTCCACCATTTGATCAACCAGAGAAACTGCATCAGAGATCCTATTCCCGTGACAGAAACCATTGAGAAGCGAGTTAAGCGTGACAATATCAGGCTCATAGCCGAGTTTCATCATCTTCCCAAGCATAGCTAAAGCAAGAGGAAGCTGAGAGCGGCGGCAGAAGCAGTTTATCAAAATACTGTAAGTATAGTGATTATGAGAAATCCCTAACATTTGCATCTGCTCGCCGAGAGAAATGACAACATCAAACTTCTTCGTCTTGGCGATGGCACTCAACAATTTACTGAAATCAACAATGGAAGGAAAAGGACGAGACTTTACCATCTCACCGAACAAATCAACGGCATCGTCTAGCTTTATATCACGAAGCCCATTTCTCAATATCTCTCTGTAACCATCGCTGGCACCTGAGAAAGCTCCTCTCCAGCAACGGAAACCGCAAATGGAAATCGAGGGAGAAGCTTTTCGGGGATCACCCTTTTCGACAAGATTCCGATGCACAAATCTCTTGCTCGTCGACGAAAACGCAAACCTCATCTTCTCGATTTGGCTTCAGGTGATCGGGTTTCTTCACACACTCTCTATGCCTATCGCTCCGTAAAATTCAGTAATCCCTAAAAAGTAAAACCACATGAACAATGTGTGTGTTCCTCAACAAGTGAGAGAGAGACTCCAGAAACCGGTTTAGTAAATTCTTTATTAGCCTATTGAGCTTACCGGTTTGTGATTTTTTTTTTTTTATAATCATTTTGGTGGGTCGAAACCAGAAAACAAGATCACAATGGTGATTTCATAACCGGCAAATTCAATTTCTGATTTAGTAGTATTTGTCTCAATCTCGGGAGACAGAAATCGAATGATTACGAAATTGAATTTGCTAAATCATGATATCTTGTACTCAGTTCCCTCTAGTCACGAAAACAAAATTCTGAAGAGACAAAAGAGTTATCTACTTCTAAACTATTGTCTAGACTCCAGAGTCTTACTTATTACTTAAATGGTTTCACCACATTAAGAATCATATAAAACAAGAAACCAAAAAACATAGATTCAAGAAAAGCTCAAGACTCATTTCAATCTTTTTGAACCTTGGTGCCTCGGTTGCCTCCAAGGGGATTTCGACTCAGCTGCGAGTCCCGAAACAATAACTCTCTTTGATGCATTCACGACATCTTCTGACTCAACTTCCATGGTTGATGAGTTACCTAAACTCAATCTCCTCTTCTTTTCCGAGCTCGTCTTTCTCACTGTTGTTGACCATTCAAGAACCTGGTTTTGTGTATTATCTTCTTGGCTTTCTTCTCCTATAACTTCCTTCTCTTGATGATGATCTTCCACACTTACATTAGAGTCAACCGATTCGTCGTCATTTGCGTTATCCAATCCTTGAATTACGCAAGAAGTACCAGTCTCCGAATGATTCGAATCATCCTCTTCTATCCTGGACAAGTCTGGCAAGTCTCTATGAGCTTGCACGGTTCTTCTACTCTGAACATTTACAAAAAAAACCAAATTTAAGCTTTTAAGCATTCAAAATGTTTTACAAGTCACAGCCGGTTTCGAATAGAAGAATCTGATGACTCTTTTTACCTTGAACTTAGATTTGATCAAAGAGGAAACACCACAACCTTCTGGAAAATCCCTAACAACCGGCACAAATCTTCTTCTATTGTAAATCATTGTCCAAATCAAAACCTTTTATAACAAAAAAAAAACACCATCAAAGTTATTATTAAATTTTCCAAACTCCAAAAAAAATGGAAAGATTCAGAAACAGTTTCCTGAAACATCCCTAACAAAATTGCATCAAAATAGCGATAAATAAATAATACACAGAAACATTGCGAACAAAAACCCTAACGAATCAATGAATTTTAATTCACCCAGAATTTAATTCCAAGATTACAAAAATCATTACCAATGGAGAAAAAATCCGAGAGAGAATGTACCTTGCGATATGAGAATCTAATAAGAAAGCAAGCGAACTGAAAAGTTAATAATGTGTCAAAATTCTACTTTATATGCTTTTTTAAGCCCATCAATATTAAAAGCCCATCAAAGAATATTATTTTAGCGTTATTTAATTCTTTATCCTTTTTGTTTTTTGTTTTTTAAGAACAATTTATCCTTTTTGTTACTTAGCGCATGTGCAATGGAGACATTTACATGTCTAATTAGATTATTATATTAATAAAACTTAAGATGAGAGATCTAAATTTGCAAAAAAAGAGTCTAATATAAGACATAATTTTGGGGTTTATACAGCTTGACGTGGCGGTTTTTGATTGGAGAAAGATTAAAATGTATCTCTCTCTCTTCTCTCTTTCTCTTTAGACACTCAAATTAAAATGTCTCTAATGAAATACTCCATTCAACTCTCTCTCTCTCTTCTCTCTTTTTCTTTAGACACCCATTTTTAAATGTCTCCAATGCACATGCTCTTAATCTTTAATACTGTATCTCTCTTCTTGTCATATTTCTTTACCCGCCATAACTACTATTCGAAGAACTGGTTAAACTGACAGTATACTTACGTTTATTACAATTTTGATTCGATTCTTGAGTCGCGAAATTGGTAAGGATCGATGATGGTTCACTTCTCAAAACTACCATTTTAATTAAACAGTGATAATTAATATTCAAATTACAAGACGGTAAACTTTTTTGGCCAAAACTGTTAAGCAAAAAAAAACTCTTGAGATCTTGGGATTTGTCATTTGTGATGTCAACGCTCTAAATAAGAAAAACATTAGTGATAGGTGTGCTGATTTATTGGCTAGGAAAGCAATATCTTCACCATTACCATGATGGTATCTGTGTATAATGTTTGTCCTTCTTTTTTTCAAAACCTGTGTAACCGACGATAACATTTGATTTGAATGAAATGAAAGTTTTAGCCGGCAATAAAAAAACATTAATGATGACACGTCACATGGTTTTGTCTCATATAATGCACCCTTAATATGAGTAATGTTATTCAGATCAAAGTCTCATGATTAATTTTTGTTGTTTATATGCAATAAAAATTCAATTTTATCCGATGCTTTCGCTTGGACCGGGACCGTGTCGTGTGTCAATCCCAAAGAGCACGCCCACATGGCCACATCATGATGTTTCTTCACAATACTAAAATGAAATGAAGTTATTAATTGCTAATTTTTTTGACAAATTATGTAAATAGTACTAATTATATATACGTAATGGTTATTCGAGAAAATATATTCTGGTGTTCTTTCACACAACAAAAATTCCAACAAATTCTTAAAATATAATATAAGTCCCAACAAAGTAGATGAACTTCATGAACCAAAAACCAAAAAGCAAAATCTAAAAACAACACAAACATTCATCAACTTATTCATGAAGTATAATACAAGTTACAACTCGTAATATATATATATATACACATAAGTTGTATGTCTCTCCTAAGTGCAAATTCATGTGAGAGTCGCAAAACACAAATTAGAGATATAAAAAATTGCATATATAGTTTGAGGTTTAAATCCAAACACATGTATCCCCTAATCGTCCTGTTCGTTAAATTTCTTATTTATATTCTTAGATTTTCCAAATCTTGTTTAACGGATTGTTTCTTTTTGAACTAATGACTTTGAGGAAAAATAATTTCACATTTAATATATATTGTCTTTTCTGTCCCCCTTGAATTAAACATTATAATTATAAAAAACCTAATGACAAAGCATGCTTTTGTTATCTTCCTTTTTTTCCCACGGCTTGTCTTCTTCTTTTTTTGGTAAAGGGTTTTTTCCACCGATTGTCCCTCCTCTATATATGTATATTCTCGAGCCAACATGTCATAACAATTTTTATCAACTACATTGATCTTCTTTAAGTCATCTTTACTTCTCCTTCACACTCTTTTATAAAATATACAGAATATCTCTGTGTGTTTCACTTACTAACTCTTCAAACTTCTTGTAAGTTGTTTCTCATCAACACAACTCAAATGTGTAAGTCAATCCCTATCAAACTCAGTTGGTAATATATTTATGAATTTTTTTTTTTGTATATATCATGTATACGAATGAGTTTTTCTATGTTTGGTGTATGTAAGTTTTTAACATGTCTTGCTCTACTACGTTCTTGTGCGCTGTTTCTTTCCTTTTCTTTTCTAAGGAAGTGGGATGCAGGGTAATGTCGAATAAATTGAAAGAAGTTAACTATCTCTTTAATTTGGTTTGTAATGCACATGTAACTAGTAAATAAATTGTAAATAGATAAAGAGTATCAAAACTTTGCTAATGTAATTTTTTGGAGTAGCATCTTTATTTTTCTAAGAAAATTTAGAAAGGGATAATCATGCGGGTAAAACCAAGCGGGAATAAAAATATGAAGAGCATAAATTGAGTATACATCAATATAACAATAGAAAAAAACTAGAAGAATAAACTTTTTAGTATAACGGATTATCCCTTCATACAAGGACTAATGGTCTCACATTTAAACCATAGCTCATATGCATGGTTATATATATAAGTTTAGTGATGCATATACATTAATTTATACATTCATACATACATACATGTTTGCGCATAGCATATATATAGTTCAATAATGTAACAAGAATCATCGAGAGCAAATACCATACTTTTTAGGTTTTTATTATGTACAAAACCTCCATAATCCGGGAAATAACTCCATGTTTTTCCCCTTCCATCTTAATTATAAATCTGTTTCCACCATAATCATCTACACAGCACTAATGCATGTGCATGCATGTTTCATATATATATATTCATCTTGCATCATCTTCTTCACTTTGATCACTATTTCCAGAGATCGATCTGACAACTCGAAGAAGTAGAAGCAGCATGAGCATTTGCATACTCTTCTCCCATTTCAACAACCCTTTCCGAATCATTCTCCATAAAATTCATTCCCTCATCTTCCACTTGATAAGCATTGTTTCTCGCGTCGATCTTGGTGCTGTTTTGATGAGTAGAAGCAGAAGCCGCGGCTGCAACCTCCTCGTTGCTTAGCTGTGAAGCAACGAACTTATCAAGTACTCTCCAATCCGTAGTCACTTGTTCCACTCCTTGATCATAATACAGAGAGCTAAAACTGTGATTCCCTTGTTGCAGTTGTTCTTCATGAGAGAGATTTGATGACTGCTGCAACTTACCAATATTTCTTGTGTTATCACCGTTGTTGCTTGATCCATAAGGTAGAGAGTTGCAATTACTGTTAGGGCTTTCAAGCTGGGGAAGCTGGAGGAAAATTGATTCATGAAGATGATGATTTTGTTGTTGATGTTGTACCATATGATTGTAATGTAGCTCGAGTTCTTGCTTGCATCGCAAGTTAGGGTTGTTGGTGAGTGCGTAAGCTGAAGACGCATAGAGACCATAAGGCACTGGCTGTTCGTGATGGTGGCGGTTATAATGATGGTTATGATTTGGAAGAATCCGCCGGGGAGAGTTGGAATCGAGCTCGGAGGCCATGAAAGAGAGCTGATCATCGTACCAATGTGATGGCGAAGAATCGTAATCTCCCATTTTCCTCACTGTCGCCGCCAATCTCTTCTTGAAAACCCTACATACCACCCATCCTTCTTCCTATACAAATATATCAATTAAATGAGATCACATTTACGACATCAGATGCATAAAAGTTCTCCACCACTTATACATGTGTATTTTTTTGTTTTTTCTTATAAAAGTTGAAAGACCAAGGAAATTCGAATTCGGATATGGTGACAAGTTTAGTGAGTAACATCACATGTAAGCTATGCGTGATTGTAATAAACTTTAGTAAGCATTTTTGGACCAAAAAGGAACAATGGTTCTCATTTTTTTTATGTCTTGCGTCACATTGGTAATAGCATGTAAACTTTACATGTTTATGAAAGTTTAACAATCTACTTTGGATATATTGTATCGGACATAGAAGTTAAGTGTCTTAATGTGAATTACTCAAATACGTTTTAAAAAATACACTAAAGAAATATCAATTTTGTAGGAAATTTTCTTTATACATGTAAACTATATGAGGTAAAGATATTTTTGGATCTATATATATACCTGAGGGGTTCCATTTTCATTTGTTTCTAAGCGATATTCGTGCATGATCCAGTCTGATTTCTGTCCATTTGGGGCTCTTCCTTTGTAAAACACAAGTGTCTTCCTCATACCGATAAGACTATGTCTTAAATATATAGCCTTGTCTCTTCCGGTGGCTTTCCAGAATCCTGCTTTCGTCGCCCTATTGGTTCGAGTTCCCGTGGGATACTTCTTGTCTTTATGGCTAAAGAAGTACCATTCACTTTGCTCTTCGTTTCCTATTTTGCATAACTCTATATTTTCTCAAAGAAAAAAAACAACAATCGTAAAGATCAACGTCCTTAATTGATTGATGATATATAGGATATATCACTAAAGAGAAATGGTAGTATTTTCTGGCCAAACCTTGAAGATCCCATGGCTCAATCTTGTAAAGATCAACGTCCTTGATGAAATCGATTTCTATTCTCTTTGATGCAACTTTTTTCCTTAGGTAGTAGTCTACAAGTTCTTCATCAGTTGGATGAAATCTGAAGCCAGGAGGTACATTTGAAAACGAATCCATCCTGCTTATGATATGAAAACATATTGACTGTTAAATTTTGAATCATAAAAGTAAAAATTTAAGAATTGCTATAGATACGTTTTACTAAATGATCTAGTGCAGTGATTGATCGTTTCAGTTAACTTTGGCAGAAACTAATTAGGGTTCTCTCTCGGGCTAATATATATATAAATAATATAATTCAAACATATATACACTAATACACATAGACATTTTATATATCATATTAGACATTCATGTGTATAGTATTTCCTAGCTAACTAATTTGTGATTACAATTAAGCTTGTACTGCTGTTAAATTTTGTTGCAACAAAAACAAAAGCTTTCTATATATCTTAAGAAAAATGAAATAGAATTATCCAATTATGCCCATTAAATGGGTTTAATTAGATTCATGGCACTCTTGAAGATGGAAGAGGGATACATAAGATAATCAATAGTTTCCTATGATAATAGGGTGAAGAAACTCTCCCATATTAATCTTGCAAAGATAGTCCGTATACGCTAAATAACTGATAATTGCATTTAAGTATCAGTAAATAAAGTCAAGACCACGAGGAGATAAATAGGAGAAATATCTCTAGATTGATTAACCTATAAGAGATTAATTCTCTAAATTATCAATAAAAACAAATATTAGGGAAAATATCATCTGCTTTTATGTATTTGTGGTTTTGGGTATTCCGAAACATAGCCCACACGAGTCTCTTAAGGGTGATATTTTGCTTAGCTTGTAACATCAGCAACATTGAGTAGGATGAGAGGACGATGTATGATGATGCTCATCATAATCATGATACCGATTCAAAAAAGTAACAAGTTTCAAGAAAGAAAAAATGGTAAATATCAGACTAGAAAAAACCCAAAAATGTAGAGATAAAGAGAGGATCAAAGATGGAGTAGAAACTTCAAATGGTTAGGGTCTATACCTCAACAAACTCGAAAACAGGTAGATTCAACTCAAACCCTTCAAAAAGCTTGGGATTTGAGTTATTATATATATATGTAACTAGTTTCTATTGAACCTTCCTCTTGTACTTGCAAAGATCGAACACTTCATCAAATACACTATAGAGTTAAAGCTAGAGAGCTATAGAAGGAGAGAGATAACCCTAAAGGAGATGTTATGCAAATGGAAAAGATTTGACAGTTATCATCGGAGATAGCCACCGGAAAGAGATCTGATCCCAAGAGATATTAAGAAAGAGAGAGAGGGTGGGAAAAGAGAAAGAGAGTAGGGTTAAATAAAGAATATCAGATGTTGATGAAGAAGAAGAAGAAGAAAGAGAGAAAACACAAGCAAAAGTAGACAACCGTGTCCTAATATTCTATACTACTCTCTCTCTCTCTCTCTCTCTCCTTCTCAATCAAAGTCTCTCTATGTCCTTTAACCTCGAGTGAGATACTTTATTTGATGCAAAAGCTTCGGGAGAAATGAGAGGCGGCTAATGGGGCTTAAGCAAGATTTTTGAGAAACCTCCATTACCACCCACCAACTCTTGATGGAGACCGTCAAAAGTTTTAAGAAAAACTATTTTTTGACGAACATAACCCTCTTTTTCACAAGCACTACCTATATTGGTGATAAACCCGTTCCAACTAGTCTAGAGTTATCATCTTGGCCAGAGTTCATGTATCATATATTGGTCCAATAAAATGACCGGAACTTGTAATTCATGGTTTCTAGTATATAATGAATTCAATTTGTATGCAATGTTTGAGTTATTGTACTGTAAGAAAAAAAAATACTGATAACAATTGTATGAAACATCGAGTTACCAAACGCGCATTAGCCATTATAAGAGCATGAACAACGGTGATAAAATTATCGTTTCTTAGTAATAAAATATTGAAAAGAAAGAATAAATGAAGAGAGAGATTGAGAATCGTATCTTCGCGAAGATACTTTGTCAAAACGGTAAGAAACGTTTCTCACACTTGTTTACGTTTAATTGGTTGCTTCTTTTTATCATTCAATATTTAATTAAATAAATTAATTATATTAATTTTTTATTTATAAGAAACGCTTAAGTGTAGATCTACCGTTGTGGACGCTCTTAGTATGATAACAATTGTAAGATTACAATCAATTTTTCTCAAAAAAAAAAAATTACAATCAATCGATGATATTTTAACCATTTGAATAGTGCATGCAATAAAAAGAATATAAAAGTTATATAAATATATTTATAATAAATCCTTAAACCATTACAAAATAGTTTTAAAATTACAAAATGTAGCATGCCATTGGAAGGCTCCTTTTTCAAAAAAGAAATCGAACAAACTCATCTCTATTTGATTACTAAGACCATGTTCAATGCTTAAGATATCTTGAAAGGTTCTTAAAAAAAATATTAGTTTTTAAATCATAAAAAAATCTAAATCAATCAGAACATGACACATATTAAATGAATCTCTTAAAAAGGTAATAATGATTCTTAAATAAGAAACTTAAAAACCTCTTCTTCTTTCTCTCTCTTACTTTTTGTTATTTTATTATTTTTTTTATTATAAAAATCTTTGTAAGAACCTTACATTGAACATGCTCTAAGTTACTCTACGCCATAAATTTGGAACAAACTCGTTCTCTTTAAGCATTTTCAATATTTTGGAAAATTCAAAGTAATCGTATTTAGACTTATACCCGCCTCCATTTTGGTTCGATTCATTTGATAAACAGACGCAGAGAAGAAAACTTGAAACGTAACTATATCACAAAAACTGGATAATAGTATAGTTATACTTTGTTTCATAGGTATTTTAACTTTCTTCAAGGAAAATTATTTTAATTTTCTGTAACAGAATTGTAGCCCAAAAGAAACAAATTTGTAACAGAAGTCTAAAAGTGGAGGACTACAGAAATTATACCGTTCAGCGAAGAGCCGCGTCAAGCAGAGTGGAACAAGCGAGCCGATAAAGGTGTGTGGCTCGGTGCAAGATAACAAATTTCATTTTCACTAAGTTATAGTATTTTTTTTTAAACCAGGTTGGAGTTTGAACCAGTAATAGTGGAAACAGGGGCCCACTAATGGAATGTGCTGACGTGGTGGCTGCCGGTCCGGCGTGAGATAGGTTTGGATCATTATTCATTAATCTCACAATTTTGCTGTTGCAGGCCGTTTGGGTCATGTGGGTCCTATACCGTTTCTCCGTTTTCTTCTTCTTTTTTTTGACGTCTAACAGTTTCTTGCATTTTTCTTTTTTTTTTTAGTTACTTGGGTCTCGAATTTCTAAAATACATATCAAATTTTATAATATATCACATTTTCTTTTATTTTATTTTTTTATTATTAAAATTGAAAAGAAATTCAACTTTTGTAATTCAATTAATAAAAAATATTATAAGAAAAATCTAACCAATTTATATCAGTTTGGTATTAAATTTTCAATCCAAATGTGAATTTTATTTAAATCTCAGTTTATTATAATGATGCAAACAAGAAAAAAATCTTCACAAGTTAATGACGTTAGATACTTAGATATACCCACTCATCAATAAATTATTATGATTTTTGTTTTTATATTTGTGAGAGATTTTGGTGAGAGAAACCATTGATGTATATAGTTTAATTAGCATCATTTGTTTGTCTTCGACAGTTCTCAAATCCATGTTCAATGAACTCAGTGCAAACACAACAGTATAGTTTGTTTGAGAAGAAGATATTGATAAATTCGATATAGTGTTGGTGGTGTATAGTATATAGGTTTCCAAATTCAAAGTTCGAAGACTTCAATTCGTCAAATGCATTTTGATTTTCCTTTTGCGATGAAAGGTTGCTAGTTTTTATATGTTTGTATTTGCATAGATTTCAAATGACATCTCAAACGTGTTTAGTCTTTTTTAGATGAAGCTGATATAAGTTTTTTTTTTTTAAATACTCTAGAGGATTGGGTGAAAGTTGAGACTTCGACTTTAACTCTCTTGTCAGTGGATAAATATTTTGGTAACTAATTAACTAACCAACCAACTAACAGGATAATGTTTTTAAATCTAAATTAGGTAAGTGATATTTAGATTATAGTTGCTTTAGGTAAGTTCATCAAAGTTCGGATGGTTCTGCGGCTGAGGTTAGGGACTTTAGGGCAAAGGTTTGTTTTCTGCTAAATTCACATCAACAATACAGCGAAATATTTTTAATAAAAATTTGGAAAATGGGCATTAATGTTTTTTCTTATTTAATTCGTGTGTTGTTGGAACGAAGTATAGAAGTGAAGCAAAAGTTGAAATTACTATTTATTCCACACTTATGCTAATATATATTGTACGACTGTGTATAAAGAATATATACATGTAGCTGATCAAAGGGCTAGAAATGCGAGAAACAATCTCCAAAACTATGCTGTAACTTGGAACTTGAAACATGTAAATTTGATGCATTATATATATAAAATGAAATTGTTTGAGAACAAAAAAAAAAGAATATATACATGAATCTTAATGTTGTCTTTTGTTAAAATTAAACATATATAATAAGTTTTGGTGAATTCCTATTGACCCACCAACCATAAGTGGAATATAGAAAACTTGAGAACAACTAAGACTTTGTTTCCTTCGTTATAGTAGTAATATTTCCTTCGCCAAGCTTTTGTAACTGAAACAGTTTCTTGGTATATATAAATTAACATATTTTGAACAACAAAAAGTAATATTATACACTCTTTTAAAACCAACAAAACAAAATACTTTCCTAACTATAATTTGCTTTTTAATGGTGATAATATCTCTGATATTTTTTTTGTTTCCATATTATTTTCCACTCAGAATCTAAAAGTATGCAATATTTGAAAAATACTTTTCATATAGATCCTGCTGAAATTGCACGTTACAATTATGAATTAGATAATATAATATATATATATACGCACAGATACACTGATATATTATAGCTTAATGTGTACACACAATGTTATATTTTAGGGGCTATATTCTAGAAGAAGAATTTCCAGATATATCTAAAGGAACTTTTGTACCATGAAGAGGGTCACGTTTGGTGAGTTATATTACAAATGTTATTTTAGAGCCTCGAACATATATTTTCTTAATAATTTTGTAATACAATGTATATATAAAATGGAGTAGACAACGAATTATACTAACCTACATACGCATGACAAAGGTGGCAGAAGTTTGCTAATTTACAATAAATTCGGATAAACCCAACTAGTATTTGACTATATAATACTCCCTATGTTAATAATGATGAATATTTTACAAAAAAAAAATTGTTTCAAAAAATTAGATGTTTTCAATTTTCTAAGTGTAGTTATTACTATATTTTACTTAATTTATTTTTATAATATTTATTATTTCAAAAAAAAACTTTAAGTAATACTCAATAAAAACAAGATTAAAAGAGTCATTTATAAAATTTTCTTAATATGTGAAAAAATCTAAAACATTTATCTTTTACAAACATAAAGAGTATTAATTAATTATAACCAATTAATGTTCTAAATTAGTCAGGACCAATACATCATTCGAGTTTTTGGAGTTGATAATTAAACTGAAGAAAGACCAACATTGAACAACATTGAACAATATTAAGTTTTAATTTGTGAATAAAAAAAAATAATTTCTATGTTTTTTAGTTTAAGAAAAACATAGTGAATTAGATATCCGGTGAGTATTTTAAAATAATGTTAAACATCCAAAAAATATTAAAATAAAATGGATCATAGATTGTTTTTTGGGTCTTTGCGGATTATAAAATTGGTTATCCAATAATAAAAAATGTATCATAATATACTGATCTTTCTTCTTCTTTTTTCAAAATATCATTTTCTCTGTTTATTTGTTTTTTTTTTTTTTGCTGTTCTCGGGTTTTTTTTTAATAAAAAACAGCGTTAATTTTTATTGGGAAATTGCACTCAGTAACTATATTGAAAGAAGAATTAAACAAGTAACCATAACAAATGATGGTTAGAATATTCAGTGTATAATATATATTAATGACAAAATTGACCTTCTTTCATTCTTCTCTCTCGACATCTTCGCTCGCCACAGAGACGCTTGCCAGAAAAGTGGTAAATAGAAAAAGACACGCCAAAGAAGGAGAAGCGACGTTCTCTGCGGCTGCGACGTCGAGCGAGGCGGCGAGAGGTATAGGTGGCAAATTGAAGCGGCAAACGGCGAGGAGGCATCCGCCGTAATCTCGACCGCCTCAGAGCCAGGTACAACGGAGGCCGTGGATCTCAAGAATCGTCGATCCTGCTTGTTCGCGTTTAATTCTTCAGGTGCGATCTACTAGTTTTCTCCACTTATCTTCGTCTATGATCGAGAAACTTCGAGGAGCCAACATAATCCCAGATTTTCCCCTAGTTTTCTCTGATTCTTCTGGAAAAACCCCTACCAAAATCCAAATCTTTATGGGGTTTCCTCCTTTATTCCGGCACATATTAATCTAAATTCAAAACTGATGAACCCGAGTTCATATGTGCTGCGGTAATGTCAATGTGAATTTCGGAAGAAACTATTAATTTTTTGAAGCAAAGTGTGTTCCTACCGAATCTTTTGATTTCAAGGTTTCTGTATTGGTTATCATAAATTGGGGAAGAAACCCTCTTGGCTGTTACTTGAATTCGAGTACTCACTAGTCCAGATTATAGCTTTGTAATCTAATCTGCCCAATTCCAGTTTGAAATTTGATGTGAACAAAGTATAGTGATTGTTGTTGGCTCGTTTGTTTATTGTACACAGGCACGCCAAGTTCATCCTGATAAAAATCCAAATGATCCTCAAGCAGCACACAACGCCAAGCTTATGATGCTTGTGGGAAGTCAGGGATCTCAACGTTAGTCTCTTTTCCTTGTGGAATCTAGTAACATGGAATGGATTCTCGGTGTAAAATGTGTTGGGTCATTTTCGTCGGTGCTTACTTGTTTTTGTTAGTATGGAAATCATGGAGTTTTATCAATTGTGGAGCTGAAGCAGTATAGTGTTGTACTATTTTTCATGAAGCAGTATAGTGTTATACTATTTTCCATGTTTCACCCGCGCCATACGTGATCAATTGAATGAAGTGGAGATAAAGCTTGCCAAGAAGATGGTTCAAGCGAAGTTCTTTGGTTGAGCTATTCTACTTATTAATCATTGTGTATTCCATTTTGAATCTATATTTTAATTCGTCTATTTAATTGTGAATTTGATGTGTATAACATGTTTTGAATTTTTGAACGGGATTTCTAATGTGTGTTATATAGAACGGATTCTCATTCTATTCTATATATTGTTATTCTATACTATTCTAATTTGGATAATGATAAAATAGTGTTATACTATATTTGTAGTATAGAATTATGATAATGAGAAAATAGTATAGAATTGAAAATCGGATACGGTGGTAAGCGTTGTAAAAAAAAAAAAAAAAAAAAGAAAAAAAAAATACAGGATGATCAGCAAGAGTATTTTCGTCCAAAATATTATAGAGGTTAGGGTTTTTGGTTAGTTTCTTTGTTTCAAATACCCTATGGTTATATTCTTAATTTTAAATCCCAATATGGTTATTAGCTAAATTAACCCATTTTTATTTCGTTTTAGTAGACACATAAAAAGATATTCATTGTAAAAAAAAAAAATCTGCTTCATGCTTTAGCCCTACCTAATATATGTCGGCTACCGGCTACGCATCAAAATGGTCCAATTTAGTAAAACGGGCTTAGGTGCCCTGGGGGCTGGAGCTGGGAAATGTACGCGTTCCACGTGGCATGAAGACAGATTTCTTCAAAGCTAGAAGTCTCTTAACACTAATCATTACAAAAAGCCCTAACAAATTCAACCACGTGGGGTAAGTTTGTTTCTCATGTCACTTGTCAGTTTCTTGTCCGATGAGAACATAACTTATTGTTACAATTGAAAAGTTGGAAACCACATTAAAGAAAACATTCTCCTAAATGCTTGATTTGAGCTTAGTTATGATTTATGAATAACTAATTATACAATTAAGGATAAGAAGACGACCCGAAAATAATTCTTTGGTGGTTTGAACTTTGAAGAATTCGATAGACAATCTATCCGGCTCTACGGGTAGCATAGCTTTAATTTTTTTTAAACCTCTAAAATTTCTCTAATTCGATAGTTATAAATCTTACATTATAAAGCTCATATAATAAATGTGTATGATTTTGACCCTCAAAAAAAAAAATTAATGTGTACGATAATATATAGTCTATACGTACTAATGATAATAAGAAAAGCTCAGATTCTATATAGATGATCAATAAATTTAAAATTTCATTAAAAAAAAGTACTGCATGCTCTGTATTCGACGAATGCTAAGTTACTAACTCAACAAATTCAACTAATAATTAGCTTTAATTTTGTTCATAATTCCATTACCAAATTTCTCTAATTAAATATGTAAAAAGTAGACCCAACGACAGATTGACAAGTAAAGTCTGAAAGTTGGTTTCTCTCTCTAGCATCTCACTTTGTATCCTCTCTCGCAAACTTTTCCGTTTTGTTTCGCCGGTGAACGGCGCGTGGCGGCTCCTATAGCGCCGGCGTCGATCTCTTTTCGTTTCCTTTTCCTGTTTTGTTATTGTGTATGTTTTATTCGATTTCGGTGAAAGTTGTTGACGGAAGTAGATGAAGAGTGGCCATGAGTGGTTTCAGATCTCGATCTAGACTAAGGCTTTGGCCTTAGTGAGGTTGGAAGAGCCGGTTCAATTCGGACTACAGAGCGGATTTCTCTGCAAACCCTTTCAGCTTCTCAGATCTTGGATCTGTTCTAGATCTAGATCTAGATTGTTTTAGCCGATTTTTGTTCTTGGGTTTTATCGGGTTTGATTCTATCTCTTGTCCTTCTCTCTATGAGATTAGGGGGTTCTTATTTGACTTCGCCGGGACGGGAACGGGATGGGAACAAGACGGGTTCGGGAAATTCCCTTATGTAAAATCTTTTTCCAAACGGGTAATTATTTTGGATAATTCAGGAAAATTCGGGAAAAATTCGGGAAATTCGGGAAAATTCGGAAAATTTCGGAAAATTTCGGGAAATTTCGGGAAATTTCAAGAAAATTTGGGAAAATTCGAAATTTTTTGATAAATTCGGGAAGTTCGGGTATCCGATCTCATTTCTGTTCCCTTCCTTTACCCTTTCCGTACCCGTTTGAAAAAAAAATGGTCCCGAACTGAAATTTTTTTGAACGGAAACAGAAACGGGACGGGAAATTTGAAACGGATACGGGTGGGAATCGGATACCCGTCCCGAAATTTGCAGGGCTAGTATCTACAGATTTTATTATTAATTAAGAATATTTATACGTAAATATGTGAGAATAATGTAAAATATATAATAATCAAGAAAAATATTTATGTTTAAGCTGACTTGTTGACTATTAAAGTCAACTATTTAGCGCCAAAATATAAAACAAAAACAACATATGCACACCAACTTTCATGATTGCAACTTTTTGTGAAAGGCGTGATGAGAAATAATTACAAGTTTCATGTAGTTTTTAAAATTCATTTAACTACATGAATGGTATGTAATTTTTCATGTTTTTAAAAATAATTCTGCTATCTTTATTATTACTAGAAGAGGATGCGCGGATTTTATTTTAAATTAAGTTTTAAATAAATTGTTTTTAGATTTATATTTTCACTATTGTTTTTTTTTCGAAGAATTTTAATATTTTGTTTTTTTTTCTTGATGATCTGTGCAATTCTTTTCATACATTATTTTATATATTTTTATTTATTTTTTAAATTTCATACTCTTCTCATTTATCCCTTGTTCGGAAATGCGCTAGGCGTTAATCGGGCGGTCGGTTGGGGCCTAGCGCGTAATCAATTAATCGAAGATTAAACGACGATTAATCGGGGATTAGTTTTTTGTAGTTTTATCTATAAATAGTATATACATTAAATAATTTCAAAACGTACGTGAATTATACTTTGGTCTAGTGGCTCTCGGTGTTTAAATGGCCTAACAGGTCACCGGTTCGACGCTTCCAATGTCTCCCTTTGTTATTTTTTCGTTTTTGTGAATTAACTAAAATACCCTCGTCTTCAACCTTTCTCTGCAACACGAAAACTCTAACGCAGCCGCCGCCTCTGTATTTTTTCAATGACAATTGACAGTTTTGCTTGTTTTTCATGTAGTTTTACATAATTATGATAGATCTACGATCTAAAACCCGATTTCAAACTTTCAAAACCCAAAAAGTAATTATTTTGATGATTCCAATTTTTTTTACCGAGTATGTCAAAATCGCCTCGGTTGGCCACCGCCCAGCGCCTTTCCACCGCTTAATTGGCCGCCGAGGGCGAGTTTTCGAACAAGACATTTATCAATATCTTAATATTATAATAATTTTTATTTTTTTCAATTTATCATTTTGAAGATTTATTTTACATATCTTTTATTAAATCCATGTTTTTCCATGTTTTAAAATTTTGTATATTTTTGTATCTATTTCTCTTTTTCTTTATTTTTATCTTTTTCTCTACTTTTTTTTATATATAATTTGTTATCTTCTCGAATTTTTTATTTAATATTTTGTTGTGTCTTAATAATTTATAGGTTGTAGTTAAATGCTTAATTTATTCCATATCATTTTTTTGCATTTATACTAAAGTTTAATTACCGTATTTTATTTGAAAATAAGGATTAAATCACTTAAAATATAATGATATATTTAAAATTATGTATTATATAATATTAATATATTGATTATTTTTTAAAATTAAATTATAATTTCATCTACTTATAATAATTTTTAAATAGTTGAAATCAAATTTAGTGGTTTTATGTATAGTTAATTGTACATATGTTAATATTTATTTATGTAACTTGACGTTTTAAAAAAAAAATTATTTTTTTCAATTTATTATTTTGAGGATTTATTTATTTATGTGTTTGGCGCATAAGTTTATAATTGATATACATATAAATTTTTTAAAAAGTGCTTCTAATTTAATATGTAAAATATATAGACAATATCATAAGTTTTTAGAGAGCACTGTCAAAGAGTACCCATGATATAATGAGAAAGAACGGGTTTTTTTTATTGGGACAATATCATAAGTTTTTAGAGAGAATTGTCAAAGAGTACACATGACATAATGAGAAAGAACGGACTTCTTTTATTGAGAAGATTATAAGTTTGAATCTGCATGAATGCAAATAAGAGGATACAAATATTTTGTTTGGTTCAGATTTAATACAAATAAAATAATTTTTTGAAAATTAAATAATAAATGACACGTGGCATACTTTAAGATGTTGAAGTGGCAGGTCATTTAAACAGCCATTAAGCTTTCATATAGTAGAAAATAAGGACACTCAAAAAAATATAATGATATATTTAAAATTATGTATTATATAAGATTTATATATTTATTATTTTTTAAATTAAATTAGAATTTCATCTACTTATAATAATTTTTAAATAGTTGTATTCAAATTGAGTGATTTTTATGTATAGTTTAATGTACATATGTTAATATTTATTTGTGCTACTTGATGTTTAAAAAAATTAATTGTTTTTTTTAATTTATCATTTTGAGGCTTTTTTTATTTATACGTCTGTAGCAGAAGTCTATAATCGATATACATATAAATTAAAAAAAAATGTTTATAATTTAATACGTAAAACATAGAGACAATATCATACGTTTTTAGAGAGGGTTGTCAAAGAATGCCCATGGCAGAATAGAAAAAATGTCTTCTTTAATTGAGAGGGTTAGGGATTCAATTCCCCATGAATGCAAACAAGAGAACTAAAGTGTCACGTGTCACTCTCTCATGTGCTGACGTGACAGAAGAAGGAGAAAGCTCTTCTACTTTCATATAATAGATTTACGTTATCTATCAAATTTTAACGTTTTTATTTTTAAATATTGATTATGCTATATACAACTAGCGTGTTGAGAATATAATTAGAAAAAAATAAAATGTGATTAATCTATTAAAACTAATTTTTCAGCGTTTGATAATTTTTTGATGAAAATTTTATTCAGTTCAATTTATTCCGATAATAATTTTTCAGTTATTTTGTTATTTTGCTTTTCAGTTCAGTTCAATTTATAGATCATATCTTTATATACAAAAGTAAAAAATAGAAATGGAGGACAATGATTGCATCTCGGTTCGTATGTCTTCTTCGGATCAATGATATCAATTATGGCAGTAATTATAAGGTAAGGAACTGGGAACAAGTTTAATTTAGGGTAACTGTAGAATGGAAAAAGAACTGCTAGCTACAAGAATTAGTAAATGAGGTAAGCCACTCTGAGAGAAAAAAAAAAATGTATCTACGAATAATGCTATATTTTCGTTTTATGTATTCAATAAGTATTTTGTTAATTCTTAATTAATTATTATAGTTTAATATTTCAAGAATGTTATTAAAATTTATGAAACCAAATGATTATCTGTTATATCTGTGTTTAAGTTTTTTTTTTTAATTTCTATTTAAAATGCCTTACATTTACACCTAATAATCTGTAATTTTGACTAAATATTATTTAAAATTTCTAAAAACTAAAAGCAGTAGGGGTCTTAATTTTATATTCAATATTTCTATCTTTAATTTTAATTAAAATTTTAGCAAATAATTTTAAAAATGATGTAATTTTTTTAATATGATTGGATTGACGGTCTAAATATTAACAAGTACTATGTTAATTCAAGTTTAGATGAAAAAAAAAACACTAATTCTTCAGCATTTATTTATTCCTTAGTTTATTAGCTCTTTTAAATTGCAGATATATGGAAAACATATTTTTGTCTTACTTTCATCCATCATCTAGGTCCATAAGAATTTACATGAACATAAGTGGTGTTATTTTCACTAAAACAATATCTCTGGAATATTCAAAAGCCTTTCGTTTTTTTTTTTCCTAAATCAATTTTTAAACCACCATTATTTTTTATGATTTATTTGAACAATAATAATTAATATCTTTAACATTAATATATTATCATTTATGAAAGATTTCTATAATTTCTTGGAATGATTTATGGTAGATTTTCTAACATTCTCTTAATTTATTTTTTTTTTCCTTAAAATATTCTAATGGCACTTTTTTCTCTCTGAAATGAATCCAATAATACGAACATAAAGAACAAAGAGTTTCGACAAAACCAAGACCAAAAAACCACAAAAAGTATAGTAAGACCGACACCTAAAGTGAAACTTAAATGCTAACAGTAGCCCCAACGTTTATGTAATCACGCTGGACCATCCATAGCAAGGTAAAAAGAATATAATCGTCCATCTCCCAGTAACACTAATTTGCTATATCTTTGTGAGAACAAAGCATTTGTTGACGACAATATTTTAACGAACTAATGATTGTTTTCGGCGAATTTTATAACGATAACAATTTTAAATTTAGTTGACTCGAGAAATAACTGAAAAATATATACAACGGGTTATAATGTGAACAAATGTATCCCACATTAGAAGTGAAAAATAATTTGAATTAATATATAAAAAACTGATCTAACCCAAAATTAAATTATGTCGAGATTAACGTTTAGAACCATATCTCGAAGAGTCTTCACTTGAATTAGAAGCCATAAAACTTAACATATTAAACCTTAGCAAATCGATTATGAACACATCCATCTTTGGTGTCCAACTGTCCATAGACTATATAGAACGTTGTCCTCGGCCTTTTGCACGTAATTTATATAGCTAAGATTATCATATTATTAGGAAAGAAATTACAAAATCCCAAACCAAAAAGAAACGAGGAAGAAACACCTTATTGCTACATACGTATTTACATACAACTAACCTATCAAAAGAAAAACATTTCTTTTATTTTGGGATTAACATTAGAACTTGAAACACTTGAAGATCATGACAACCCTCAAAATCTCATGCGCTATAGCCCACAATGGACGGGTGCGACAGGAAGCGAGCCTCATAACCACCGCAAGCCGCAGCAGAAGCTTCCTCCATCAGCTCCTTCGAGACACCGTTGTTACAAACGTTTGCAAACGCTCGCATATGTTTCATCCCGTATTGCGTTAGTGATCCACAATGCGTTTCAAATACGCGTACCTAGAAAATTCCCAAGTACATTTTATAGCCAACCCTTTAACGTTATATAAGCTAAATAAACTTGAATAAAAAAAAGTATATACAGGAGATGAGATTTTAAAGGATTGTGAAACTCTTACCATTGATTTAAGACATTCCCAATCGTCAACCAAAGGCAAACCAGCTTCTCTAACCGAGTTAAGAACATTCGTCGTGGGACCAAACAGAACCGTGCCTATCAATTCGACACTTGCGTCTAAATGTTTCCTATGCCTCGTTTGGTCGGTCAACTCTTTCAATATCTCATCCTTCCTTGACCCATCTTCCGATGTTCGGTACTGTAAAACCAAAGCCGATATGGTCTAAGTAAACCAAATCTTTACAGAACCGAATATCATAACTTTATAAGCAAAACAGAATAGTCCAATACCATATGCCAAAGGAATAGAAGGTCGGCGTCGCGTTGGTTAACAACTCCCACTGGTGACTTGACCGGTAATTCGTTGGGAGGGAGATTAACAGTGGCCGGATCGAACCCTTGGTACAGAAAAAGCTTCTCCGACTTGATAGTGTTGTTACCGTATTCCATCACATGAGAGCCTTCGGAATAGGTATTATAGTTCGACGTCCGCATCTTCACCTACACACCGGCGGGATATATAAGATCCGCTATATATTTCACATTCTCAAACCAATCATCGAGTAAACAGGTAAAACAAAAACTCCCAAGTACCTTTTGGTATTGTTGCTTAACGGTCTCTTTCTTTAAATTGTGGGTCTCACTGCAAAACGAATAACAACAAATAAACCAATATATATACACATAAAAGCACTTAATGGTACATATGTATATATATGTACCTATCTTCCATCCAAGCAACGCTATATAAATCTCCTAAGCAAGTGATGTATTCGGATGGGGGAGAAGGATTCATGCCAGGACAATATGTTCCGAAACTACTCTCTTGTGCATTTGAAGCCGTTGTTACGTAAATGTTCAAGTCCTTTGGCATTATCCCCTCGAATAAACTCCCGCTTTCGCATGCTTCTACGTATACAACCTACATTAGATAATCACAATTATACAAGTACAATTATATTACCACTCCCTTAATTTTAAGAAACTCTAATTAACCCACTCAAGAAATTAAATTGTTATATTAAATTTTACCATCTCTCTGTATGTTCCGGCAGCATGCTTCTTTTTAAGCGTTTGGATAAAATCAGCGGCATAAATGTATGGTGTGTTTTGCATCCCTGACCGACACAAGATTAAATGAATTAACACACCATTATAAGCAATCGATTACAAGTATAACCCATAGAAAGTCTTATTGAAAACACAAATTAAAGGTTTGATGAAATTACCAAGAACTCCGGGACCACCATGATCAGAGTAATATACGAAAACGTGATCGTTGGCCTTGCTATCGATGACCTTACCGCTTCCACCTTTAACAGCCTTCTTGTCGCCTAGAAGTACCGCGTAGAAGTTAGCGGCCGTAACGTCATGACCGGTATAGTCCTGAAAAAAAAAGATTTCTCAAAACTTAAATAACGGAATAACTATATAAAAGGAAAACAATTAGTGGTTATAATAAATCTAGGAGAGATACCAATCAAAGGTCCCCACACATAAAGTTTGGTTTACCACACCAAATGTCTCTAGAGTCACTATCACTATAATTGTTGGCTACTGCCTAAGTCACCATCTCTTACATGAGAGATCCAATAGTATATTAAAGAAAAATTACTAATCTAAGCGCCCACAGACAAATAAGAACTATAATTTAATTATTTAAAGAAGATTCCAAGGAAATAATTTTCAGTATACAAAACTATATAAATGTAAAGCTCTAAAACCTCGTTAGACGCTAATTGGACAAAAAAATATAGCATGTTAGACTAGCTAGTAACTCTAGATTATCAAAATTACTTAAAGAAGAGCACAAAACAAAACACATAAATGCATATTCAAGAGAGGAGCTAAATAATTATACTAGCAAAGTGGACCACAAAACTAATCCTCTATAGAGATAGAGAATATTCTATAATACCTTAGGGACTCCGGCGTAAACGTCGTCGCCGTCGGGATGGTTGATGAGAGTACCGGGACGAGGATTAAGTGGATGGTTTGCGATATCATCATACATCAAAACTACAATGTTCTCTTCTTTTAAACCTCCCTTTCTCAGTATTTGATATGCGTGACACACGTCGGCCTATAACACAATAGCAACAAAACACAATCAGTGGCGAATCTAGAATTTTTTTTTACCGGGGTCATGTTAAACTTATTTTTTCTATCAAATAAAAAAGATAAGTTAAATCATAAACAAATATTGACAAAACAATAAAAAATGATTAAAAAAAACAAAATATTGGCCGATGAATGGCAGAAAAAGAAGAATTTAAATGGGCTATGACACAGAGGAAAAATGAATGTAGGAAAAAAAAACTGAGATGGGTGCAACATGAAGAATCGAACTCCGAGACCGGTGTCAACAAGGAACAATTCAGCCAATTTATCCAAATTAAACAATAATTTTACACCAATAAAAACTTTTTATAATATATATACGGTGTCATTTGACACCATAAGCTTCAACGTGAACTCGCCACTGAACACAATAAAGAAATAATTTAATTAACAAAAACACTTGAGATATTTTTCCCGTATTAAGAAAAAAGAAAAGACTTATATACATGTGCTAAAGCAGAACTAGTTTGAAATATGGAGAAATTCACCATAAAGGTCCCCCCACAGGGTCTTAGTTGTAAGAAAAGTCTTGAAGGATATTTGTAGCTCTTTTTCAATAAAATTATTTAATATAAAGAAAAAATATTTATATATACACATTTTTGCATGTCACATAATTCTTAAGTATCTCAAGGGAAAATAATTACATTAATTCTTTAAGCAATAGAAATATCTGCCGTAAAAAAAAAGCAATAGAAATATCAGAGAAGATGTTTTTTTTGTTAAAGAAATATCTGAGAAGATATAAAGATTAGTTATATACTTATTATATCATATATAACTTATATGTATAGATATGTGTACCTGGTGCCTGTAGTTTCCATAACCGGAAGAACCGGCGATGAGAACCGCCCATCTCGTACCAATAGCGTCTTCTTCTCGCTCAGCTGGTTTAGCGTTCTCGGTCGGCATAAGGATCTTTGGCTCGAACCGACCGCGTGACTCGGTATGAACCAGGAGAAGTAATAGAAGAACAAGAGCTGATCTAAAACAAAAAGACTTAGCCATGGCAGGCATAGAGAGAGAGAGAGAGAAAAAAAAGAGAGAGACTTTACAAGACTAAAGAGAGCTATAAAAGCAAATGATGATGGCCATAGAGCTTAATAGCTGCTAATGGTCTTAAATAATACATTAATTAAATAGAAAACAAGGAAGCAAACTTGTTTGAACAATATATATTTTTGTTAACAAAACTCTTGATCTAGTTACACCTTTTTGTCAATACTCAATAGTGTAGCTAGCTTTTTCGGTGGGCAAAGATATTCCTCTTTCTTTTCTTTTTTACCAAACATTTCAAAGATATTCCTCTTGGCCTCTTGATAACTTTTTTTGTTTGTTATCAATTGAATTTTATTAATAGAAAAAGAATTTGGTTGTACAAAAGAAAAGCGTAATATAGTTTTTTAATCAATTAAATAGAAATTAAGTTTTTGAAAGTCTCTCTTCGTCGAGTAAATGACTAAAGATTAATTAGTATCTGTAGTACTGTTTTAAAATTACGGCATTTTATTATTCATATAAATGAGTTAAAAATGATTATGATGTGGACGATTGAATATTTTGGAATGTAACATTTGATCTTTCAAAAAATCAACGGCTCACTCACTGGCTGTCTGTCTCACACTTGTTTGATTTGCGACACAGTAGAGAGAACATGCAAAACACAGTCGAGACACGTATACATTTGTGGGACCCCCAGACGGAGCTATTTCTCACCGTTACAACGGCAGTCGGCACCATCGGTTTAAATTAACTAAAGTTCTAAATACAACCGGGTTTGATTAGAAATTGCTAAACCGATATTGAGCCGGTTTCCATATCACTCCCATCGTCTCCCTCCCATGGAGATAATAGGGTTTTATTACAGGGTTTTAAGTTTTAACCATTTACAGACACACACATAGATTATGAACAAACAAACCCAATCAAAATCGAATGAACAGATCGATCTCGATTTCGATTTCAATTGCATCGAAAGCGAAGAAATTTCTCAATCGGCGTCTTCTTGAGAGAGGTAATCTTGTAACTGCTCTTTTCTTTGGCCGTTGCTGTTACAGGAGACGAGCTTTTTCTACTTCCAGTGATTACCGAAAGAGATCGAGTGAAATTGATTTAAAATATTCAATTGAATTGTTCCGTCACATGATTCAGTCTCGTCCTCTTCCTTCCATTGTCGATTTCAGTGAAATATTGAGCAAAATCGCCAAATTGAAGAAATTCGATCTTGTGGTCTCTTTCTTCAATCAGATGGAGTTTCTGGGAATTAAACATGATCTCTATACATACAACATCGTAATCAATTGTTTATGCCGATGCTCTCGATTCTCTATTGCTTTATCTGTTATCGGGAAGATGATGAAGCTTGGTCACGAGCCCGATGTTGTCACGCTTAGCTCCCTGATCAATGGATTCTGTCAAGGGAATGGAGTTTTTGATGCTATAGATTTGGTTGTTCGAATGGAGGCAATGGGATGTAGACCTGATGTTGTCATCTACAACACGATCATCGATTGTTTCTGCAAGAAAAGATTGGTGAACGACGCGTTGGAGCTATTCGATCAAATGGAAAGAAATGGAGTTAGAGCGGACGTTGTTACTTACAACTCTCTCATAACCGGTCTCTGTAGCTCTGGTAGATGTGACGACGCTGCTCGGCTTGTAAGAGAGATGATAATGCGCAATGTCGTACCTAACGTCATCACTTTCACGGCGTTGATCGATGCATCTGTGAAAGAAGGGAACTTTTCGGAGGCTAAAGAGCTCTACGAGGAGATGATCCGTAGGTCTATAGCTCCCGATGTTTTCACTTACAACTCGATGATCAACGGGCTTTGTATGCACGGCCGAGTAGACGAGGCCAAGCGAATGCTCGATTTGATGGTTAGCAAAGACTGTTTCCCCGATATAGTGACTTATAACACTCTCATAAACGGGGTTTGCAAGTCTAAGAGGCTCGATGATGTGATGAAACTCCTTACAGAGATGTCTCGTAGAGGATTAGTTCGCGATACGGTCACTTACAACACGATGATCCAGGGGTATTTTCAAGCGGGGGAAGTAGATGTTGCTCAAGAGATTTTCAGACGGATGGATTCTCCTCCCAATGTAAGGACTTATAGCATTTTGTTAGATGGTCTTTTTTATAACGGGAAGACACAGAAAGCTTTGGTTGTATTCGAGAATATGCGAAAGAGTGGGATGGATCTTGATATTACGACGTATAATATCGTCATTCACTGGATATGCAAGGCTGGTTATGTGGAAGATGCTTGGGACTTGTTCTGTAGCCTGTCCTTTAACGGAGTTGAACCTGATGTTGTATCATACACTACGATGATCTCAGGGTTTTGTAGGAAACGCATGTGGCATGAAGCAGATGAGTTGTATAGAAAAATGCAAGAAGATGGGCTTATTCCACTGTAACATATATATGTAGATTCTATGAAACTGTATAGTGTATATTATTGTTTTGAGAGACAAAAAGGGAACAAATTCTATTTTGTATCCAACCAACATTTGTATTATTACAAGAAATACAAACATACTCGAGGTTTAAGGTAATTTCTTTGAAAACAGAGAAATGCAAGAAAGCCAAGAAAAAAAGATGATTTTTTCAGAACATAGATCTCCATGAATACCACTTGAGTTTAAACTGAAACCAAAGAGGAGGAACACCAAGAACTCCTCTTTGAATCCTCGGATCAAACACATCGAAATGTACTTTACTTAACGAATCCAGAAGAACTTGTACCGGCACAGAGTGAAGCAGAACAGGTTTAGCATCCGCGGGGACTTTTCCCGCAAGTTCACGGGCTTTCAAGAGATGTACATTGGCCACAGACGCAATCTCAAACACAACGTTGCATAGCCCTTCTCTTGAATTCATATCCAGAATGATCTCTGATCGTCCACCTTGTTTCACAAGCAACCCGTGCTTCTCCGCGAGCTTCGCAGGGATGTAACTGTGGTGGCGGTTTCTGGTACAGTGGTACGGCAACGATTTCAGCAGCAAGACAAGACCACTGGCTTTACCGATGTGTGAAGCCGCGTGATCAGCTGTTGTTGAACTAATCCCGCCTGCTTGGAGTGTATTGTAGAGAAGAGTGGAAACCGTATCCTCTGCGTATTTCTCGAGCTCCTCGATACTCTCTGGTATATCGTCCGCTTCTCTTTGAGCATCTCTGATTCTAGCTTCGACCGAGCGTTTTAGCCAAGGTTTACTGATGCTATGCTCTGATATCGCCCAAGACAGAGCTTGTGCAGCTGGATGGTTTATGGGTTTCTTGGTGTAGAGTTTGTCGATTGCTTCTTGCCACCAAAGTAACCTCATCAACCCGATTTTGGGATCAGATGCAACATCCATGGCTCTTGCGGTTTCCACATTGAAAGCTCGGAGCGCAAATGCGGCTTTGCGCATCTCCGGTGGGAGTTCGAGGAGACAGAGGTAGTGATGATAGTCATAGTTTCGCACTTGTTGTACACAATAGGAGAATGCTGAACGCAAAGTGTTTGAGCCTCCTCCATTCATCAGATTAGCTTCTCAAGTGTACTATTTATATTCTCCTACAACCATATAAACCACAAACAAGATCAGTTGATAGGAATCTGACATTGCTATCGAAATTTTCTAACTTTTGACTGCAACCAGTATTCTCTCAAACATATGAAGTGCGAATCGAAACATAGAGCTGATTCTCCAACAATCACGAATTCAAATGACAAAAAAAAAAAAGTCGACAAGTCTCACTATTTTTCATAGTCATTTGAACAGATAAACTCGTACACGAATTAACACAAACACCTGGTGGGCAAAGTACTAGCATTTGTATTATACCCAGAAAAAAGGAAGATCTCAAAAATGAAATACGTAAAACGCGTCAAGAAACCCAAAAATATGAATTAAAAAGTGAGATCACGAAGATTTACAGGAAATTTCAAGCAGGAAGTGTGAAATCGCTAGAAACCATAAATGTCGTCCAGTGGAAACGAAACGAAGAAAAACCTTACACAACCTTCAGGAACTCTGAGATCTGGCTGTCCGAATCAGAAAATGTATTGGAATTGAATCTAACATCCAATTCCAAATTACCGATCTTTCGACCAGAAAAATTGGAAATAGTCCAAATAGAACTGAACAATCGTGCCGGAGAGGCGGAGAGATGTCGACGGGCAATGTAGAGACAAAAACGAGCCAGAGAAAAACGACGCCGTTCGTTGTAAACAAAACTAAAAATATAATTTAGATTTTTAAGATTTTTGAAAAGTTGTAAAATAAAGTAAGTAATTGAAAAATAAAAAATATATAATCGATTAAATAGAAATTACAGAATTACAAATTTTACAATTATGTTTTTTTTCTTTACAGTTTAAAATAAAAGGAAAGTAAAAAAAAAAGAATGTGTGAAATTTTATAAATAAAAATATTATAATTAAAAATATTAATTATAATTAAAAAAGAATGTGTGAAATTTTATAAATAAAAATATTATAATTAAAAAAAAAAGAATGTGTGAAATTTTATAAATAAAAATATTATAAATTACATTCTTTTTTTTTTACTTTCCTTTTATTTTAAACTGTAAAGAAAAAAACATAATTACGAATTGTAAAATTTGTAATTCTGTCAGTGAAATTCTACAGGTAAAAGGATTACGAAAAAAGGAAAATAAGGAAAACAATGTCAGTGAAAATTCTAGAGGTAAAAGGATTACGAAAAAAAGAAAAAGTGAAATTATAATCTCTTCTATTTAAACCCTAACAAACTCATTCTCGGATATTACTTATATCCAAACACTCCCCAAAACCTCATTAGTCTCGACTCTCTCTCAAGGTATCTTCCAGAAGAACACCAAACCAAAAAAAGAGAGAACTCTGCGAAATTCCCAGATTCAATCATGGCGGACGAAGCAAAAGCTAAAGGAAACGCAGCTTTCTCCTCCGGTGACTTCAACTCCGCCGTTAATCACTTCACCGATGCAATCAACCTAACTCCAACCAATCACGTACTCTTCTCAAACCGTTCCGCTGCTCACGCTTCGCTTAATCACTACGACGAAGCTCTCTCAGACGCAAAGAAGACCGTTGAGCTAAAACCAGATTGGGCCAAGGGATATAGCCGTCTCGGAGCTGCTCACTTGGGGCTGAACCAGTTCGAAGAAGCCGTCGATGCGTATACGAAAGGTCTCGAGATCGATCCAAGCAACGAAGCTCTGAAATCCGGTTTAACGGATGCTCAAGCTTCCGCGTCGAGGTCACGCGCCGCCCCGAATCCGTTTGGAGATGCTTTCCAGGGGCCGGAGATGTGGTCGAAATTGACGGCGGATCCTTCGACGAGAGGGTATTTGAAACAGCCTGATTTCGTCAACATGATGCAGGAGATCCAGAAAAACCCTAGCAATCTCAATCACTACTTGAAAGACCAGAGAGTGATGCAAGCTCTCGGAGTCTTGATGAATGTTCAATTCAGGACGCAGACGGGAGACGAAGTGGAGGCTCAGGAGGACGAGATGGCTGTGCCTCCGAGGAAGGAGCCTGAGGTGGAGAGGAAACGAGAACCGGAGCCTGAACCTGAGCCGGAGATTGGAGGAGAAGAAAAGGAGAAGAAGGAGAGGAAGCAGAGAGCTTTGAAGGAGAAGGAGTTGGGGAATGCTGCCTACAAGAAGAAGGACTTTGAAACTGCTATCAAGCATTACTCCACGGCTATGGAGATCGACGATGAAGATATCTCTTATATCACAAATCGTGCTGCTGTTCATCTGGAGATGGGAAAGGTATAGTTTTTCAATTATTTTCTTACATTCCTGTTCATTATTCTAGAATGATTTGCTTGGCACGAGGTTGAATTCAATGTGGTTGTGTTTGATTCAGTATGATGAGTGCATCAAGGATTGTGATAAGGCAGTTGAAAGGGGTAGAGAACTTAGGTCAGATTACAAGATGGTTGCTAAAGCTTTGACTAGGAAAGGAACTGCTCAGGGGAAGATGGCTAAATGCTCGAAAGACTATGAACCTGTGATTGAGACTTACCAGAAAGCTCTCACAGAGCATCGTAACCCAGACACGTTGAAGAGGCTGAATGAGGCTGAGAGAGCCAAGAAAGAGCTGGAGCAGCAAGAGTATTTTGATCCCAGTATTGGTGATGAGGAGCGTGAGAAAGGTATATGCTTTGCAACTCTATCTTGTTTGTGTGAGGGATGATTCTCGTAAAGCTCAGTATATAGGAGGTTGAGCTAACATTCTTGTAATACAGGTAATGAGTTTTTCAAGGAGCAGAAGTATCCTGATGCTGTGAGACATTACACCGAAGCGATCAAAAGGAATCCAAAAGACCCGAGAGTAAGGCCAATTCATCATCATTATATGTGCTTCAGTTTTCCCTATTTGATTGTTTGAATAACTTGTTTGCTTCTATGAACCTCACATAGGCGTATAGCAACCGAGCTGCATGTTACACGAAACTGGGGGCAATGCCCGAAGGATTGAAGGATGCAGAAAAATGTATCGAGCTCGATCCAACATTCTCAAAGGGATACAGCAGAAAAGGTGCAGTCCAATTCTTCATGAAGGAGTATGACAACGCAATGGAAACGTACCAGGAGGGTCTCAAACATGATCCTAATAACCAGGAACTTCTCGACGGTGTTAGAAGGTAATATAACGTGTGAAGTCACTGAGAGATTATTCACTCTGTTATTTTAGTGCCTATGTAATGTGTTGTAAACCTTTTTCTGCAGATGTGTACAACAGATCAACAAGGCAAACCGTGGTGATCTTACTCCCGAGGAGTTAAAAGAAAGACAGGTTAGATTCTAACTACTGTTATGAAATTTCTTTCTTAAGCGAGTTTTAGGTTATGTAAATTGGGATTTTGCTCTTTCTTCTTACAGGCTAAGGGAATGCAAGACCCGGAAATCCAGAACATCCTCACAGATCCTGTAATGAGACAGGTAAAGAAACAAACTTAAAAACTTCTCTAGATATTTTTCACAATTCAGAAATCAATGTATTGTTCAGATCAGAAATCGAGTACACGGATCTTGAGTTATCTCCATGTTGATATCACATATTTTCTTTGAACAGGTACTGTCTGATCTCCAGGATAATCCAGCAGCAGCACAAAAACACATGCAGAACCCAATGGTCATGAACAAAATCCAAAAGCTTATCAGCTCAGGAATCGTCCAGATGAAATAAACACATGCAATTTTGATTTGGCAGATTCATTTACCCCTTTTTTGTAACTTTTCAAACACCAAAATCGAGTTCTTCCTATTTTTTTCAGACTATTCTGATATAACATTTTTCTCTTTTTCTTATCCATGTGTTTTTAAGACAATAATAACCTTGTCTTGATAGATTTGATTCGCTTACATTTCTATATAAACCAAACAAAATCACAATAATATTTCAGTGTAGGATTAGTCCTGAACAAAAAACAAAATCTGTCTTAAGCAGCAACTTCTTGATCCTTGGATGATAGCTGGTTCTGAATATGCTGAGGAACAACATCGAACTTAGCCAATTGCATTGTGTAAGAAGCTCGACCTTTAGTCATCCCTCTCAATGTACTCACATACTGAAACATCTCTGCTAGTGGAACCAGAGAATCCACCACCTGCAAATAACAAGAACGACCAATGCCAAAATCAGATTCATATGACCAAAGTTTGTGTTTTTTTCGATCATTCGATTTCAAAAAATTCGTACCTTAAGACCACCGGGTTTGTCTCCAAAGCTGTTGATCTGACCTCTTCTAGAGTTAAGATCACCAATGACATCACCAAGATGTTCTTCTGGTGTAACAACTTCAACTCTCATGATAGGCTCAAGCATTCTCGGACCGGCTTTCCTCATCCCTTCACGGAAAGCTCCTCTTGCAGCAAGCTGGAAAGCTAGCACGCTTGAGTCCACATCGTGGTAAGAACCGTCGACTAGACAAGCACGGACATCAACGACCGGGAAACCCGCGAGCACACCGGAGCTCATACACTCCTCAAGTCCTTTCATGACACCGGGGATATACTCTCTTGGCACGGCTCCTCCTTTGATCTCGCTCTTGAATTCGTATCCTGATCCTGCTTCCAATGGCTCAAACCGGACAGTGATATCTGCAAACTGACCTTGTCCACCTGATTGCTTCTTGTGTGTGTATTTCACTTCAGCTATTTTGGAGATACTCTCACGGTAGTTCACTTGCGGTGCACCAACGTTAGCCTCAACCTGAAAGATGAAAAAGGGAATCAGAAGATTGGAAACATTGAAGAAGAGAATAGATTATTAGACGTTATGTTTTACCTTGAACTCTCTTTTAAGTCTGTCAACGATGATTTCAAGATGAAGCTCTCCCATTCCTTCAATGACGGTTTGGTTCATCTCCTCATCGCGGGAGAAATGGAAAGACGGGTCTTCTTGAGCGAGCTTGATCAATCCTGTGGCCATTTTATCAATGTCTGCTTTCGTTTTAGGCTCAATGGCTACCTTGATGACGGGATCAGGGAAGTCCATACGCTCGAGGACAACGGGGTTTTCCGGATCACTCAAGGTTTCACCAGTGATTGTGTCTTTGAGACCCGCAAGAGCGACAATGTCGCCTGTTAAAGCCACTTTAACATCTTCTCTGCTGTTTGCGTGCATTTCCAAGAGTCTCCCGATTCTCTCCTTCTTTCCTTTGTTAGCATTCAGCACGTAGGAACCAGCTGTGAGTTTCCCTGAGTAAACTCTCACAAACGTAAGAGAACCAACAAAAGGATCACTCATGATCTTGAATGCTAACCCAGCGAATGGCTCGTCATCATCTGGTTTCCGTATAATGTTAATCTCCGGGTTCTCGGGATCTGTACCGTTCATCGGCGGAACTTCAACCGGCGAAGGAAGATAATCAACCACAGCATCAAGCAAAGGCTGCACACCTTTGTTCTTGAAGGCTGAACCACACAGAATAGGCACAAACTTCCCTGTGATGGTTCCTATTCTAACCAATCTCTTCACCGTCGCCTCGTCAGGCTCAACTCCTTCTAGATAGTTCTCCATGACCTCATCATCCAAATCAACAATCAACTCCATCATCGCCGCCCGATACTCTTGAGCCAAATCTTCAAGATCCTCTGGAATGTCCTCGTAACTGAACTTCGCACCGAGCTCTTCCCCTGACCAAACTATAGCTTTCATCCTCACAAGATCAACAACACCTTTAAACACATCTTCAGCACCAATCGGTAACTGAAGCACCAATGGCTTAGCACCCAAATTGGTCACAATCATGTCCCTAGTCCTGAAGAAGTTGGCTCCAAGACGGTCCATCTTGTTCACGAAGCAAATCCGAGGCACCCCGTATTTATCGGCCTGCCTCCACACAGTCTCGGACTGAGGCTCGACGCCAGCAACACTGTCGAACAAGCATATAGCTCCGTCGAGAACCCTGAGAGCACGTTCGACCTCAAGAGTGAAATCGACGTGTCCGGGAGTATCGATGATGTTGATTCTGTGTTTGTCCCAAAACGTTGTTGTTGCAGCTGAAGTGATGGTGATTCCTCTCTCTTGCTCTTGTTCCATCCAATCCATTGTAGCTGTTCCTTCGTGCACTTCACCGATTTTGTAGTTTCTTCCTGTGTAATAGAGAATCCTCTCGGTTGTTGTGGTTTTCCCGGCGTCTATGTGAGCCATAATACCAATGTTTCTGTAATCTCTAAGCGGCACAGCTCGCTTCGCGTCTCCTATATATCAGCCATTGAAGCAATTCAGCATGAAACTCATAGAGCACAAACATCATAAAGCAATTATGATTCACAAAACAGAATCAAAGCCGAATAAAAATCAGAACTTTAACTAGTAGAAACACTTCTCACAGGCAATTTAACGAACACTTTGAAGGCATTTAAGAGATTTCAAACTCGTAATTCAAATATGCCGAAAACTGAAATTGGGTAAGAAAAAGATGAAAGCTTTCTGAGAGGGATGAGAGATGAGAGACCTTCGGCAACTGCGAAGACGGAGAATTGTTTCCTCCGGTGTGATAGCTTCGAAGAGCCAAGACCAATACGAGATTTACCAAGAAAATGAGGAAGAGAAGAGGAAATCGAAGAAGATGAAGCTCGAGGAGGAAGACCCAGAAAGGTAGGACGATGAGACAGAGGAATAAGAAAAGGCCTTCTCTGTGACCCATTAAGATTACAGACCAACGAACCGGAACTAGAACTCGAGATTCTCAGAGCATCCGCAGCCATTTTTTTAATCGCTTTGGGACCTTCGTCAAAATCGCTGCTTCTTCTTCTTCTTCTTCTTCCTCTTTGCTCTCTTTCTATCGATTTGGTCACTCTCACTCTTCGGCTAACGTATTGTTCGTATGGCTTGGGGATAACGAAGCCTTTTGGGCTTTGCGTGGTTTGCTTCTGAACCGTTGGATATAATAATAATAATATTTTATTTCTCTCGTTCGTTTTTTTAAAAAATGAATTATATGGTCTATAAAAAATGTGAAGAGTTTTATTGGTCGAAATGGATAAGGAGATACGTCACCGTCTACTAGGCTGTTTTGAGCAATGAACATATTAGAGATCTCAAAAGTGACAACAAAACGAGTCGTAACGAGTGGTATATAATCATCCTTAACAGGCGAATTAAGAAGCATAACAAGCTAAACATACGGAATAAACGATCCAAAATGGGCTACAATTTGAACGGGCCCATTTCTTATTTTGGGCTGTGTAAAATATTGGCCCAGTTCGAAGTTCCTGTCTACTAGGCTTCAAGTCGCAGAATTAGGGCTGCCGCTGTATTTTCTATATAAATAGTGCTACGCAGATTAGCCACAATTCATCATCTTCTAACTCTGTTCTTTTGATCAAATTCGTTTCCAATGCAATTAGATTTCGTCCTCTCGTTTAGGGTCCATTAGATATCTGCGTGTTAATACTTTATATATACGAGTCTTATGATACGTGACGCGATTTTCTCTCCAAGAAATCGGTTACTTGAGAAGGGGCAATCTAAAAATCTTTGGTTGCATAATCCTAAAAGTAAACGTCACAAATTAAAAAAAAAACGGCAGCCGAAGGCGTAGAAGGAGCCTTTAAAGGGCTTCTCCGTCGGAAGCATCGCCGTAAAGGTCTCATATTCCATCGCCTTGCGGAGCGGCGTTGCTGCCTTTACCGTTTGGGACCGGCCATGACACCTACATTTAGAATGATGATGAAATCTTACTCAAAAAAATATTTATTGGGCCTCATCTAGCCCATTGATTAAACCCAAAGAGCCCAACTAGCTCCTGACTTTTTCGCTACCTTTTTTAATTTAGAGTAATCAATAATAATCTTACTAAGAAAATATTTATGGGCCTCGTCTAGCCTATGAGTAAAACCCAAAGAGCCCAACAGTCTTTTAAACTTTTCCACCACCTTATGTGTATATTCTTAAAACAATCCGAAAACTAAATTAACGCAAAATTATATAAAATCTAATCTAAACATACAATTATTAAATTAGATACATAGAAAAATCCACAATACCTATAACGCGTACATTGTACATATATATACATGCATACATACAAAAAAAAAACAATTTTTGCAAATAAAAGTTATTAAAAAAACAATTTTCTGTATATTCTAAACATTTATGATCACTTTTCATGTGTGGACGCATACATATTAATGACAGCAAGCGCGTTGCTAGTCATCCGAGCAACCTTAACAACATGTCGTCGAACCAAATCTTTCACGACCGCTTTCGCTCGACCGTCTCGGACAAAACCATCCATACACGTGTTATCATCGGTGAGAGCAGCACTAACCCATGTCTCAACATCCGACATAACCATCTCAAATTTCGAGCTATCATCCTCGTAGTTACTCGAATCAAGCTCTCTTATCGAATCTTGGAGCTCCTTCACAGAGTCTCCAATCTCCTCCACGCAGTCGGCAACCGCACCCGCTTCGAAACGTGTTAGACCGTTTTTGCCGTGAGGAATGTTTTTGATGAATTTGGCTGTGGATTTGGCGGAGGAGAGGGTGAGGTTGAGGGCGGTGACGGCGAGCTTTTGAGGGTTGGAATCGATCGTTGAGGCGTAAGGAGATAGAGAGATGTAGCAAAGGGTTTTGTAGAGTGTGAGGTTGCATGATGTTTTGATGTAATCTAAGTTGGTTTGATTTGAATATGTTGTTGATGAAGTTGTTGATGAGGATGTGATAAAGATAAGGAGAGCAATGGAGAGGAAAAAAATTTGGATTTGAGATAAGATTTTCATCTTTTTGTATCGTCGATTTTTTTCTGAAAGTGGAATGGGTCGATGTGTGAAACTGATGTACATGAGTGTATATATATATAATATTTAATATATAGGAGTATAACATAATAACTAAATATATATATATATATATATTTTTTTTTTTTTTTTTTTTTGAACAGCTACTAAATATATATATATATAACTGTGACAAGAAAATTGGTTGAGTATATTAATAACTTTCAATCATATCCAATAACTCATTTGATTGAAGCTGATGTTTTTGGGTGGGAAAGCTTACTAATTGTCCGGCTCAAATATTTAACGTAGTCTGCTTTTGTCATATTATATCATCAAAATTTATATTTTTCTAAAACTATTAAAATATATTTCTCTGAAATAACGTTGAGTATGGATTCCCATATTTCTAAAGTATGGCATAAATCGATAAAATGATTATAAATTTTCCTATATATATATATATATAATAAAATTTATTAAGTAGAATAGTCTTCATTCATGTATTTGTGTCGTGTGTGATATAATTGTTCAATAGTTGCGTGAAATTTTAACTATGAAACCTTTTTTCGAATATACACAATAACGCAATAAGAGAATAACTTGAGAATGTGACGAATTACTTAAAAGTTTTATTCGGATCTACTATATGTGTATCATATACATTAAATATGTTTAATCATCATCAGATCAGACTGATCATCATACACTTTAATTATCTCAATAGAAAAAGCATATTGTGATAATAAAGATATTTATTATTATTATCTTAATGAGTTGTAAGAATTAGTCATTTGCTGGCTTTGCTGCCTTGTGAACCCCATAATTACTGTGAGAGAAGCCTGACCTTGAGGAATTTTGTTGTGGTTGTAAATTTGTATATGTATTAATTAGTCCAACTAGAGTTTGGTACAGCCATATTTCCCATTTTATTGAAGCTCTATATTCTTCCAGAAGAAAATAAATAGAGAGTTCAAATAGAATCGATGATATCGCCGAAAAATAAAAATTTTAAAAATCAGTGACCACTGACCAACAGTTTTTTTTCTTTTTTCTTTTAAAGATTCATCAAAATATTTAGTTCCTAAATATTTATCCGAAAATGTCTTAGGCCCTTTTTGATAATTCGAAGATCATAAACTGAAATATAGACTAATCCCCTGCCGTATGTTTTAAGCCTTTTATAATTTTGTATTCATGATAATATTTGCTTATTACAATTTTAAAATGCGTAAATTATTATTAGACATTGTGATGTTTCCCTTTTGAATATGACGAGTGAAGACGATACATTGTTCGAAATATTAACTTCTTTTGAGGAATTATAAACTTTTACTGTCAATAATATTTTGTTTTTTACTGCACTGTCAATAATATGTACGTATGATAGTTTCAAAAGGTGTAATTTATCATTTTTCATGTATATTTTTTATAGAGAAAATTGCAGAAATCTATTCAAACCCTACGAAACATCCTCAAATCTACTTCACTCGAAGTCTAACTCGATTGAATCTACTCTACTCGAACTCTAAATTTAGAAATCTACTCTACTTGAACTCTACCTCGACCTCAGAACGCATTTATCTCTATCGATGAATCGATTCTTCCCATCTCTGGCGAACCACAAATTTTTTAATTTTCTCCAATTTGATTTTGACTTCAACCATATGGCAAACTACGTGTCGTTTTTGTCGTCTAAACTACATGGAATGATAAAATTCACCGTCTCTTCTATGTGATTCATGAACGATGTTTACCAGTGCCACGTTATTGATTCACCGCTGTATTGCGGGTTGACTGAATTGTGGAAGGTTGTCCTGCATTTTTTCAGGGTGAAGGGTTGTCTTGTCTTGCAAATTTTGGTCAAGTGGTGGGTTAAATTGTTAAAAAAACTCTTTTGGATATGAAGAGATCATGAAGAAGATAGGTTCCAAAGATTAAGAATTCAACAAATTTTCTAAACTTCTACGGTTAGAGGTTTTAAATATTATCGATAATATTTATTTGTGTTGTGTGTAATTAATATATTTATCACTCTCTTAGTTTAATTAAAATAATCATTATTTCTAAAGTGCTTGCTTGTGAACTCCACAATTAGGGAGAGAAACCTGCATTTGATAAGGAAGAGCAATTAGATATTTTTAAAAGGATTACTTTTCTTTTGTCATCATCTTTTTCTACTTTTCAAAGGATTACATTAATTTCCATTATAAACACACAATAATTACAGACTATGATAAAAGTATTTTTTATTAGTATAGTACTGTTACTCATAGAATTAAAGTATAATTAAGTACAAATCCTTTGGATAAGAACCATTTAATCTTAAAAGATAAAACTTAAGATATTGTTCCTTTGGCATTTAAAATTAACCCTTAAAATAGTTGACACCAATATAAAAAGCCTTCACATGAATTTAACACATAAGAATAAGAAGTAAAAACATGTTAGGTAATCTGATAATTACGTTCACTTAAAAAACAGGGAGTTATTTAGTAGATATTTTCGCAGGTATTCCAATCCTTTATTAATAATATGTATTAAATTTAAATAACATGATGTAATTACGGGCTGTCAAAAAAAATAAAATAAGAGGTTGTATATGGGCTCTCGAGACTCCGAATACTACATATTTATAATTCAAAATTCAGAACAAATCGAAAGAATAGCTTACTAGTCTGTTTCATATAATTTATTAGTTTCTATTTAAAATTAGCAAAATGCTAAAACTATATTTTTGGATGAGAATATAGTCTTACTCTTAAAGTGAATTTCAAATATTCACTCCGTTTCACAAATTAAAGAGTGTTATTTTGACTTTTGATTTTTGTTTTTCAAAGAGTGTCACTTATATTTTCAATGCAATTTTTTAAAATAAATCTCAGTTTTATTCCTACTATTTTAATCTATTAATTATAGAGAGAAACTGATTTAATGTATTAATAAGAGGTATAAAAGAAATTTATAAATTTTTCTTAATTTATGTGAAAAATATCAGAATAACACTGTTTCTGAAAAAGAACAAATATAAAAGATCCCAAGATCAACATCACAATATTGTGTACTCACAAGGAACAAAGACAACAGTCTCGACATCACAATATTGTGTACTCACAAGGAACAAAGACAACAGTCTCGACCCCACGCACGTATAATTAATTATTTGTATTTTGGCTTAATCTCATAGTCATATATATGTGCAAGTAGATATAAAATTAAAACCATCAAAAACTCTTACTCTCAAATTCTTGTGAACCTTCTAAATAAAGGGGAAAATCACAATGCTTGGACTTCTCCAAGATATCCCAAATTTAGCTAATGTTAAGACTGGTTCTCTTGCAAAAAGGAGATTTTTTTGGTTCGGTTAATTTTTCTTTTAACAATTTACTATCTAATTCCAAAACTTTATAAGTACGTTATCTCGCAATTATTAAACCATCCTCATACGACCAAAAAAAAACACCATCCTCATACACAAATCCACTTTAATGAAACAAGCCTCATGAAGCTTATGCATTTAGGGTTCTTCGCATGTGCATTAGTATAAGTATCATTTTTGAGAAACAATTGTTTGTAATTTTAGAGTTGCCTTAAAGCAACTCTCCTCCTCTCTTTTTGTTATATCAATCAAAATCTTATTGTTATTGGTGTTCTAAAATAAGCTTTTCTGTGTTTTACTTTTCTTGCATATAATAAATCTTGTCATGAACTATTTCAATTTATTTTGATAAATAATCCTTGCTTTGGATTATCTCACAGCAATGTCATCAATTAAAACTCATTTATGTTTAAGTGTTCCTTAAGTATCCATAAGATATTAAACTCTTTTTTTTTTTGCAATCAACTATCACTGTATTTATATGAATGGTACTATAATTGGTTGGTTTTATAAAGTGATCTTGATGTTATAGACGCCAAATTAGAATAACAAAGTGCACAGTCACATAGTCATAATAATATATCTGTTACATTCGTTTCCATAATGAATTAGATGTTTCGTAGACGTAATTACGATGGCCAAAATGTTAACATCATAAATCGTTTTGCAGGCATACTTTTCTAGGATTGGTAAAAGGTATACGAAATCTTATAGTATCACATTAGTCTCTTGTAGGTATGTGTGTGTGTCCATATCTTAATGTTTTTTTCTTCCATATCTAGTTCGGTTTAACTTTAACCACATCGAATCAACTAATTAGTTTGAACTTAAACTCTTATGAATCCCTACAAATCTTTTTATTTTGCGTTGTGAAATTATCAGACGGATTAAATTTATATCACAAACATAATAAATAAATTATTGTTCGGGAGAATTTTGTGGAATGTTTCAAAGGGGTGTAAATTCTTTGGTGTTGGATGAATTCGGCTCATACATTCATCCTCTGGGGAGATGAAGAGTACTCGACGTGTGCGCGTGTTCTTCTTAGTAGGGCATGTGTCCATATAAAACACGTCAAATGGCCTCTAGGAGGGACAAAAATGAGTGTCTTTCTTGAAAATGCTCCAACCCCAAATCATACATATTCAACTGCAAGCGTATTATCGAAAAGTGTTTGAATGGGTTGGGTGAGGAGTCTTGTACGTGGATCAAAACAACTATCTGCTGTTTTAGCGTGGATATTTAGTATCAGTCATGTCGCTGGAGAGTAGGACGGAGTTCTCCCGTGTCGATTGATGGCTTAATAAGAAGGTTTACTAACCTGTATCAGGATGGATGTCCTCGTTTGGACGTGGACGGGGAATGGAACTCTCCGTCGAGAGGGAGTCCTCGATGGGTCCGTCAAGTGCTATGACTATGCGGTACTGGGTGACGCGCGGTGATAAATAATTTTCGAAAGCTATTGCTTGTGGATGAGTTGTCCCCAAATGTGATAGAGCTTTTATCTTTTTTCTCCTTTGTTTTTGACTCCGCTTAAGATTCCTCTCTTCTATTTATATCATTACACACATTTTCTTCATTGGCTATTCTATTTCGGCCGAGCCATACGATCCTTTTCCGGTATCGATAAAGTTCTTTTTAACCTACTCTACCGGATTTGTCTTACACCTTCATCGTCGGTAAAATCAAGTGTACAATATACGTGTTGATACCGAAATCCGGTATTCGTAAATACGTGAGAATGATGGGTTCGTGAACTTTCTTATACGAAATATTGAAATCGTAAATTGCAAAAGAGATTGTCGAAAAGATTTTGTCATAAATACAAAAGAGAAATATTGTAAATACGATATGAAAAATATCGTAAAAGTCGTCGGATATACGATTTGTATAGAAATCGAGAATTTAAGGGGGGTGCTCTCTGGAAATTTCAGGATCCTCGTTTCCTCATCCTAGTGCGGTATTTATAGAAAAATCTTGGTTGCGGTTTTTGACGGGAATGGGATCCACGGGTCTCGTTTCCGGACTTTTGACGGAAATAACAATTTGGGTCGGGCCAAAGTTATGGGCTTTAAGCCCAGTATCAACAGTAAGTCCTCCCCAGTCCGTTAAAATGTAGACGTTTATATGAATTTTGACGGATTCTTCGAATTTGTTGGTCCGGTGTAAATCGGAGTTCAGCTATAATGACGAATTTCGGGCCGTTGCACGGATTTCGAGATATCTTAAGTCAAAAGGTGGGATTATTTTGATATTTCTTTTTTTCTATAAATCAAGTCCTTTTTTTTTACGTAATCCTTCACTTCCTGTCTTCTTCCCCATTTGCATAGTGGTGCGAAGGCATGTACGTTCTTTTCCCCATCTTTCTTTTCTTTTTCTATAAATCAACTCCTATCTTGACTTAATTCTCCACTTCACGTCTTTTTCTTCATTCGCATGGTGATGCGAAATGGGTACATTCTTTTCCCCATCTTCTTTTCTCTGTTTTTTTTGATCATTTCTCGCCGTAGAAGAAGAACGTGTGGTTGTGACGTCGATGACGCCGAGCCGAGGTGGGAAAGAGCTTCGGATCAAAGTCGCCGAAATGCCAAGTGGAGCTCTCCGTGTCCTCGCCGGGTGAGTTTCGCCGATTCGCCGTGTGGAGCTCGACTCGCCGGATTCCGTGACAGAGCTTTGTGGGTCACCGTCGGAAATCGCAGGTCGGCGTCGGAGCTCGCGTGGCGTGTTGGTGAAGTCGGAGCAATGGAGCTCGCAAGTCGACGCGACGGAGCATCATGGTTGGAATGCCGGCGAGATTCGAGTCTGTCGTGTAACCGAGTCAAACTTCTGAGTTGAATCGTGAGTTACCGAGTCAGGCTTCCTAGTTGCCGAGTCGAATTGCAGATTTAGGCTGCCGTCGGTATGGCTTTCGTCGTTGATATCGATCTTGTTGCGGAGCTCGCCGAGTCGGAGGAGAAGCTGACGACATCGTGGCCGTGTGGAAAAGAAATCGACGGCGATCCCGTGGAGGCGGTGAGATCACCGAGTCGCCGGATTCGGCGAGACATCGAGTGTGCATGGAGTCTCGATGTGCGTGCATCGCGGTGCAGGGTTTTCGTTGAACTCGCCGGGGTGTCTCGCCGGGACTCAATTCAGAGATACGTGCCGGAGCTTACGGGTCGCAGATCGTCGTGTGGAGCTCACAGATCGGAGCTCCTGGGCTTGCAAGATCCGTCGATTTCACCGAGTCGCGCTGCGTAGCTCGTGGATTGAAGCTTCGGAGCTTGCAGATCGACGTCGGAGCTCGCGTGACGTCATCGGCGTATCTCGCGTGTCCCCATCGGAATTCGTTAGCTCGACGAGGATCGACGAGGATCGGCGAGATCGCGAAGTTGGCGAGGATCGGCGTGTGTTATCGGGGTCGGCTTCTCGCGCGTGTTGGCAGATCGGCGAGTTCTCTGGCGGATTAATGTGCGAGGCTTTGTCGGGAGCTTGGGAGCTCGGCGTGATCTCACGTGGTCTTTGTCGGGAGGAGGCGTTGGGAGATCGGCGTGATTTCGCGTGGTCCTCGCCATGGAGGCGTTGGGAGATCGGCGTGATTTCGCGTGGTCCTCTCCATTGAGGCATCGCCGAAGTTCGGGAGTTTGGCGTCTCGTCGTCTTGCCGAGTCGAATCGTCGAGTCGAGCTGTCGAGTCGAATCTCGAGTCGTCAAGTCGAGATGACGAATTGTGAGTCGCCGAGGAAGATGCCGAGTTGACGTGTCAGAGTTACACCGAGTCATCATGTCGACACGTCAGATCTTGTGAAAAAAAGTATTGTTTCTTATGCTCCAGGTGCTTGTTACCGAAACTTCGAGAATTTTTTCGGGGTCAACTCCTTCTATTTTATTTGGTTGTGCTTCGTTTTACATGTTGATTTTTGGATGATTCGTGTTTCTTTTTTTGCAGGTAGCGCCCAAGTTTGATCGAGTATCCTGTCGATTGTTTGGGCACTTGATGGCGGATGATGATGCATCTTGTCTTGATATAGTTACAAAACAGAGTGTAACAGGGTCGGCTACTTCTTCGAGTGGGGCTGAGTCGGAGAGTTCGTCGAATGAGTCAAAGTTGGAGTGTCCGTCGAACGAGGCGGAGTTGGAATGTCCGTCGAATGATGCGAAATTGGAATGTCTCTTGAACGAGGTGACGTTGATAAAGGGCGCGCGTGAGGTGGAAGACGAGAGGCGTCGCGCTCTTGAGGCAGTTGCCTCGAGGTACCAAGAGTGCTTTGAAAATTTTCGGCGTTTTTACTATGGTAATGAGGCCGTTGAGGAAGCTCTTAGTCTTTATAGTCAGACGCAAGCGGTTTTTGAAGATTTTCTGGGTTCCGTAACTGAAGGTGTCCAATTTTCCGAGGGGAAGATTTCCAATATGGAAAAGCAGTTATCTGAAAGAGATAGAGAGGCTCGGGCTATGCATGTCGAGGATTTCTTGGAAAGCGATTTCGTCGTTACTCATGTCGATGCTTGGGTGGAACGCTTGACGCGTCCAGAGGAGGTGGCTCCCGTCATCAACGAGTATGGATCGAATGCGACCCAACTTACTTATGCGGTTGTTGCCACTATCCGGGAGAACGATGCTTCGGAGCCTTAGTCGCTTTGGCCTTCTTTTCTTATTTACCGTCTTATGTTCGGTTGGTCCGTATGTGGACTTTTATCTTTCGGGCTTCCCTTTTCGGATATGTACTGAACCTTTTGGCATTTCTTTTGGATAATTCAACACTTTTCTTTTGTTTCGTGCTTAATATTTTGTTATATTGTTTTACGAAAATCGTAATGTGCGAGGACCTCGGCTTATATGCTCGTTTCGACCTCTTCATGCGGACCGGAGTCCGGCTTTGTCGATCCTGGGCGCGAGACTTGGCTCTGCTTATCCCGTTTGATTTTGTGCGAGGCTTGGCTCGGCGTTTTGTTTTTATTCCGAGGTCGAAATCGTTACGTGCGACGTGCTCGGCTCATTTGTTCGTTTCGACCTCTTCATGCAGACCGTAGTCCGACTTTGTCGATCCTGGATGCGAGACTTGAGCTCGGCTTATCCCGTTTGATTTTGTGCGAGGCTTGGATCGGCGTATATATATTTTTTTATTCCATTGCTGAAATCGCAACGTGCGAGGTGTTCGGCTTATTCGTTCGTTTCGACCTCTTCGTGCGGACCAGAGTCCGGCTTTGTCGATCCTGGGCGAGAGACTTGGCTCGGCTTATCCCGTTTTATTTGTGCGAGACTGAGCCCGACTTTTAAAACGACGAGCTAAGTTTTTTAGGCTTATGCATCGAAGGAGTGGATTATTTCACCACTACATTCGTGCGGAATGCGTTTTGAAATTAATTACCTGGCCAGGATGTCAATGTGTTTGGGAAGCCGGACTGCGTGTCGAATCAGAAAAGTTGACAGTAAAAATATAAATTTTTATTAAGTATAGTTAGACCTCCGAAAATGCTGCATACATACCCTTAAAAAGGGATCAAGCCAATCATAGTTCGCAATACATAGTAGAGATTTTTTTTGCGATTTTTTGCGATTTTTTTTTGCGATTTTTTTTGCGATTTTTTTTTTGCGACTTTTTTTTGCGATTTTTTGTTTGCGATTTTTTTGCGCTAGAGGGAGGGGGAATCCCTTTCAGGTCGTTAATCTTCTATGTGAATGTGGAAATGTTTCAGCTCGTCTCTGAGGTCGTCGCTTAATTCTGGTACGATGCTGATGCGTTTTCCTGGATCTTGTATGTCGATATTGGTTATGACAACTTCTACGCGCTGTTGATCGTACTGGGGTGTTAGCTTGCTTGGTCCTTGGGTTGCGATAAGACATGTTTGCCTCGCCTTTCGCAGTTTGTGCTCGGTGATAAAGCAGGTTCTTGCCATTCGTTGGTTTCCTCTAATCGTAAAGATGCCGCTCGAGGTTGGGAATTTTATGCACTGATGATAGATTGACGGGACTGCTTTCATCGCATTTAGCCAGGGGGTGCCGAGGATTGCGTTGTAGATGGTCGGCTTATCGATGACCACGAACTTGATAACCTTAGTCGTTCGTCCGACATAGACCGGGAGTTTGATGGTTCCGATTG